>JACYFF010031958.1:104641646-104653241 GCA_017589665.1 Selenicereus undatus
ATATATATATATATATATATATATATATATATATATATATATATAAAACAGCAGAAATTATTATACGTTACACTGTGCATCCCAATTAGGTTGACCCAATTGTCACTTGTTGTCATCCAAAATGGGAAAGGAAAACAAATTAAATTAAGAGAGTTGTTACACCGGTTTACATATAGAATATAACTTATATGGTCCAATTTGTTAGAGTATAAAATCTATTTCAAGGTTTTCAACAATGAGTTTAAACTTAACCATATATATAAACAACAGAAATTATTATACGTTACATTGTGCGTCCCAATTAGGTTGACCCAATTGTCAATTGTTGTCATCCAAAATGGGAAAGGAAAACAAATTAAATTAAGAGAGTTGTTACACCGGTTTACATGTAGAATATAACTTATATGGTCCAGTTTCTTAGAGTATAAAATCTATTTCAAGGTTTTCAACGATGAGTTTAAACTTTTGGTTAATTAAGACGATTCTTGAACATAGTATCAAAGTATTTTTGGGCGAGATGTCTCAGGTTTGAATCTCAACAACCCTTTTATTGATTTATTACGTAAGGTAAAGTAGACCTTTGCAACCTCTATGCTTCAAGCCCAAAGGGTTTTCGCATGAAGTGATATGTTAGAATATCAAACTTATTCCTGAATTTTCGACCATCAATTTAAGTTTGTATTTAAAACTATTCTTGAACACAACTGCTTTTATTAGAAAATAAGCATTACTAATAGTGTCCTTTTATGGTAAATTTGGGGCATCTACTAGTTTGGGGCATCCACTGGGCCCCCCATCTAGGGGTCCTTGAGATAAGGGACCCAGTGGGTGACCCAAATTTATCATAATTAAATAAAAAAAGGCACTATTTTTGGCATTACAGGCACATAAAAACCCCATGTCGAACATAATCGTATGCAACCCTTACATTCCACCCTCACCCAGAAAATCCTCCACACCTATGAAGTATAATGCATACCTTACGTTATGTATTTTTGACATCCTAATTGCTTTCAGCCCCGTGCTAGGCGCTTACATCATAGATTAATAACGCATATTCACGACTAACGAGTCCTGTGGATTCAAATTGAGGTTTTTGGACACGAGCTAGGAGCATTATATGAAATTCCTCAAATAATGTAAAGATAGAAATGCCCAGCTCAAGCCAAAAAAGAGAAAAAAAGTTGGGGAAGACCACGTCGTATGCTGGGGAGGATCAGGTTTAACCCATTGAGTGAATCGATGAAGGTGAAGTGGTTACGTGAAAGTAAAATGATAAATATGTTGTTACAAGATATTTCTTAGGTATCTTGTTTGGACTTAAAATTTATATTATTATGTACTAAATTTCAAAAAAGGTATTATTGAATAGGAGGAGGGTGTTATAACTTATAAATTACGAAAAATTATCTTTTTCTCCATATTATTTGACAATTAAAAATTACGTGTATGATATGCCATTACGGATGCGGTTGACCCAGTTAGAGTTTCATTTGTCGATGCATCCAGCAGATATTAAAATTTTAAAACATTTAACATATTACTTTTGGTCAAGACAAAATACTTAAAATTTTTCTTACTAGAAGACATATATAATCACCTGGCCTGAATATGGGGCCATTGTTTAGGGGGTTGGGGGGGCGGGTCCCTAGCTTGGCCATCAGAGGGGTAATGGGGGTGTGCTTTTCCTGCGGTGGTTTTGGGTCTTCAACTAGGAAATTTATCTACTTGTCCTATACTACTATAGGGGTAAAATGATATAACGAATGATTGACAAGAGAAATAAAAATTGCAATATATTTAAGATTTTAAACTTTTCCATTGAAAAATTATAGAGTTCAAAAATTGGCACAAACTAAAAAATTGGCGCCGTCTGTAGGGAAAGAGCGGTAACGATGGTAGTTAGCGATGCAACGCGAGCCAGGGCGCGCAGAGAAAATGCGCCAGCCGCGGGTCCCTCTGCGCCGCCCACGGCTGAGGATGCCAGCGAAAGTTCCAGGGCAGGTCCTCGGGCAGGGGGTGCTTTGCAGCAAGAACCCCCGGCCTATGTCACGGTTGACGCGCTCAGAGGCCTTATGTCCACCATGGCAGACGCCATCACCAGACAAGTCACCGAGTAGGTCCAGAGGTCTCTAGGGGTAAACGGCGCAAGAAACCTTCTGGACCCTCCTCCACACCTCAGGTCACGGGCCGAATCCCCCAGGGAAGAATCGAGGTCCCTGCGCTCCCGAGGCCTCGCTCGGGAAGAGAGGACACACCAAGTACCCCACCTCAGGGACGAGCGGCAGAAGGACCGTGCCTCAGCGGATATGGCCGGTCGGTCGGGGCGCAGACGCTCAGTAGCCTCGGCTACCGCCTCGACTCCCTACGCCACTCATTCGCGGCCGTCCGGATGGCTTCGGGAACAGGAACACACTTCCCGGCTCATGCGAGAGCGGTCGTACGGTCAGCGCCACAGCCCCGAACACCGTAATAACCGGGACCGGGCGCGGAGCCCCCCGGTGAGGGAAGCGGGTGGCTACGAGCTCCGCATCAGGAACCGCTCGCCGCAACGCACATTACATCCAAATGAGGACAGAAGTCCTTCTGTGGTGGAAGTCGACCGGCGCCGCGGTGCCCCCATCAAGGTCTCAGGAACCGCTACCCGTTTGGCCGCCCCCTCTTTTTCAACCCCTTTCTGCCCAGAGATCGTAAACGCCCCGAGATGCGGAAAGGTGAAGATGCCAATGATGGATCTGTACGATGGAACCGGGGACCCGGAGGAGCACCTGGGGGTATACAAAGCTCAGATGTATGTCCAAGACGTGGACGACGCCTCGTATTGCCGCTACTTCCCCGCCACCCTCAAAGGGGTAGCGCAATCCTGGTTCAATGGTCTCCCCCAGGGCAGCGTGACTTGCTTTCAAGACTTGGCTGACAGGTTTGTTCGACAGTTTATTGCGAGTCGTAAGGAGCGGCGTACTAGCATTCACCTGTCAAAGATTAAGCAGGGGTCACAGGAGTCCTTAGCCGAGTTCGTCAGACGGTTCCATCAGGAGGCAGTCTTGATCCCAGAATTGGAAGAAGGTGTGGCGTACACGTCTTTTCTGAATGGCCTCAAAAATGGACGTTTTAAGTTCTCCTTGGCGGAACAAAAACAGACCACCTTAGCTGAAGCACTGAGAAAGGCCGCGGACTTCATTCGGGCCACCGAGATTTGCGCCGAGGGACCAGACGCCCCCAAGAAGGGAAAAGCCCCAGGAGATAGGGGTTTCGCGCGCGGTGAAAGGAACCCCGCCCCGCGCGACAGAAGACCACCTGTGGAGGTTAGGGATGCCCGGTTCACGACGGATGCAAGGAATATCCTGATGGAGGTGCTAGGGCACCCGATGCTACGCCGACCGCCCCTAATGACGACGGCCCCCCGGCCACAGAACGCGCGGAAGTATTGCGAGTTCCACGAGCAAAGCGGTCACACCACGACCGAGTGTAGAGAGCTAAAGAAAGCTCTCCATGAGCTCGCGGACAAAGGGCAAATTGACCGCTTCCTGAGAAGGGGGCCGCGCCTGCTCCGGAAAGAGCCAAAACCAGAGTCCCCACAGCGGGATGAAGAGTGCTCGACGGAAATCGTGGCCACCATTGCTGGCGGCAACCTGCCGGGCATGACGCGTTCGGCCTGGAAGGCACAGCTGAGAAGCACCCAACAGGTACTCACCATGGAGCAGAAGCCCAGCCTAACAGCGCCCACCATGGTCTTTGGAGGAAAAGATGCACCCCGCTTAGTTACCCCCCATAACGACCCACTGGTGGTCGAGATGAAAATTGCAAACGCGGTGGTACGCCGTATCCTCGTAGACACCGGCAGCTCCGTGGACATCATCACAAAAGGTTGCCTCCAGAAACTTTCCCACCCGGGGCGCGCGGTTAATCCCATTACAACCCCCGTTCTGGGGTTTGGGGGACAAGAGGTGATCCCGACTGGGACCATTCGCCTGCCAGTGCGCTTTGGAAACAGGACTCATTTCCGTAGCTTGGAAGTTGACTTCCTTGTGGTCGACGTGCCCACGGCATACAATGTGATTCTCGGGCGCCCTACGCTCCATAAGGCTAAGGCCGTCGTCGCACCCTATCTCCTCCAGCTTCAGTTCGAGACCGATGACGGAGCCGTGGGCGAGCTCCGGGGGGATCAGCGCGCGGCACGCGAGTGCTATCTAGTGAGCATAAAACCCCTCGTTGAAAGACCCCGGGAGCAAGAGGTGCAGGCACCACCCGCAACCGGAAAGAGGGCAAAGGGAACTCCTGCCGCGCCGTGTTCCGAGGCCTTGGCAATTCACTCTGTCGACATTGAACCTCCGCGACGCCGAGCGGAAAATGATTCTGAAGTCGAGCATATACCGTTGGAGGAAGGGCGACCAACGCGCACGGTACAGCTCGGGTGCGGTGTAGCGGACGCAGAACGTCAGCCCCTCGTCTGTCTTCTGCGAGAGTACAAGGACGTCTTCGCGTTCGACCCCAGCGAGATGCCCGGCATAGCCGCCGCAGTAATGGAGCATCGCCTAAATGCCGATCCAAGGCACAGGCCGGTCGTCCAGAAGAAGCGCCACATGGGTCCCGAGCGCGCGGCCGCGGCAAGTCAGGAAGTTCAGAAGCTGCTGGAAGCCGGCTTTATCAGAGAGTGCCAGTACCCGGAGTGGGTTTCAAATGTGGTGTTGGTTAAAAAGCCCAACGGCACTTGGAGGATGTGCGTGGACTTTATGGACCTAAACAAGGCCTGCCCAAAGGACAGTTACCCCCTTCCAAAAATCGACAAGTTAGTGGACGCCACCGCCGGCCATGCCCTACTTAGCTTTATGGATGCTTTCTCAGGGTACCACCAGATACCCCTCTGCCCCGAGGACCAGGAGAGGACGGCGTTCATAACCGACCGTGGACTCCATTGCTACAGGGTCATGCCGTTCGGGTTAAAGAATGCCGGGGCCACTTACCAACGCCTTGTCAACAAGCTGTTCGAGCCATTAATCGGGCGGACCATGGAAGTGTATGTGGACGATATGATCGTCAAGAGCAAGCTCCAGACTGACCATCCCGCTGATTTGCGGAAAACATTTGAGATCCTCCGGGCGTTCAACATGAAGCTCAACCCTAAAAAGTGCGTGTTCGGAGTACGATCAGGGAAGTTCCTGGGCTTCATGATCAGCCATCGCGGCATAGAGGCGAATTCAGACAAGGTGCAGGCCGTCCTCGACATGCAGCCCCCCAAGAGTATACGAGAAGTTCAGCGCTTGACAGGTTGTGTAGCTGCTCTCGGCCGTTTCATGTCTCAATCAGCCGACCGGTGCCAACCTTTTTTCCGCATTCTACGCCGGCGGGGTAATTTCCAATGGGATGAACAGGCGGACGAGGCCTTTCAAGCGCTGAAGACGTACTTAGCTAGGCTGCCACAGATCGCCAGTCCCACCGAGGGGGAGGTATTGACTTTGTACCTGGCCGTCTCGGAACATGCAGTCAGTGCGGTCCTCGTGGCCGACCGAGCGCGGGAGCAAGTACCGGTGTACTACGTAAGCCATGCCTTGACGGGTGCAGAAATGAACTACCCCCTCATCGAGAAATTCGCATATGCATTGGTGATGGCCAGTCGGAAGCTACGGCCCTACTTTGAGGCCCACAAGATCTTGGTCTTAACGGACCAACCCCTCAGAAACGTCCTTCAGAAGTTGGATGCGTCCGGTCGCCTCTTGAAGTGGGCTGTGGAGCTCTCGCGCTATGACATCGCCTTCGAGCCCCGACGAGCCATCAAAGCACAGGCATTGGCTGACTTCTTCGCTGAATGTAGGGCACCTGTGGAGCAACGTTCCCAGCCGCGCCCTTGGAACTTGTATGTTGACGGTTCATCTACCAAGGACGGTAGCGGGGCCGGCCTCATTGTGGAGAGCCCAACCGGAGCGCGTCACGAGCACGCCCTCAAGTTCATGTTCAAGGCATCAAACAATGAGGCGGAATACGAAGCCCTCATTGCGGGAATAGAGCTCTGCCACACCGCAGGGGCCGCACACGTCCAGGCGTTTTCCGATTCACAGCTTGTTGTGAGTCAGCTCAACGGAGAGTATGAGGCAAAAGATGAAGTTATGGCCGCCTACGTCAGAAGGGTTCGCGAAGCCACCAAGCTGCTTCAGCACTTCACCATCACGCACATCCCTCGCTCAGAAAACCGACAGGCCGATGCTTTGTCCAAACTCGCCAGTTCTTCTGACGATGGCCGGCCGAAGAACATTTAGTGGGAAACGTTAATGAATAGAAGTATTCACTTGCCGGAGGTCGCATGGCTAGACCGGAGCCCCACATGGATGGAGCCTATCCGCACGTATCTCGCTGAAGGTATGTTGCCCACTGATGCTAAAGAAGCGGAGAAGATTAAAAAGCGGTCCAACTGGTTCGTGCTGTACGAGGGAATTCTCTACAAACGTTCTTTTGCCCGCCCCTTGTTGAGGTGCATATCCCCGGCGGAAGGGAGACAGGTTCTCGAAGAATTGCACCAAGGCATCTGCAGCTCACACCTCGGTGGGCGAGCGCTCGCCGTAACAGCCCTCCGCACAGGTTATTATTGGCCTAGCCTACGGGAAGACGCCATGACACTGGTTCGCACTTGTGACAAATGCCAGCGGTTCGGCCCCGTACAGCGTGTTCCGACAACTCTGATGACGCCAATTGTCAGCCCACTGCCGTTCGCTATCTGGGGTATGGATATTTTGGGACCCTTTCCTCGAGCCACTGGCCAGCGCAAATACCTGTTTGTGGCAGTAGACTACTTTACAAAGTGGATTGAAGCGGAGGCCGTCGCCTCCATTACTGCCGCAGAGGTGCGCAAATTTATCTGGAGAAACATTGTCACCAGGTTTGGCGTCCCTCGCACCATGATCTTCGACAATGGCCGGCAGTTTGACACTAGCAAGCTCACCGACTACCTGAGTAGCTTGGGATGCCAGGCTCGCTTCACGGCTGTGGCACATCCCCAGACTAACGGACAAGCCGAGGCAGCCAACAAGTCCATCCTCCATGGTATTCAGAAGAAGCTGGATGACGCCAAGGGGAACTGGGCTGACGAACTGCACGGCGTCCTGTGGAACCTGCGGACTACGGAAAAGACAGCCACCGGCGAGACACCATTCATGCTCACGTACGGCTCTGAAGCCGTTCTTCCCGTAGAGGTGGCACTTCATACGCACCGTCTAACCGCATTCCAAGAAACAGCAAACAATGCAGCTCTGCGTGAGGCCCTGGATCTCCTCCCCTCGATCCGCGGCGACTCTATGCTCCGAGAGGCCCTCTATAAACTCCGCATTGCACGAAGGCACAACAGGAGGGTCCGGATAACACCCATCCGGGTTGCTGACCTGGTACTCAGACGCATGGAGAGCGTTGCACGGGCAACAGAACACGGCAAATTGACAGCCAATTGGGAAGGGCCTTACAAGGTGGCCTCGCAGATTCGTCCCGGCACATTTCGGTTGGAGACTCTTGATGGCACTCCTGTTCCCCGAGCATGGCACAACAGCAATCTAAGGAAATATCATACTTAAGCTATCTTGTGTTCCTTAATACCTTTGAATGAATACTCGCACCATTCCCCTTGCATTTAATACTTTGAGCACGGCCTAAAGGCCGGTCGCTACGCCCTTAGCCCCACCAGGGGCTAAGGCCATTTGAGCACGGCCTGAAGGCCGGTCGCTACGCCCTTGGCCCCACCAGGGGCCAAGGCCCTTTGAGCACGGCCTGATGGCCGGTCGTTACGCCCTTGGCCCCACCAGGGGGCAAGGCCATTTGAGCACGGCCTGATGGCCGGTCGCTACGCCCTTGGCCCCACCAGGGGCTAAGGCCATTTGAGCACGGCCTGATGGCCGGTCGCTAAGCCCTTAGCCACACCAGGGGCTAAGGCCATTTGAGCACGGCCTGATGGCCGGTCGCTAAGCCCTTAGCCCCACCAGGGGCTAAGGCCGTTTGAGCACGGCCTGAAGGCCGGTCGCTACGCCCTTGGCCCCACCAGGGGCTAAGGCCGTTTTGAGCACGGCCTGATGGCCGGTCGCTACGCCCTTGGCCCCACCAGGGGCTAAGGCCGTTTGAGCACGGCCTGAAGGCCGGTCGCTACGCCCTTAGCCCCACCAGGGGCTAAGGCCATTTGAGCATGGCCTGACGGCCAGTCGCTAAGCCCTTAGCCCCACCAGGGGCTAAGGCCATTTGAGCATGGCCTGACGGCCGGTCGCTAAGCCCTTAGCCCCACCAGGGGCTAAGGCCCTTTGAGCACGGCAAAGAAAGGCTGTCACGAACATTTGCCCTTCTGCTTAGGGGCCACCCGCATACGAATAAGAGCGGAACAGGGAAACATAAACAGAAGGCCAAACATTCCCTTCTTTCATTAAAACAGATAACGATTACATGCCAGCATTAAGGGGAAAATTGCAAAATTACAAAAGACAAGACTACGTCAGCTGGCATTAAAGGGAAAGTTGCAAAACTATGCATCAGGTTCGTTGTCGTCAGCTGGCTCCTCGTCAGAAAGGCCGGCCACTTCGAGAGGGTGAGTGGGCTCGTCAGCAGTGGCCTCTCCCTCCGAAGGGGCGACAAACTCCACTTCATCTGGGTCACGGCCCTCGGCAATGGCCCGCTCACGGTCATCGACATACTTCAGGTATGCCTCGAAGTAGCGGTCATCGTGGAACTCCCCGGCAAGAGTCAGCAGCACTTTGCGGAGATATGTCAGGGTATCGGAATGGCCCTGCTGGTAACCACGCTCTTGTGCCTTTGCCGTATCAGCCTCGGCCTGCTCCAATTTCTGCTTCATCTCCTTCTGCGACGCCTCACAGGTCGCGAGCTCGGACTGAAGCCGTTCGCACCGACGCTGATACCTGTTCACAATCCCTTCGAGACGCCGGCATTCGGCTACGGCCTTGACACCCCTGGCGAAGGCTTCAGCCATGCCAATCTCTTTCGCGGAGATCGGCGGCGGATCTGATGCGCCGGTTGCAGACAAGTCCCAGGACTTGACTATGTCCTGAACCAGGGCCAGACGAACCGAAGGGTCGACCTTGAAGAAGCTACCCGAAGGACGGGAAGAGGGACCGGCACCAGTGGGAGTCACCGTAGGCGCAACAGTACCGCGAGGAGACATACGGCGCCCCTGCTCGGCGGCCGTGCGCTCTCCAGATGAACGGCTGCCAGTCGGGGCGGTTGCAGTAAGGCCGGGTCCCCTGGCCGCTTCTTCGGTCCTCGGCTTCTTACGGGGCGGAGGCAGACTCACGGTGGGCTTCCTTGCGCGAGGTACAAGGGAAGGCGCCTGCAGAAAGCTAGGTCAGTGTCCGGCAAACGTAAAAACAATCACCTAAAGGGGGGTCGTATTGTACCTTTTTGGCCTGCTGAACGACGGCCTGTTGCCTCTCTTCCTCCCTCCTTCGCTCGGCAACAGCGGCCACCTGCTCGGGCGTCGCATCCCCGGTCTCAAAGACCGTCAGTTTCGCCCTCGCTTGATCTGCAGAAAGGAAGACAGGTCAGGTCAGCACAAAACGTAGAACAAAAACATGCCTAGACAATTGTATACCCTTCGTAAAATTCTTAAGGATCAGTAGACCCGCCGCGGCGAGGAAGAAGTCGTTAGCGAAGAACTTCAGCTTCGGTAACCAATTCAAGGGCTCCCGGTCACTAGACTTGGTCCTTCTCTTCGGGGGACCCTTCACGGCCTCAATGGCCTGACTCATGAATCGGGGAATAGGCCGAGGCCGGTCGTCTTCACGGATATAGAACGCGAAGTACCGGGCAGTTTGCCGCTCCTCGGCCGTGGGTTCCCCGAAAGGATTCCTGACCGGCTTGCCTTCGTTCCAAGAAGGAACGTCACCCCAACCCGACGCCCGGCGCAGAAACAGAAAGTCGTACTTCCAGTATCTGACTTTGGATTTTTTCTCAATAGCGGTCATAAAGCCCGGGCGGTTATTGAAGCAGTACCACCCCAGGTCCCCGGTCTCTCTAGGGGCCTTTTGTACCGTATGCACCAGGCTGAAAGCGCGCGCCATGCACGTTAGACCCCGCAGCTCACACGTTGCCACAAATGAGCAAATGTTGTGCCAAGAGGTCGGCACGATTTGAGCGGGCGCCAACTCATACCTATTGAGGATATCCTTCACCACCGGATGCAAAGGGAAACGGAGGCCGTAATCCAAAGCAGCCCGGTACACAGCGATACAATTCGCGGGAGCCTCATTCACCGTGTCATCAGGCTCGGGCATTACAAACCTGTAATCGGCCGGCAGAAGGTACTGCTTATCAAGTGCCGATCTCTTTAGCCGAGAGATAGCCCGCGGGTCTGGGAAGTGGGTTCCCGGTCCGTCCTGAGGATCCGAGCGAGTTGGGGCCCCGGGGAATTCCAATCCCTCGGCCACAATCTCTGGTACAGGGACCGCACGACGATGACGCGCGCGCCCTGAACGACCCGAACTGGATGACTCAGACGAGGAGCTCGTTGACGCCCCCTCGGATGAAGAGGAGCGCCCCGAGGCCCCACTGGATGAGCCAGGTCGGGACGACGTACTAGAACTGGAGGAAGCAACGCGGCCTGCCACGTTAGACTCAGGAAGAACTGAACGAACATTACCTATCGAGCCCTCGGCCAGAAGCTCGTCAGGAGTCCGAATGCGGGGAGTCGACTTCGTCTTGGCCATGCCGCGAACCTGGAAGGCGGGCACAAAGTTAGCAAGTGTAACCTCCCAGGGATACGTCACAGTCACCTCTGGACTTAAAATACTAGGGGTGGACGAATGCTCGCAACTGGACCAAGAGGGAGTGCCGGGTTCAAAAATAGGAACGGCATAAGGAACCTTTTTTGGCTCCCTTGGTTTATTTTTGCGGGAGTATCCAGCCACCGCACGGCCATTAATAAAGGCCGGGGTGTTCGGGATTTCTGGATGCCGACCCTCCATAAGAGGACCGGCATACTCCTCAGAGGTATCCCCGTTAGATGAATGAGATGACATAATATACAAAGAGTGCGGCGAGGGGGCGAGCGTGTACCTGGGGATGTCGAAGAAATAAGGATTTGATTGGAAGCAGCAATGCAAATCTGAGAAGAGGGAGGACGAAGGATGTCAGAACCTCTCTCTCTAGAATTTTCTCTCTCTAAACTGGTTGTATGAGTATAGCACAAGTGACTAAGGTGGTGAAGTCCTCCCCTCCTTATATAGAGCCCAGAGACGGTTCGCATACCCCAACGCTCCTCGACAAGCGCGCCTCCTCAAAAGATACGCCACGTGTTTCCTACGAACTGTCCACGTCACCCAAGGGGGGAAAACTGGGTCAGGCCTCAGACATAGGCCCAAGATGTTGCGGCTTGAGGCACGGCCCAGTAAAACCCATTGCCCCCTTTGCTACCCTCGAGGCCAGAAGCCTCCGAGCATGGCCGACTTCCAGTCATTGCCCCCCTGAGCCCTTTCGAGGGCAAAGGCCAGTAGAGCACGGCCGGAAGACCGGTCGCTACACCCCTGGAACCACCTGGGCCACGGCCAGCTGATCACGGCGTAGGGCCGGTCGCTACGCCCTTAGCTCCACCAGGGGCTAAGGCCGGTTGAGCACGGCCTG
>JACYFF010031958.1:104653562-104663765 GCA_017589665.1 Selenicereus undatus
GTCGCTACGCCCTTAGCCCTAATAGGGGCGAAGGCCATTTGAGCACGACATGTGGCCGGTCGTTACGCCCTTAGCCCCACCAGGGGCTAAGGCCATTTGAACACGGCCTGAAGGCCGGTCGCTACGCCCTTAGCCCTAATAGGGGCGAATGCCATTTGAGCACGGCATGTGGCCGGTCGCTACGCCCTTAGCCCCACCAGGGGCCAAGGCCATTTGAACACGGCCTGAAAGCCGGTCGCTACGCCCTTAGCCCCACCAGGGGCCAAGGCCATCTGAGCACGGCATATTGCCGGTCGCTACGCCCTTAGCCCCACCAGGGGCCAAGGCCATTTGAGCACGGCCTGAAGGCCGGTCACTCTATGGCTCTCACACACGGCCTCATGACTGGACGCCGCGCCCTTCGTACCCCGATGGCCGGAAGCTGTTAAGCGCGACCTGAGGGTCTGACATACCTGGTACTAGTTATAAAGGTGAAAGAAAACGACATACTTCATTGCGTAAAAATCTCAGGCAAAAGCGCTGAGGGGTACACATCGATACAATAAGCCATTAGGCTTCATCACTAGAGGGGGACGGGGGGCCACCTACATCAGAAACTTCCCCACAGACGGCGCCAAACTGATTCCGCCAGGAATCTGTTTCGTGATTGAGTTGATGACGTAGGGCGAAAGAACGGGTTTACCCGCTAGCTGGCGATCAACACGGCCCCGGTTTTCTCCTCCTCCGACCTGCAAAAAAGGCCTGCCCCGGAGTGTGGTCCGGGGGACGCCTCTCCGACGGTCAAGTCAGTCCGATGTTCTAGAGAGTGTGAACAGTATAAAGAGTAAATTCTTCCCTCCTTTTTCCAGCCCCTTTTCCAAGGGGAATATGTCACTATTTATAGCCTGTTTGTGAGAGGGGTAAAAGAGTGATCTTACTGTAGCTGACAGCATGAGCCTCCGGTCCTGTAGCGAGTGGGCCTGGGGAAAGGCCCCAAAGGTTGCGTTTCGGGCCTTTTGGGGATGCGACCTCGTGAGTAGGCATATGCGAACACCTTCTGGGCCAGGCCCAAAAGATGATAGGTGTTTTTTTCCTAAATCATATATAAAAAAAAAATTATTTGAATTAAGATAGGGTTAAACATGCCATACATGAAAGTAGGAACGGTTATACATTACATTTCATAATTTGATGGGAATGATACAAACTTAACTTGTTGTCATTGATAATAGAAAAAGGAAAACAAAATTAAGAGATTGTAACACCGCTTTACATGTTATGTCTAACCCTGTAACCTTTGATCCAACTGTTTTTCTAAGAGAATGGACATAATTTTTCTTCTATCAAGTTGGCACTGCAAACACAGAGAAAACAGTGCTCAAAATAGACAAGACTTTCACAATTCTCCCAATATACCCCACAGGGAAAACCCTTCATTTCATAGAGTTTATCGTGCACTTTAATTATGTGTATATAATATCCTTTTTTTCAATCCTGTAATGGACTTAATGAAAGACGTATCATACATTAATAGCACATACCCTGTGACTAACCAATCCTATGTGTTCAAATGGTGATGAAACAATACTCCACCTTCAGAGAGATTGTGTTGTGGCCAATCAAACATATTTGGAATCAGATTGAAGGAAGAAGTTTGCACCATGAGTTCTTTGCAGCTCCTCTTAAAAACTGGATTTGGACTAAGATTTATAGCATCAAAGATCAGGAAGACTTGAGGTGGCCGACTATTTTGGCTGTTACGATATGGTGCATACAAAAATGGATGGAGAAACGCCGCCAGATTAAAATATTCAAAGACGTTGATGCCACTCCAGTCAATCCAGGCCTATTTATTCAAGAAAGGTGTGTCGAGGTGTTCCAAGCTTTCTCTCACCCCGTTAAGATGAGGCATGGTGCTGTTGACATGCGCATAAAAGACGAGGTGTTACTGCGTTGGAATCCCCCTCCTAATGGGTGGGTGCTACACAATGTGGATGAAGCATCCAAAGGAAATCCTGGAGAGGCGGGTGGTGATGGCGTTTTTGGAAACTCTAGACTAGATGTTAGGATTTGCTTGTAATTTTGGAATTTGTTCATCGTTACGGGTTGATATGCTTGCATTGTTGAAAGGGCTGAAGGTTGCCTGAAATCAAGGTTTTCGTAAGCTCTTGGTGCATTTTAATTCGGATTTGGTTGTGAACGTGATCTGCGAGAAGTTTAATCCATCTTCACATGGTCACTTACGGCGGGCTTCTCGTGAATTATTGGAGACTAATCATCAATGGGAGATAAAGATCTGTCATCGTTACAAGGAGATCAATCGAATTGTAGATCATCTTGCTAATCTTGAGGTCACTTTAGTTGAAAGTTGTATCTTATTTGAATCCTCACCCCTACTGTTGCAAAATTGGTCGTGGATAATATTGCAACGTCTGCTCGGCCTTAGTTGATTAGACATACCTAATAAATTTTATGTGGACCTTTAGCCCCATTTCTAACCCCAAAAAAATAAAATAAAATTTGGCTTTCCGAGTTTTGGATTTATAAAGACTATAATATGAAATTTTCTTGCATTAGCTAGGAATCAAGATAGAAATGCTCAGCCCTCCAACACCCCCCCCCCCCAAAAAAAAACCCCCCAAAAACAAAAGAGAAATGGAGAAGGCAACATAGAATTGAGAATGATTGCATTTCTAGAACTTCACGGATTGAAAATTTCCGGTCATAAGAGAAACTGGACCCAATCAATACAGGTTGGGGCAGCTGGGCCAATTTCATACACTGGTAGTACTTGGTTGGAGGTAAAATAGTTTATTTTTAAAAAAAAAAAATTTTCTATGGAACTTTTCAAGAAAAATGCATTTTTATGTTACATTCTCCATTGTTTGATATAAGATAAATTATTTTTTATGAAAAAAAAAGAATGTCAATTGAGTTATTTAAAAGACATAAAATGTTGACTGAATTGTCATAGCAGTAAGAAAGGTTGACAAAACGAATGAATGTTAAACTCAAACTTTAGATTTGAGTTTCTTGTAATATTTTCTATGAGATAACCAAGTTTCGATACAAACAGTTGAAGTTATTTTATTGGCAGAAAATGGGAACTGCATTATTTAAGTAGCGAAAAATATGGATAAAGTTGTAGTGGAGATAAATGTTGACCAAATGAATGAGTGTTGAGCTCAAAATTTTTTGAGCTTACTTTAATCTTTCTCAACCAATAATCAAGTTTGAATCCAACCTGTTGAAATTGTTTTAGCGAAAATTAAAAATATCAACTAAATGGTTTACATTGCAAGAAATGTCGACTGAATTTTCATTGCGGAAAAAAGGGTTGACCTGAATGATAAGCCCAAAATCTAAATTTGAGTTTGTTTTAATCTTCCACATCTGATAATCAAGTAACACTCCAAACCCTGAAACTGTTTTAATGGCGCAAAAATGTCAACTTAATTGTTTGAGTAGTGAAAAATGTCGATTAAATTATCGTGGCTAAGACAAATATTGACAATGAACGAATGTTGAGCTCAAAATATAGATTTGAACTTATTTTAATATTTCCTATCAGATGTTCAAGTTTCGATCCAAACCATTGATGTCGAATTTTACTCCGCAATTCCAACTAACCATCGTCAAAAGAGTAGAAGAAAGAAAATCAACTTCTTTTCTTCTCAAAAAGAAAATCATTTTCCTACATTGGGTGAAAATGATTTACTTTGAAAAATGGTTTTCCGTTTTTATTGTGCAAGTAACTAAAAATTTAAAAATAATTTTTCAGAAAAATTATTTTCCTCCAATCACATTGTAGTACATATTGTTTTTAAGAAAATTTAAAAGTTTTTTCAGGAGCTAGTCTATATTTTATACTATGTTCAGTGGTATTCGATTATCAACATGCACATTATTGATGCTTCAGATGTTGCTGGTACCGTAAATTTTTCAGAAGGACAAACAGTGGCGGATCCAGACATTTAGGATAGGGGTGTCCATAAATTAATATCGTTACTAATATACACTATTTTATTTTTTTTAGGGGTGTCCATAAACCAATATTGTTACTAAATTAACATATTTTAAAATAGAAATTTTTTTTTTTGGAACTTAGGGGTGTCCATGGACACCCCCAAGTACAACATGGATCCGCCCCTGAGGACAAAATAAATTTACCAATCGCACCACGTGGCAGACGTCTTCGTATAATTTGGTTTGGTTTGGTTTGGTTTGAATTAAATGAATTTTTCAATTCTAAAATAGAAACAGGATCCAAAATTGGATAAAAATTGATATATTATTAATTATAGCGATGGAAGACAGAACCTAGACTTGAAATCTAATGCACGTAGAACTTTAGTTTAAATTGTTAGACTAGATCATGAAGGGGAGCCTTGAAGCAATAGTAAGGTTGTCTTTGTGTGGCCAAAAGGTCACGGGTTCAAACCGTGGAATCAATCACTTACAAAATCAGGTTAAGGCTGCCCTCGTTAGACTAGACCATATTTGACTTTACTATGTGTCTAAATTGAGTTAGATGTTACTTTTACCTAAAAATAACATAGAATCCTCAAGAAAATTTGAACATTCCTTACATAGATAGAAGCTTTGAAATCCTCCTATTTTATTGGTTGTATCATTTAGTATTTAGAGCATTCCCAACTTGAGTTCCAAAAATTGAAACTCAGGCATGACACATCATTAAAAGTTTCACATTTTTGAAACTTGTATTCCGTCACTTTTCCAACAAATGGAACTCTAACTTAAATTATATAATAAAATATTTCATATGAACCCATCTTATAACATTATTTTTTTTTCAAATATCAAAATAATATTTTTTTATTAAAGAAAAAAAAGAAAAATCAATAAAAAAATTTTAAAAAAGTACAAAAAGGTGGAATGGGGGAGGAACGGGCAGACGTGGAGGCCCGCGTTCCCCCCCCCCCCCGGTTTCCCTCTGGCTGACAAAGTGTACGTCCCCAGCACACGTGTGACACGCGGGGCCCACAAGTCCCACGCGTTTCACACGTCTGGGGAAGCTCTTAGGGATGCCAACATTGACGTGGCTCAAATTCTGAGGACCTTCTGATTTTCTTGAGCACCATCATTTTACGCTTGTTATTTAGATATACAATCAGCTTTGTGCTTCAATTACGCAATTTACTAATTCTAGCTAGCATTGATTCTACATCAGAATGGCACCCCTATTTGAACACAATTACACCAATCATAAAAGATCAGAAAAGTTCTCACCCTCCTCCGTGATCCTGAGACTTGGGATCAAAATGAAAATGAACGTTCTTTTTATGTTAATCTCAGTGCTAATCTTAATAAATGCCTACAAAGGCGAGGCTGCTTTGCATTTCGCAGGACAGAAAGCCCATGTTAGGATCATAAACACATTGAGCGCCAGGGGCAAGACCTTGATGGCTCGTTTGGTTCTATGTAATCAAAGTGGTAATGCAATCAAAATGGTAATGGTGATTCCATTACCATGTTTGGTTACCATTAAGTAATGTAATCAAGATTGCATTGTAATTACATTTACCCCAATCTATGCAATTATAATTACTTGACTTTTCCTAAACAATTTTGATTGCATACCTTTGAATCAAAATCTATCCAACTATAAGCTATTATATTTGGGAACTTTCTCTCTCTTATCTCCATTGTCTCTCCTCTACGTCTCCTCTCTTATTAGTTTGACACCATTTTTTTAAAGGCTTGAACCTCCACTCACCTCTCTCTCTCTCCTGTCCATATTAGATAAAATTTAACTTAGACCATGATCGTATTATTGTAACTGTATTTTTGTACCTTCTAGACATCATGTCTCTCTCTCTCTCTCACGTCGTCATCATCATCATCATTTTCTCTCTACTTGGTAAACTTGAATAATATTACATTATTGTAATCTAAAAGAAATAGAGTGATGTAAGTCTCATACGAAATATCGTAATCATGATGATAAAATATTTGATGATATTTATCAACGAAGTTACAAATAATTAAAATAGGCAAAAATAAAATGCGAATTGAATTGCAGGTACTTCACGTCACGTGTAAAATTAAGTATTGTTTGTAGATGAATTCATTCCATTACACTTGTAAAAACTTTGTAACTAAACATTGTAATGCAATTATTATCCCATTCCATTACACTAACAATTGCATTACATGGTTGATTCCATTGCATAGTGATTGCATTACTTTCAACCAAACGCTACATGAAGTTCACTGCAAATCCAAGAACGATTACCTGCGGCGTGCATCAACTATCGAAAGGAAACTACTACGAGTTTACATTTGGTCCATCCTTCTGGGGCAACACTCGCTACTATTGCCAGTTAAGTTGGGATAACAATAACCAAGTGCATTGGAGTGATATTTACATACAGGGGAGAGATTCAGGGTTATGTTGGAAGCAATGTTGCTGGCAGATCAAAGAGTCTGGCCCCTGTATGATGACTCGCCATGGAGAATTCGACATTTGTTATGTGTGGAATGAAGTACAAAAACCAGCCATATAAGTGTCGACTTTGAATGTGTTGGATGATGTAAAGTGAGGTGGTCGGGGAAATTTGATTGAACAGGCCTCACTAAGGCCCAGTTCTTTTAAGTGAGAAATGATGGATATGGGATGGGTGCGTGTAGGAAATGGAGGAAGGAGTAGATGAGAGTTGGTAATAGTGGTATTTTTTTTTTTTAAGTGTGGGAGAGGAGGGGAAGGAGGGGAAAGAGTGGATGAGAGTGGGCAGGAGTTGAATGAAATTGGGGAGTTGAATGAACGAGTGTAGGAAAGGGGGAGAAGGAGTTGTATTTTTGTTTAAGTGTGGGAAAGAGTGGGAAGGGGGGAAGGAGTGGGTGGGTGTGAAAAGTAGTGGGTTGGGTTCATTAAACCACGAAAAGAACAAGACCTAAGCTGGCATACTGCATAAATTTTGAACCTTTAGATTTTCCATCATGTATGGGTTAGATACGTCCATTATGACATGTATATTAGTCCAAAAATCTGCTTGTCAAACCATTTAATATACATTTTGGTGAATGGATAGTAAACTGTACATAGTTTAGTAATGTTTTATAAGGGTAATATTTTTTTAATCTCTATCAAATAAAAAATAATAATTAAGCATCATTACAATCTTCTCTTCCCTCCTTAATAATCGGGAGGAGATTTTAGTTCAAAGTTTTGATCTCTAAACTATGAAATATATATTTTTTTGGTGGATGGAGTAATTGTACTTGACAATCCTTTCAAGAGGACATATATTGATGTTAGCTTCCTCATACTCAAAATATGTTTACTCCTATGTTTTGATAAAAGATCAAAATGGTCGGTCTATTGGTATGTTTACTGTATCATATTTGGACCAAGCTTGGTGTTACTATTGTTTAAATGTCATATGATTTTAAATAAATATTGACATGCTAGTATATATTGCTTAATTGATTTTATATAAATTGTCTTAATACCTTTATGATGGTTTAGTACTCAAATTTGAATATATGATATTAATGATATTATATTTTGTTATTTGAATTTAATTATGCAAATATTATGGATGATTACATACTTGCCTAATACAACAAGGTATAGTTTTGAAGTTTTTCCTTTAGTGGGTTAGTTAAAAATTATTATGTGGTCCAATTGAGACAATTGTAAGCACTCACACATATGATGTAGGATGTAGGAAGTATCTCTAGCTATTTTGTTACAAATTGAGAAATCAAGTGAGAAGCAAAATATTGAAGGGCTTGAAATCTAGAGGTCTTGCTTAACAATGCTAGTATACTATCTAAAATATTTGAAAATGTCACGTAGTTTTTTTTTTTCAGTGAAAAATGTCATGAATATTGCTTAAAATATAAAAAATACCACTTAGCTTTTCAAAAATATTGAAAATGTCATTGCCATAATCACGTTTATTAGTATTTCCACAGTTTTGGTGTCATTTATGAGTGAAAAAAAGTTAAGAGCATCTGCAGCGTGAGGGAGGGACGTGGAACGCGGGCCCCCGGGCCCTACCTGGACAAGTGTCACAAAATGAAAGGATGAGAAAAAAGGTGACATGCGGGGGAGCACGCCTGTGTGTGTCTCCCCGCGTGTAACTTTGGGTGTTTTAAATTATTTTTTTTTGGAGTAAATATATAATTTTTAAATGATTTAAATAATAGGTTGTATGTTATAAGGTGGGTCAATGATAAATATTTTTATTGGATGATTAAAATTGGAGTTCCATTGGTTGGAGAAGTGATGGAATGCAAGTTCCAAAACTGTGGAACTTTTGATAACGTAACAGGCCAGAGTTCCAAAAACTGAAATTCTGGCTAAGAATGCTCTAAGTACATTTTTTAATATTTTAGATAGATTAATCGCTCTTGAGCAAGAACTACTCACATCTAATCAATCCAATCTTTCTTTATTGGCTACCAACAGCTAGGTTCTTTGATTGATTACAATGGCTAGTTTTCAATGCTTTTAAATAGTGAAGCAATAGGACCCTAGAGCATACACAACGGTATGCTCGCAAGGAAGAAAAAGAGGAGAGAGAGATTGGTTGTAACACCCGGGATTTTTATGCCCCTTCGTTAAGTCAATTCTGCTATTTTATATCGTTATAAATTGAAATGATATCGACATGCCTGCCTAAGTGCTATTTTTATTGAAAAGAATATTATTCTTATTTTATTGTTATGGATGATTATTATCAGACACTATATTGAGTAGATTCCTAAATATGACTGGATTGACAGGCATTGGGACTAGTCCTGCAATTTATTGAATCGAGCCTTGGGAATAAATTATGATGCGACAAGCGGATAAGTTCGCATTAATTATTGACGTGGCAAGTGGATAGGCTTGTGTTAATTATTGATGTGACGCAGTAATTAGCCAAAAGAAAAGAAAAAGGAAAAAGAAAAAAAAATCAAAAGGGGCAAGCCCCTTGTTTTCTCGGGCAGAAAATGGCGAGCGAAGGGGGGGGGGCTCCCGACCCCCAACCCCGCCTCACACCACGCTGGAAAGAGAGAGGGGGCGATGCTATTACGCCGACAACCGGCCGGCCGTTGTCGGGTCCCCCGGGAGCCGCAAGCCGCACCTCAAAGCAGAGAGAGATCGACGAGCAGAGAGGTCGAGGTGGGCATGTGTGTCTGGTGTGGGACAGTGGAGGTCGGCTGGTGTTGGTGGTGTCCGACGGTGGGTGTCTGGACGGCCGGCAACCAACCGGCGACCGGTAGGAGCCACGCAAGCCCGGGTTCAAGATATAGGGTTTCTAAAGCTAGGTTTTGTATCAAACCCTAATTTGCCCAGTTAGCCCACAAGTTGGGTCCTTTAGTTTGGAGGCGAGGTGAGTTTCCTCTTCCTCCTAATTATTGCTAATTTTAATGAAAGTTTATTGGTTATCGTTAATTTCATTGAAGTTTATTGATTATAGTTCGTTTAGGTGGAATTCGAATTAATTACTAAAAATTCAGGGGAAGCTTATTGACAATTGTTAATTTCATTGAAAGTGTATTGATCATCGAAATTATATTGGTTAGGAAAAGTTCATTGAAAGTTTATTGATCATTGAAAGTATATTGATTATTGAAAGTTTATTGAAAGTATATTGATTATTAAAAATTTATAGAAAGTCCATTAATTATCATTAATTGATGAAATGGTAAAGTAAACTCAATGATGCCTAATATATATATTGTTCGTATTGAACAAATGTTTATTGATTATATGTATCAGTCGTTTATAGTGAATGCATATACCAAGGGGAAACAGGATCGATACTAAAAACACTGAATTGTATTAAACATATAAACATACAATTTGTAATGGAAATGAAAAATTTGTAAACTTACACTTAAATTTGTAGACGAAAATAAAACTTAAGAACACTTGGAAGAAGCAGAGAGAAAGCTTTTTAAAACAAATAGAAAATGCAATTTTCAAACTCTGCCTCTTGCAATCTTTGAGTACTCCTTATATAGATGGAGAAAGGAGCCTTGATAATTGTGGGTTTGTACGAAGATGTCTTAGAGATAAGCATCAGCAACTTTTGTCACATCATTATCTGCCATGTGAAGAAAAGACGCACTTAATGAGTAAGGATTCTTATCTTCATACTGTTGGCTTTTGTGAGTGGGGATATTATTCTTCTTAGTGGATGCACTGTTGATGAATAGTGATTTTTGTCGAAAATCTGCAAAAGAAAAGATTCGTTAGTACGAATG
>JACYFF010031958.1:104673765-104750984 GCA_017589665.1 Selenicereus undatus
CTCTTGGCAAAAGTAAAGGCCATTCGTACTAACGAATCTTTTCTTTTACAGATTTTCAACAAAAATCACTATTCATCAACAGTGCATCCACTAAGAAGAATAATATCCCCACTCACAAAAGCCAACAGTATGAAGATAAGAATCCTTACTCATTAAGTGCGTCTTTTCTTCACATGGCAGACAATGATGTGACAAAAGTTGCTGATGCTTATCTCTAAGGCATCTTCGTACAAACCCACAATTATGAAGGCTCCTTTCTCCATCTATATAAGGAGTACTCAAAGATTGCAAGAGGCAGAGTTTGAAAATTGCATTTTCTATTTGTTTTAAAAAGCTTTCTCTCTACTTCTTCCAAGTGTTCTTAAGTTTTATTTTCGTCTACAAATTTAAGTGTAAGTTTACAAATTTTTCATTTCCATTACAAATTGTATGTTTATATGTTTAATACAATTCAATGTTTTTAGTATCGATCATGTTTCCCCTATAGAAATGATAACGTTGTTCAGTAAGCCTTTATATGATTGCATATAAATCTTTATATGTAATTCAGAAATTTTATAGCAATTATATGTTTAACGTTATCATTTAAATGGTTGCATCGATTAATAGCAATTCGTAAGTAAATATGGTGATTTGATAAGCCATGATTATGTTTAATCAGGGCGTATGAATCAAGAATTTACCAATAAGATTAGTTAACCCTTTATACGAGTAATAGTTAACGACATTGATACCATCACTATCGTTGCCTCTGAATTTTATCGATTATATATATATGGGTATATGTCAAAGCACTATTTGAAACTAACTGCAACCGTGTGGGTCGCGTTATGATTGTGAGAATCGGTCAATAATGTGATCATACGTGCTATGTGATCATACGTACTATGTGAAATCTCTTCTTCATGAATTAATGAATGCATGAGATGACATTGATTTCAAAGTGTCTCTAAGTGTTTATCGGTTGCCTGTTTTAATTGACAAGTCATTGGTAACGAAAGAATCTTAAATCATCGGACTGTTCAACTAAATGAGGTAAGCGGCCAGTTAACAGGTCTAGGAATCCTTTTAAGAAAGGACTTAAGTAATGAGCGTTTGATTATGCCGTATCTATTGTTATGCTCAACTTAGACAACCCAATACCCTTTATCGAGTCTACACAAGAAAGTAAAAGTTCAGTGATACATTTTTCTGCCAGAAGGCATAAATTCAAAGTTCAATGTTCATTGTTATGTCAGAAGACGGAAATTTAAAGTTTAGTGATTCAATGTTCATTATTCTACCACAAGGCAGAAATTTAAAGTTTAGTGATTCAATGTTCATTGTTCTGCCAGAAGACAAAAATTCAATGTTCAATGTTCATTGTTCTGCAAAAAGGCAGAAATTCAAAGTTCAGTGATTCATCGTTCTGCCAAAATGCAGAAATTCAAAGTTCAGTGATTCAATGTTCTGCCAGAAGGCAGGGAATGCAAAGTTCAGTGACTCTGTGATTCAAAGTTCAAAGTTTGGTAGTTCAGTCAGTAGGCATAAGTTTTAAAGTTTAATGTCTTATAGTCCAGTCAATATAAAGAAAATTCAAAGTGCATATGTCTTATAGTTTTGCCAACCGGCAGTAGAGTCACAGTCACATGTTATAATCCCAATAACTGGTAGAAAACCAACCCAAGGGGACTCCCAGTGCATATGATGGTTTATAAAATATTATACTTTTAATAAACAAACATGTGATTTAAAGCAGAGTCCAGTGAAGTTCAAAGGTTATATTGCTATAGTATTGGTGTACTACCCACATGACGTGGTTATATGTTCCATTTTAGGATTATTGTTCTACGTTTTATCAAAGACACCTACTCCTGCACATAGTCTGTTACTATATGGTGTAGTGAAATCAATAAACATTCAGTGTAATGTTCAGTGTCTAATGTTTAAGGTTCAATGTTCAATGCTTAATATTCAACGTCCGTAGGGTATTGTTCATAGTTTTTACGAATTTAATGTTCAGTGGCCAATGTTCAATGTGCGATGTCAATGTCCAATGTTCATTGCTTGTTGTTCAATGTGCAAAGTTTAATATTCAGTGTTCACTGTTTGTTGTTCAATGTGCAATGTTAACATTCAATGAGCTTTAATGATTATTTACGTTATAGATTATATGAAATGAAATAAGCTTCAAGGACGTAATAAGCCTTATGAATAAAGTTTAGCGAATGATGGGTAGCAACAAAGTCTTCCATAGTGGAAATGCCCGCAAGTGGTAATTATGGGTTAAACCCCTTTCTTTCATCAAGTCTATGAGTTCATATGAACGTCTTATGGCTATTCTAAAGTTTAAGCGATTGGTCCAAATACTATTGCTCTTGCATCGTGGTTTGAATACATTGCAAGGTAAGTGAGTTTATTCAAAGGAAAGGAACTACAAACGACTTTTGAAGGTATTATTGCACTTTAAGTATTGTTTTGGAGAGGGGGTTATCCACTGAGCGATAAATGATCATTCCCATCTATTAATGTCTCTTTCCCAAGTCTTTGAGATGACAGGTAAGGTCGGGCCAAGTAAGCCGAAATGGATTACTGCTGTCCTAGGAATAAAGCTACATGCACTTCATGTGAGCTGCAAGTTGTATTGTGTTGTATGGTTTATTGTTATGTAATTTAAATCCTGGTGTGCCTGTGTTGCATATCATCTAGAGTCGCTCCGTACGGCCAGGTGAGCTGATCACGTTTAGCTAAGGTTGTTATAGTTGGGATGTAACCCCAGTATTCCGGACGTGTGGTCCGTGAAGTTGTACTTTTATTGTTCCATTGTTTTAGTATTGAACTGCGCTGGTTGATATGCTCCGAGCGGGTGGCCCGTAGAGCCGTGAACTCCGGCGGGTAGCCGTTGAGTTGGTTTTATTATTGCGTTTAATTGCAGGGAATTTAATGTAAGGCTTTAAGCCTAGAAAACGATCAGTTTTCAGGGAAAACTCTGTCCTTTTTTCCCCATAATTTAAAGAAAAACAAAGTATAACATTAACACTCCTAACCTAGGGTTGGGGGCGTTACATTGGTGAGGCAAGGAAGACCTTGCAGCACGAGGCTCGTGTCTCACACCTCACGGGGAGGCTCAGACCAGCAAGCTCCCTCGTGAGCTTGTTTTGTTTTATTAAAATATTTTTTTATTTGTTTTTTTTTTAATTCTAAAAATAAAGTTGTGTATTATGGAGTAGGTTTATAAGTATTATTTTATTGTTAGATGTAGGGTGTCTATAGGTATTATTTTATTTGGTAAGGAAAAGTGGTGAGTCTGCAATAACAAATAGTGAGGATTGTGAGGTAAAAAGTTGGAGAAATGGCTAATGTGGCAGTTATATGGCCCAACTAGTGAGTCAAAAAATGGTTCACCATTGTTTTTGCTCTTACAGACACACGAGCGAAGAACTAAGAGCTACAAATACAAATATTGTTTTCTTGTTCTCTTGGTCACGTTGAGTTGTGATTTTAATTTATTGAGTTCTACTGATCAAGTCATAATTGTGTAAAACAATCAGAGTTAAAGGGTCGAGTCTAACAAATATTGTTAAAGGATCAACATGTGACTTGGAACATAGAATAGATGTGATATATAGTTGTGTCATCATCCTTCCTAATTAAGTTAAGTTAATCATAGAGTTAGTGAACTCTAGCCAAATAACTAAATTTGTTAAAAAATACTCATGTTTTGTCTGCATTTAATTTTCGCATTTTATTTTGATTATTTTATTATTTTGATCATCAACCTATTGGATATCCGAAATCTAGATAGCTGAAAAGGGCAAATTTGGACTATTTTTTTCAGTTTGGATTGTATGGACTAAAGCAAAATGTCTCTTTAAACTTCATCTGCTAGGTTCTATGAAGTAGCAAATAGTTAACGATTTTTAATTTAGAGTCAATTTAAACCAATCTCTCTGTAATTTTGCAATTCAGAGATAAGATTGTTACATCAGACTCTCCCACACCCCATTTAATAGCGAAAATTTTGAAGTATTGAATTTGAATTTGGATCATCTCCTATTCTCCCCATTCTAGAGTGATTTATAGCTTGAGTCTTCAAATGCATTGCTAATAACATATGACAGTTTCCAAATTTCCAACTTCTCATTAACTTAAGGCATCAATTCGTCTACAAAGATGTTCGTTCTTCTTGTCACAACATCCATCGGTACTTCATTTATATGTCCTTTTTCCTTACAAACGCATAGCTTAATTTGTTTGCTGCTAAATTTATAATGACTGAGCATTAATAAATTCCACGATATAGAAGAGCTCAAATTATGTATTTTTTAAAATAAATTAATTAGATACAGATTACTTAAGTGACTCCGTAAGCTTATACATTTGTTCAATGATAGCAACTTTATTAATATGAGATAGTGACCACTTTTGCACCCTAGCATTTGTGATTAATTGGGTCATTCTATCCTATTTTGAATTTGTTACGTCACTCAATGCATTGTACATGCCGGAAGAAACTAAGATGTTAGAGTATAAGGGCCTCTTCTTTTTGGTGAGAAATATGGATTGATAAATTGATAAAATTGGTTGATAAATATGCCGAAAGATTTTATATAATGGGTAGAAGTGAGTTGAAATGAGTTGAAATTGATATTTTTTTTATTAAAGTTCAAGAAGTTGGTTGAAATTGGTTGAGATTGATAACTTTGGATTTACCAACAAAAAGAACAGGGCCTAAGTTTAAACTTTTAGTTGATTTAGTTTCACACATATGATGTCAATCGCTAGCCATAAATTTTGCTAGAAAGTTTATCCAAACTTAGCATATACATACACTGCCCTGTTCTATTTCGCATTTTTTAGGATTTAACTAAGAGTTTATATCTCCTTACATCTCCTTACATCTTATATGTTTTCTATAACATTCATTTATTTTAGTCACAGAAATATGTATATTTTTTTAATGATACTACCAATATACAAAATTTATAAATATCTTATGAACACAACATTTACATAAACATAAAAATATAATATAATGACGTAAATTATATTTAAGTTTCGACATAAAATATATATTATTATAGATGACCATACATTTATTTATATTTAAAATTATTTACTTAAAATAGGAATATATTTGAAGAGGTGTATTCAATTTTGTAAAAAAAAAAAAAATTTTGTTATACTTTGCTTATTCGATCAAACTAATACTCATATAAAAAACCACCTCAAGTGGACGAAACTTTATTTACCAAATTTATGGGGATTAATATATTTTATTATTGTGTAATTAACTTAATCAATTATTTATTTTCAATAAGTATATTATGTTAATATTATTATTTTTCATCCAAAACTTTCATTGTAAAATAAACTATACTATACAACTCTTCCACAATTCAACAACTCCTTACATCTATCCATACAGCTTCTTACAGCTTCTTACAACTCCTTACAGCTTCTTACAGCTCCTTACATCTTATATCTTCTTACATCTATTTATCTATCTAAAACGAGAAATAGAACAGAACCACGTACACGTAAAAGCTTACAAAAATTGTATTTGCAAGCCCTTCTAAATTCTAATGAGCCGCATGAAAAAAAAAATTAAAAATATTCTAAAAAATAATTTTTTGAGAAACTCATCCCTCCGGAATCAAATTGCACCGAAAAACAACAGGATGATAATAAAGATTTTACTCAACAAATTTTTTTATTTATTTTATGTTTTAAATGGAGACCTTTTATTATTTTCCCCACACACAAAAAAAAAGAAAAAGGAAGCCGAAGAAAGAAAAAGAATGCGTGGAAGGTTAAAACGAAATTTGACTTTGGGTGGTAGGAGAGAGATACTGAGACGGAGAGATGCTACAGCGCCGCATCCGGGCAGCCGCCACTATGGCAGTCCGCCACTTCACGGCCGCAATCGAGGCGGCGGCATCTTCTAAGATCGACCAACCAACCACCGCTTCTCCGTCGTCTTCTTCTTCTTCTTCTTCAGGCCGAGGCCGAAACACGTTGGGACGAAGGCTATTCGCCCTTGTACACCCAAAACGCAGCGCAGTTGTTGCAATTACGAAGTGGAAGGAAGAAGGTAATGTCGTTCGCAAGTACGAGCTCAATCGTATTGTTCGTGAGCTTCGCAGGCTTAGACGCTATAAGCACGCCCTTGAGGTAAGCAACAACTTCCCCTTCTTTTGTTTGGGTTAAGGGTTTTGTAAGGGTTTAAGCTTAATCTCTATTTTGAGCAGATTCTTTTCAATTGAGCTTGTTTGCATTACATTTTGTTTTGCCGTACGATTAGTTTGAGAAATGTGAGACAAGGGATTTTTGAAACTGGTTAATTATTGTTGCGTTGAATTGAAAAGATTGGTCTGGAATCCAAGTATAAGGTTTTGCTGATGTTCAATGTAGCAATTGCTGCGATTTCATCTTTTTGCAAGAATTAACCAATTTTTAGCTTTGTATCTAATAAGGAATAAATATTGTACAATATTTATTCCTTATTAGTAGCATCATTAATGATCCAAAGGAACAATCAATTGTCGATGAAATTTGTTTTTCATGAATTTCCACTTCACAGCTCCACAATTTAGGCATAATTGGTTGAACTTGGAAGTGACATAACTTAGCGACTGCCCCTCATGACCCGCGCGTCAGGGTCAAGGGTATGTCGACCCGCATGATGGTTGGGGTAGGGTAGGGTTGAGAAAACCATACCTGTCGACCCTCATGACCGACCTTCGACCCGCCCTGACCCTCAAATTGATCAGGTCTATGCTAATGGTGTGCTGAAAGTGAAGAGAATGACAATGTTGACTTGTTTGTAGCTTTTTGTGTATTTAGAACTTGATGGGAGCTCTGATGCCTTTATGTATTTTCACCTTTGTTTAGATGTTCGCCATGTTGTAATCCGATCTGAATTTTGGCTAATTATGTAGATATGTGAATGGATGAGAACACAAGAGGATATCAAGTTGTTACCGGGAGATTATGCTGTCCATTTGGACTTGATAGCTAAAATTCGTGGCTTAAATAGTGCTGAAAAGTTCTTTGAAGATATGCCTGAGGACATGAGAAGGGCACCAACCCTTTCTGCATTGTTACACACATATGTTCAGCATCATGCCTATGAGGAAGCAGAGGCTTTGATGGAGAAAATGACAGAATGTGGTTATGTGGAGTGCCCTCTTCCTTATAATCATATGATATCTATGTACTTGGAGAATGGGCAGTTGGACAAGATCCCTGGGTTGATCAATGAGTTAAAGAAGAATACAAAACCAGATATTGTCACATACAATCTATGGTTAACAAAGTGTCAGTCCGAAGATGATGTTGAAGCAGCAGAAAAGGTGTTCCTTGAAATGAGGAAGGCCAAAATTGAGCCAGATTGGATGACATATAGCATACTCACCAGTCTGTATACTAAGAAACAACTGGATGATAAAGCTGAATCTACTTTGAAGGAAATGGAGAAACGGATAACTCGCAAGAACCGAGCAGCATATGCATCTCTTATCAGTTTGCACACAAATCTGAAAAAGAGAAATGGAGTCCATGCAATATGGAAGAAGATGAAGAAACTGTTCCGCAAGCTAAATGATTCAGAGTACACGTGCATGATATCTTCCCTCATAAAGCTTGGGGAGCTGCAAGAAGCTGAGAAATTATACACTGAATGGGAGTCAGTTTCTACAACTGGTGATTCCAGGGTACCTAATTTATTGATCGCTGCATACATCAACATAGATCAGTTGCAGAGCGCTGTGGAATTCTATGATCTCATTGCTCAGAAAGGAATTAAACCAAGTTACACTACGTGGGAGCTTCTCACCTGGGGTTACCTAAAGGAGAGGAAAATTGACCAGGTGCTTGATTGTTTTGAAAAAGCTGTTAGCAGCGTGAAGAAATGGGAACCTAATGAGAATATCATCTGTGAGATGTATAGGCATTTAGAGGAGCAGGGAAATGTTGATGGGGCAGAGAAGTTGCTTTCAGTCCTCCGTAAAGCCGGGTATGTAACTACAGGTATCTATAATATGCTTCTTCGAACGTACACAAAGGCTGGGAAGATGCCACCAATAATTGCAGAAAGGATGGCAACGGACAAGGTAGTACCAGATGAAGAGACCAAGGAACTTGTCAGACTAACTAGCAAAATGTGTGTCACTGATGTTTCAAGTTGTTTAGCCTAGATTGAATTTGAATTATTGGCTGCTTTGGATTGGTGAGACACAGAAAGCCACCAGACTTGAAAGCATAGATGCTGCTAGTAAGGGAAAGATTCTCATTGGCTGAAAAGAAAAATGGTGACAGTCCTGGTCTCCCGGTGTGGATCTTGCCAAAGCAGGGTTTAGAGCAATGGTGTGTGCTATTTCAGGAGGGTGCCATTTTTTATTTTCTCGCCAATTTAGCGAAGGTACTACCTTTTGAGGGGATTTTTGATGTGTGTCTTGTGTTTTGCGTCTTTCATAACCATTGATGGTTCATCTGTTTCACTTCACCTAGATGAATATGTATGTCTCTGATCTTCAGCAATGTGGGCTCGGGATGCTGAGATCCTTGCTGTCCTCTATTCTTGAACTCCTTCGTGGGTTGAGCAACACGAGCATGATTTGATTTGTGGATGAACCCCTTGAGTAGCATCACAAGAAATAACAAGATTGTGGTGACATTTAATAGATTCAACCAAAGTCCTCGAGTCTATATCGCAAAGTTTTCAAAGTTTAACGGGAGGCTAGGAACACAAATGATTGCGATAAAAAGACTTAGTTTTATGTTATGAGTATATTGAGAGTTGCAAAATTAACGTAATTGAATCTAACTTCCAAAGAAAAATCAAACCTCTGAAATTTCATTGCATCTTTAGAAGACATCAATTATGGAAATCAATGTTGAAATTTTTTTTGGGGGGGGGGGGGGGGGGGGGGCGGGGGATTGAAAAATAACATTAGTACAAGCCCTTCGGTCTTTCCCCCCTCAATTAGATGAATATAATGTGAACAAAATAGACATGTCTGAGACACATGTAGCGTCAATGGGGAAAAAACGAGAAGTATGAAACAACTTGTAATTTTATTAAATAAATTGTTACATATTTTCTCAACAACATCATGATTTCATATTTTCAAATCTTTTTGAAAAAAATGCACACTTGTTTTTATGGCTAATTCTTTTGAACATAACAATTTCAAGTTCTTGAAAAGCCATAACAATATTTCACTCATGTTAAGGCCTGTTCTTTTCGTTAGTAAAAGGGTGAAACGTGAAACTGGTTGAGGTGGATTGCAGTTGGTTAAAGTTGGTTGAAATGGGGGGTTAAAGTTGGTATAGTTTTTGAAGTTGGATAAAATAGTAAGTAAGAATAAAATTTTGGAGGTGGGTTAAAGTTAGTTGAAATTAGTTGAAGTTGGTATTTTTTTATTAAAGTGAGTTGAAGTTGATAAATTGAAAAAGATCAATAAAAATAACAGATATTTAAAGTGTGTAATACTCCATGTCACAAAATGACAGTTAAGTCTAAAACAAATTTCAACTAAAATAATTATATTTGACGTGCAACTTTTTAAGTAAAAGGTGTTGGCTTCAAAATATTGGCAATGAGTCGCTCTGTAGATTAGAGGGACGTAAAAACAGGAAATTGACGTTAATTTCAAACAAACGCCATCAACGAAGAAGTTGAGGGGGTCGGAGGAGAGAGAAAGAGAGGGAGAAATCAGCAGTCAAAGACTCTTGTTGTCACAGTCCTTCATGCAAAGCTGATTCCCCGATCGGAGAATAACAACACAATCTAATTTGAAGCAGGTACGTTTATTTCATCACAATCATCATTTTCTTTTTCTTCATGATATGCTTTAGGTCTTGATCTCAACATACTTAGTTTTCTGCGTTAAAATGAACAGCTTTTCCTAGAATTTAATTTCCTAGGGTTTGGGTTTCTTTCTGATCTCCATTTTGGGGAATTTCTGTCCTAATTTACTCGTTTTTATTTTTGTTTGAATTGATTGGATTCGAAACCCTTTTTTTGTTTTTGGTCTGTAATTTTCAATATATGATCCCAGATTTTTGGTGAGCAAGATCAATATGTCAGCAGCAGAAGATGTTAAAGAGCAACGAGATGCTGAAGAAAAGGGTCCAAAGTCAGTGCCAGCACCTCAAGAGGAGGTGATCCCATATCCCCCCCCCCCCCCCCCCCCAAAAAAACAAAAGTCTCATTTCTTTTGTCATTTTTGGTTGAGTTCCTTTATTTTATGAATTGAATTGTTAATATACTGAAGAATGATTGAGGGTTGTTGATTTAATGTTATTGCATCTAGGAAGAAATTATAAAGAAAAAATATGGTGGGATTGTGCCCAAGAAACCACCACTTATCTCCAAGGTACACGAGCCATCTCATTTTATTTTCCAAATATGTTGATGTGCGTTTCTGAGGGTTGGTGAAAATTGAGGTCTGAAGTATGATTCTATGAGCTGGTTGTGATTAATTAAGAAATCTACTGAAGCTATGATTTTAATGCCAGGATCATGAAAGGGCTTACTTTGATTCTGCTGATTGGGCTCTGGGGAAGGTATTTTTCTTACTTCCAGAATCCCATCGATCCGTCAACATTTTAAGTTTTAGCTGTAAAATGAGAAATAGAGATTAAATTGGCTGGCACTCTGGTTGTAATTTCATGTTTACCTGTGCTTTGAGCAGCAAGGTGTAGAGAAGCCTAAAGGACCACTTGAAGCACTTCGGCCTAAGTTACAGGTATTTTGCTAGGCACCAAGTTATATGGCGGAATTCAGATTTTATTCTTGATCTAAATATGGATTCTTGTATCCAGATGTAATGTTTGCCGCGTCCAAAAAATGATCACTCAAATGCGTATGATTGGCTCAGTTGATTATGCTCCTTCTTGTGCACATAACAAACTGTTTTGCTGTTATATATGCTCTACTTCTTGTTGGAATCATCTGCATTCTGCATACATCTGACCGCCCCCCCCCCCCCTCCCCAAAAAAACCCCCTAAAAAAGGGGAAAGAACTAAATAGGCAGGGCTGAGGCATTGCTTTGGTCTAGTTTGCCTTCAGGATACTAGAGTGCTTTGGAATGGACACTAGCAATAAATATGGACCATGCACAAATCAGTAGATTCCTACACGATTGTCATTCTGAAGGCCTTTCTTTACACCTGCTGTATGTGACTAATCATTTGTAATAAGGCTATGTGGCTCAAATTCTTGGAGTAGCTTTTGGCAGTTAGACTGCTTCAAGGAGCTGCCTGACTAAAAAGGGATTTACACGTTGAAGAGGCTCCAGTATGCTAATGCTGATAGCTTTCAGGGGTCTAAATAGCATATGTCAAAACCGTTCAGACCTGTCAGCCACCAAATACTGTTATATTTTCTGGTGGGCTATTTGGCTATGTGGATGATGCTTTCATGCTATGACTAGCTGCTCGAGGGAGGGCTCTGCTTTATTAGTGTATTGCTTAGAACCTATGATACCCGGACTCTCTGTTTTGCCCTGCCGCACCGGTGTCAGACACGACACTCTGTAGATAGGATATGAGATTCTTGTCAGACCCTTATCTAAACTAAAGCAGCAATGGTGGGGGGGGCAAAAAAAAACCTAGGAGGATGTCTTTTTTTTCTTTCCTAATGGATCTTTAATGTTCAACCATTTGGCAAGTTGACAACCTTGTAACTATTGAAATATTGTAAAAAGATTAACTTGAAATTGTAACTTCCATATTTAAAATTATGAGTCCTCATATCCGTGTCCAAATTTTGGGCATTGTCCCTGTGACCTAAAGTTAGAGGTTTGACGAGTCGGACATTCGGATCCGTACCCATGTCCTACACCCCATACCCGAGTCCATGTAACATAGCTTGGAACTGGTTTCTGGACTTCTTAGAGCAGCTTGTCCGGAATGCAGCCTAATGATCTGTAAACATGAGCATGGTTTCTTTGTTTCTCAATTGTACATTTCACATTGTCTTTCTCACTTCAGCCCACTCAGCAACAAACACGGTACAGGAAATCTCCTTGTGCTCCTTCAGAAGGTGAAGGTAAATTCTTTGCTGAGAAGCTGTTTTCATTTAATGCAAAAATTCTTATGGTGACTTGAACTTGTCTCCTTCTTAACCTGTATAGATGGCGGCAGTCCTCCATCCGAGCAACCAACCGCTGGTCAATGAAGGCGTGCTGCATTCTTTGGTTCTCCCAGAATTGTTGGTCGACTCTTGGTCCTTCAGGCAGGGAACATTATTTTGTTGTTTTGCCCAGAATAAGACTGATGTCACATTTTAGCATATGGAAAGAGAACAGCACAATTATGAGGCACTGATGCGACTAATCCGCTCCCCCGCCCCCCCCCCCCCCCCCCCCCCCACCCAAAAAAAAGGTTATTTTGGACATGAGACAATAGGACCTGAAACTACAGGAGTTCATTTGAATTATGAACATATGATCACCTGATTGAAGCTCTGTTCTATGGGCTTGTGTAACTCTAATTACCATGTATCAACTAAGAGGTTTTTCTTTAGTGCCACTCTTGATGCATTTTCAGTTCTTTTCTTTGGAAAACAGGTGATAATTAGATTACTTCATGAAATATTTACAATGCAGTGCTCATTCTTGATGCATGCTAAATTCAGCTCCATTATGAATTACGTCAGAGCTTGATTTATACTTTACATGCTGGCTTTCTTCATTGTCTGTCTGAATTTCTTTGTGCATATGAGGTTTTTCAACCAATATCTGAGATATCGGGAAAAGACACATCAATAAGGCAGTTGTGTAGTGTGTACTTGTGTTTGATAAAGAAAGACTCGCCATTGCTGTGATGGTCTGATTGTGGATTAGTAATGTTTCGTTCAACGGGATAGAACAAGGAATTTCTATCTGAAATATTTAAGAATTTTGTAATTTTTAGAAACTTTACAAGATCTATACGTTAGGCCACCAGAACAATAACGAACAAAAAATTGGACGGTCAAGAAGCACGATGGGCTGCAGATGCGACAAATTCTGTGTGCTTCACGGAGGCATATAAGCTCCACCTCAGATCATGAATATCACATCAACCCAAGAATTTAAACTAGAAATCAAAGTTAGATTTACATAAAGTGCTCCTCGTAACCTGGAGTTTTTGGCATATACTGTATTCAACTACTACTTCCAACATGCGAAACACCACTCAGCCACTCAAATTGTTCCATCAGTCAGAATGAGAGACTTTGATTTCATCTATTGACAAGTATCAATCTCTGGGGCGCATGCTTTCTCGACTCCATAATGCCATCCAAAATTCCAAATCAGACCAAAATCAGCTAGGGCTTAGTTGCGGAGAAATGCTACAGTTGCAACACGGGAACCCACCACTCCTCCAAACATGAACGTTGGGTAGGATCGAACATGATCAAGATACTGGAATTGTGGTGGAGATGTTACGGCCTCTTGGTCTGTTAGGGAGTCAGGTTCATGGATTACAGAAGCACCAACAGCTCTCTGATTGAAGCTCTCTACTTCCCGCACTAATTCATCTTTTGTACTGTTACAAGATGTTATGACCTGTCATAGTGGAGAACAGGGGTCAGGCAACCGACGAGCAATCAGGAATTGCAAACGCTATCCATTGTATTGCATCTCCCCACCCCCTTTTCTCTCTATCTCTGTGTGAGTGTGAATGTGTGTGTTACGAGCAGAACAGAGGGTGAAAACAAGTCAAATCCAGAAACAGGCATCAAATCACAGTAAACAGCATTTGCTAAGAGAACTTACTAATAGACCACCAGGTGCCACTAATTTTGCAATGGAATCCCAGTACATAAGCCTGAACAAAAGACAGGACAATGAGACCTTAAAACATACCGCTCAGCCCAATAAACAGCAGACGGAGTATAGGATATATGTAATTCACAATGGCTCCTACATCCCAACACTGACCTTAATAAGCAGTAGTAAGCAACAACAAAATAAAAACAAAACAAACTAAAAACTTTCTCCAATGAAATACGAAAACAGGTCATTACAGATAAGCAACAAACCTTTTTATAGGGCCATCAGGATGCAAGCCAATCGCATCCAAGGTTCCCTTATCCATTACAAGCTGAAACTGTCTTTCCAACTTTGTCTCAAGAACATCATCAACCTAAAAAACAATAGGAAAGCATTATTATCATGTGATTACAACTAGTCCCTCCTGAGTAGAGTCTAGGGAGATATAAAGGTAGGCCATCTCACCCCTATAAACAAAGACCCTAATTTCAGGACACTTGCAAAATTCTTATTGTATAAAATGTTTGTCAACTTAAAATCTTCTAAAAGATAAACACGAAAGGAACAAGGGAAGATAACATGATCATATGATTATGATAACAAAAGGGAAAGGGTGGGTGCAAGGATTACTGCCACTGCAATAATCAATACAACCATAATGGAGAACAATTTGGGTTATATAATTATATATGATGTCTGAATGATCTAGCATACTGTAACGACCACTACCACCATTACTACTACCCTATCTATAACTGACTTCAGCCTGAGGTTGGTTAAGGAGAAATCCAAATGTAGGCAATATTGACCCCATAGTTTAAGAAGAAATCCAAATGTAGGCAGTATTGACCCCTGCAAGCAGAGACCATTTATGGGTGGAGTTTAGGACAATATGTACTACAGTAATATCAGCATCTGAAAATTTTCCGCTTGGGTGAGTGTTAAGAGCATCTCCACTGGCTGGATTGTGAGGCAAATGGGAGGAGAGAGAAAGTGAGTGAGGCGCACGGTCACCTACAGCAAACACCTCATGCATCACGGCTCACGGGGAGCCTCACAGCCGTGAGCAGGCTCACGAGGAATATTTTCTGCTTTTTTATTTTTAAAATATTTTTTATTAGTTTTTCTTTTTTTTAATTCTAAAAATAGAGCTGTATGTTATAGGATGGGTCCATAAATATTATTTTATTTGGTGAATCAAAGTGGTGCGTCTTGCATTGGAGAGATGGAGAATTGTGAGCCATAAAGTTGGCTTATAGGTTGATGTGGCAGTGGTAGGTCCCCACTGGTGAGCCAAGAACTGACTCACCATTGGGAATGCTCTTAAGGGTCAGTGGATCAGAATCATTTCAGAACTCTGCAGAAACCTCTCATCTAATTCAAGCAGTCAGGTCGTCCTGGAAAGGTGGGGAGGGGATGCCTTCATTGTCAACATCTTGGACTAGGAATACCTAACTTCCGTTTGTTACGTGAATTTACAGTTTCTTGAATGCCACTTTTGTCCAAAGAATAAGAAAAAGGGAGTGCATTATAAATCATGGGAAGGATACAAGACAAAGACATATATGACTTGACAGAGGACATCATCAACCAGGAATACCGACCTTTTGTTTGTTTTGTGAACTTACAGTTCCTATTTTTGCCCAAAAAATAAGCATGAGGGAGTATACTGAATTATAAATTATGGGAAAGATACAAGAAAAAGACACATAAGGTCAAAATGTAACCACCAGGAAGTCCTCAATATTTTGGAAACAAATCAAACAATGAGACCTTTGAAAGAGAACTAAAGCGCCATTTGCTGCACCATAACACAACTAGAAAAAGGAATGAGAAGGGCCCATATCTCCCAGGTTCTTTGTCAATTGTTCTAACCCCCCCCCCAACACCCAAAAAAAGGCCTCCTAGTTAGACGTTCCCCACCTTCATGTTGTAGCAGAATCACTTCCCCGCATTCCCCTTTATCTGAATCCCTTCCTTTGCTAATTGCTAAGGAAGCAAAACTCTAGCTTGGTAATAATTTCATCCTTTCCACTAAGACTCTCTATTGAAGCTCTACTCGTAGGACCACATTCTCACAATGTATTAGACATTAGACTAAGCATCACTTGAAGTGATAAATGAAATGGTGAAAGTACTCCAAGTAAATATCACTGAACAGAGTCATACCAAGAAATTAATGTTGGTGAACCCATCTCTATCAGCAAGACCACGAGCAAGGTCAATAGCCCCTTCACTGTAGTCAACGCCAGTTAGATCAGAGAACCTGAATCCAAAATGGCCATTAGTTCACATTAACGAGATAATCAAAGGGACAGAAAGCCTAACAGACAAATAAGATTTGGGTACATCTAAAATAGAAAAAAGAAGAACAAACAATAGGTTAGCATCTATAGCCGTTCCAGAATGGCGAAGTTTTAGCAAGAAGATAACATTCTAGGTAGAACCCCATATGATGAACCTAACCTTACATTGTTGCACAGCATTGACAGAAATACAAAGCCTAGGTTACGCGAACTCAGACAGAACATGTACATAGGCAAGCAGCAAGTAGAAGCGTGAGAGCATCAGTGGCAGTTTCGTTTCCGTGTGCTCAAAGCATGCAAGTTTCATGGTTTGGACTGGCAACATTGTAGCTTCCCCATGCATATGCGCTTCACAGCACAGATTATAGAGAATTAAAGAGCACCATAGCAAGGTAGCCACTCATCCATACAGAATCGCAGATATCATCCAACCAATAGTTTATTCATGCTAAAGATAGAAGATTGACAGTATTGAATAAATACCCAAGCTTTGCAAGCTCTTGGAGAAGCAGACCATTTCCTGTCCCAAGATCAAGTACACTCCAGCTAGATAAGTCTTGACCAAGTTCACTGTGTTCCACTTTATCACCATCACCATGGTTCAGCATACGACGCCGTGAAATATCAATGCACAAGCTTCTTGTCCAAGAAACAACAGTGTCCATGACTTCAGGCCCAAACCTGTTAACAGGCTGAGATTCAGCAAAATTGGAATCTTGCGGAAGTGCAACTCGAAAACAACAAAAAGCGTACAGCTCTCTGGATAACACACACCATACATGTCGAAAAATAGCATTTCTATGCTCATTATTCGTCATGCAACTAACAGCTAGGGCAATTATACAGTTAAGGTCAATACAGATTTGTATACCTCTAGATTCAGGGACGCTCATGAGACACATCAGTGTTCAATTCAAGGGTTGACTTTCTAAGGTGCATAGTTGGATATGGGCATTTGCCAATTATTTCACTCGTTCATTTTGTTAATGAAAACCCAAAGGCACAGTCTATAGTTGCAAAGAACCCTCTCACACATACACAACAACTCCTTGTATGGGTCCCGCTTTCGTGAGATTTGGGGAGATCCAGATATAGGCAGCGTTACCTCTATAGATATCACCGTCCGTAGAGATAATGATTCCAAACCTCTCACACATATGTAGTTCTTTAATTCAATTTCACATCAGACTCAGATGAATGTTTACACGCAACAAATCTAGAGATGCACATGAGCATAGTAAACTTCCCAGATCAACAAATAATAAGATCCAACGGATGTGAGCAAAACTGACCAAATCTCACCAGCATGACCATGTTCACGGAAATTCGCAAGCTCATCAGAGTAGGTGGCATCCCAATAACTCTGAAGACCTAGCATTGAGGCTACCCCATTTTCATCTTCATCTCCTTCCTTATCTGAATCCTTGTCCGAACTGTAATTTCCAACTTTTAATCAGCATAGAAACAAAAACAAAGCCAAGAATAACCAAAGAAAAACACTCACTTGAAATTTTTCATCCCAAAAACCTTCCATTTCCTGATACTACCAATCAAAGTTCTCAAATTCAGAAGTTACAAGAAAAGAACCATTGAATCAAAAATCGATTCGATCTGAGTCAACGCCAAAACCCTAATTCGACTGGAAAATTTAAAAAGACAGAAGATACAGAAGGACAGAGGGGAGGAGGTTTAAGACCTGTACTCGGACGAAGGACGAAGATTGGCAGCGGCGAGGGCCTCGGTGGCGTCAGCATGACGTTGCTCGTCGTCCAATGTGCTACCGTATTCGCTCTTGATGGACCAGGAGTCGGCGGCGACGGAGCGGTCGTCGTCGGAAATCAGATCTCCGGTGGCCGGAGTCCTGGGCTGCTGCTGCAACTCCGCCGCTTCCTCCGCCGGCGGAAGCTTAATCCCCGCCATTGATGGTTCGGATGAGGAGAGAGATACTCGCAAGGGATCACGAGACTGAACAAGGATGAGAGAGAGAGAGAGATAAACCCTACGACCGCTACGAGGGACGGGAGGGGGACGGGGAGGAGGAGGAGAGGAGAAATGCGTTTGTACAATGCACTCGGCAGAGCGGCGTCCGGATTGACCGATCTATATAACGCGGGACCCGTGGTAGAGTATTGAATAGCGACGGTGAACCCGTGCTTTTCAACTTTTTGTTTTTTGTTATTTTATATTCAAGTTTTTGTTAAGTTTTTTTTTTTTTTTTGAAAGGAACATAAAAAGAGCGATTTTTCAATAAGTTAGATCAAACTCCGCTAGTGTAATAATGTCAAATAGAAAATCATTATAAAGAATGTAATAATCTCTATCATCTGGATTTAATCTAACCAAAATATGAGCTACTATATTTCCCACTGATGGGAACCATCAAATGGAACCAAGTGAAGACCAACCCCCAAGCCTAAGGGACCCTACAAGCACCCAAGAAGACAAGGAGGTTCATGCCATGGTCCAAGAAATCACCAAACATGCATTGCACATGCAACCCGGTTTGGACAGAAATTGGTCCGGCTTTGCAAGCTTAATTACCCAAGCTTAAGGGTGATTTAAAGGGTTGCAAAATTACTTTTTAGAACCCTTAATATGTCATCTTCAATGGCATATAAAGAGTTCTAGGTTAGGTATTTAACAAATAAGTCAATGAGAGACTTTTTCTAGAAGCAGCAGAAACTGTCACAGTCTGTATATAGCTGTACATTTTGCCTGATATCTCTTAAACGGATTATCCAAATTACCTGCACGAGGAGGCTCCTGAAAGCTGACTTCAAGAGCTTTCCAGCAAGTCCTTTTGCAGCTCATTTGGACAACAAACCTAGGAGATATAACTATTTAAAGTTGAAACTAGAATTCTGAAAAGTTGCTGACATAAAGCAAAACCACTTTTCAACTTTTATACTTCTACTTTTTGGTCCCTCATGCCTATGCACGTCCATGTACTTGTGTTCCCTCCCCTTTTCAGCTTCTTAAAGGTCTTCCCACTATAAAAGGAAGCCTTGGGCTGCATTAGAATGGTTGTTGAATTTGATTTTCAGATTTAAGTTAGTAAACTCTCTCAAACTCTCTCCAAAATTCCTAGTATTATATCTTGGTTTTTTGGCAATTCCAAGTGAGTCTCTAGGTCTTCTTAATTCCACTAAGAAGGTGAGTAACTTCACATCTTAGTTGAAGGAAGAAGATTTGCCCAAGTGTACAAACCAAGGTGGGTTTACATCACCCTTGCTAGTCCACTTGAATTATCTTAGTTCTTGTTTTCCATTTGATCTTTTCTACCCAAATGCTTTCTAGATTCACTCTTGCAATCCTTTGCCTTAGTGAACCTTAAATACATCACCCACCCTGTTCACATGACTATATAACAAACATGTAAAATTGGGAATGAAACTTATAATATCGTCAACGATTAGATCGACATAAGTTTTGTGTCTCTTTCTATTTTGGAGTTTCGTTACCACTCTCAAACTTGTAAATGGTTTCTTTTGTTATGCTTTTTTTTTAGATCTTGTTAATTTTCACTTAAAAGTTTGATTTCATTTTCGATTTGCATATATACACTTAGATTGAGAGAAATTGAAGGGTGTGTCTAAGAAGAGCAGATTTATCATTGACAACTTTAATTTGGAATTTTGTAATGTTATTTTCAAAAATGTTGTTATGAAGAATATTTTTATGTTCAAAATATGGAGAAAAAAAAAATTGCGATAGTGGGATAGGGATAAAAGGGGGAATACACTAACAATAATGGTTCATAAATGAGGTAAGAAAGCTTTAAAGATTATGTGGAGATGTGTTAAAACTATTGATCAGTAGGTCTTTTGCCGAAATGGTGGCAACACAATTCTAGTGATGGTTAGGAGTTAAGTAAAAACAAATTAGTTTGTTATTGTTTATTTTCTTTGAAGGTGAATACTTAGATAGTTAGGTCTTGGAATTTAAATTTTTAAACATGGGATCGATTATATGGAATGCCATGTGTCTTACATGAAAGTTGCCCTAACATGAACTACAAAAAGTAATATGTGAGTGTATGTTTCAAATTTTTAAGAGTCCATGGAAAGGAAAAAAACGTACATATACAATAAGATTGCAAGTCGAGCAAGTGTTGGCCAGATGGCCAACACTCCCACTTTCCTCCCTCTCCACTGAGATTCAAACTTGGAAGCACACACTTCTGCTTTGTGTAGGAATTGTGTGTGTTAGAGGCTTATGGGTTTAAGCTTCTAGCTTTGGCCTGACATCCTCTTATCTAATCTGTTAAGGTCTACTGGATACTCTGTGATAGGATCTTATGAGCTGACCCTCTTACCTTTGTAAAAAAAAATAATACAATGAGATTGCAAGCCAGAAGCTTTGAGTAAGCCAAAATGCGGGGTGGCTTGTTGATGGGTCAAATGGGAAGATTTCCACGTCAACCTGAAAACCATTACAGTGCTTAGGGATGGGTGCTTTTTTGCTTTTGCTTTTGCTTTTGCTGAATAGTCACTCTCTTCTAATTCTCAAACTCTATATTGCCCTTCCAAAAATATGTATTACATAAACGGATCAGTTTCTAAAAATGCATCCTTCTAAATATATAATATATCATGTATTTTCATCTTTAATTTAAAGATATGACTATTATAAAACTATACGTAAACATATATTAAAACTCACGTGGCTTGTGTACTCTTATGAGCATGATATAGATTTTCCTTCTTACAATGCAACACTTATGTTGTAGAGTCGGGTGACAACAAACATGGCGCGATATAGACCAAACAAACCTGTTGTTCGGGGGAAACTAGATCATGAAAATAGGGATTGAGTTTTAAAAAGTTTAAAAATTACTAGATAACAGCCAAATCTATAGACCTGAGATTATCTAAAAATTAAATTACAATGACTTTTATCAATTAATTAATAGTTTACTTTGTTGTTCTTTTTTTGGAAGAGGGGGGTGCGGTTTGTTTCAGTATTAAACTATTGACTTCTAGGTACCCCGAGATTTTATGTATTAATTTTTATAACCCTGATATTTTTAAGTACCTTCATTTATGAATTCTATATAATTTAGTCTTGAAATTACCAAAATACTCTTACTATTATCCCTTTTTTTTTCTTTTTAAAGCAACCCCCCCCAAAACTATCTTTCCGTTATAGTATAGTCTATCGGTGGTATTATGGGTACTTGAAATAGAGATGTTGGGTTTTAAAAAAAAAAAGGACAATAGTAAGGAATTTTTGTAATTTCAGGACCGAATTATAAAAAATTCATACATAAGAATATTTAAAAATAAAATTAAAAATATAAAAATTATAAAAATTAATGTATCAAATCTTAAAGTACCTAAAAATCAGCAGTTGTTTCAATATTATCTAATGTGATAAACCTGGAAAGCAAGCAACAAGGACTTTTCGATGGATTTGGCCCATGTTTGCGGCTCGTGTCCGGCAGTACACCACTTGTCTAGTGCTGAAAGCTGACAACCTCAAACCGGCCCACGTTCAACAATACGTACTCATCATCCCCCCGTAATTGCGAATGGCTCTAAATCCCATCATTTTTTCGTCATCTTCAATTTCATCATCTGTTCCCCCAACTCCTTCCCCTGTCGTTACTCTAGTGCTTCCAGTCTTAGTTCTCTCCTTAAGCTTTTTAAACCTCGATGGTGTCTTGACAACAGGGATAGCTGTATCGGTATTACACAATATAATGAATATGACTGGATAATGCAAATCCTCATCACTATAAATAACACCATTGAACAAAAAGCTCAGTTGGGTTGAATCATTCAAATTTTAAATAAATTTGATGAATCAACAGTACATCCACCATGGACTTAAATGTATCATCCCAAGTGCGTGCAAACAAAATAAATCCATTAAACTTCAAACTTTTTGGGTGATTGATTTGTGGCCAAATTCAGCATATGATAAGCAAATTAGAATCTGGCTAAACTAATAATACTACTCAAACTAAATTTAAATGCACGTAAATACTCCAACTTTGATAATCATATAAATTGTTTATTGAGTACAGTAAGCCTTTCTAGACGAATCATCCTATCAATAATGTGGTATTTCAACTTTGATAAAGTAAATGCTCTTCCCACCCCACTCTATCAAGTTGGATGTGCACATACTGTTCATTGTTAGCCGATGAATAAACAATACTGAGGTTAATGCAAAGTCATTGAATTGTGGAGGTTTCAAAGTGAAAGCCAAAAATCCACCATCAAATGCTGCTTCCAAGCAAGCACCATTTCCATATTTTCATGTCAAATAACACTTGCATGAAGAAAACAGTAGGCTAACTTTAAGTAGCTTAATATTTCTATCTATTTTTAAATAAAGTTTACTATTTAATGATGTTAATTGAGAAAATCTACTATATACAAGTTACTTTTTGGTGCACCTGAGGGAGTCGGGGCACCCAACAGTATAATTAGGATCTTATCATCTTAGGCTAAGCAACATCCTTGAAATTCTCTAGTAAAATTTTAGCTAAAGCAAGAGGAGGCAAAGATAAATAAATTATAAAAAGAAATCAATAGTTAGTTCATTTTCAATTAACTAGTCTTAGCGAACCTTTTTGAACTTCTTGTTAGCTCAATTCCAATTAACTTAATTATGAAGAAACTTTTTCTTTTTTAAAAAAGGGAAGAGATATGGAAAACTAAGAGCACTAGCAGCCTATGAAGAAAATGGAACGCGGGCCTTCCTATGCCACTTGTCCAAATATCATGGGAGGAATAGAAAATTGGCATACATGGTGGAACATTGCATAGTTCCAACACGCCGGCCAATTTTTTTATTTTTTAATATATATTTTTTTCTGGGGGTTAATATATATATAATTTTTATATGATTAAAAAAAGGATTGTGTATTATGAGGGTAGTCTACAATAAATATTTTTAATAGGTGATTTAAATTAGAGTTCTATAAATTAGAGAAGAGATGAAATGCAAGTTTCAAAAAATTAAAACTTTTATTGATGCGGCAAGCTTGAGTTTAAAAAATGAAATTATAATTGAGAATACTCTAATATGAAAAAGCATAAATCATTAAAATACTTTTTTTTTCCCCTTTCATCATTGCTTTATTTTATATGGGTGATTATGATTTGAATCACTTGGTAAATATATATACATTCACAAAGAATTATAATACACCTTTTTCCCGCTAACTATTGATCTCGGCATCAATTTCTCATTCCTATAAATTAGACTGTAAAACAGAGCTCCAAAAATTTTCTCCTCGTTTGTTTTCTTGGATTGCTACCATTAATTACTATACTCATCACCTTGGCTCTTCAACAATGGTCTCAAGCAAGGGCTTCTTCGACCGGCAAACCGACATCCGGTGCTTAAACTCCGGCGAGCACAACTCTTCCAAAGCCATCTTCACCCCACACGAATCCACACCCGACGCCGGCGCCGGCGACTCCACCTCTCTGACATCACCGGATGACGCCGGAACCACCCGGACTTTACCCGCACCGCGTTTGGCCGCCAAGAAGAGGGCTCCCATATCTGCGGCGGTAACAAAAGCTTTTACCCGCTTCATTGAAAACATGACGTAGACAGCGGCGATCTCGAGGTCCTCGTCGGCGTTCATGGCGGAGAATCTCCGGCCGACCTTCAAAGACTTGGAATTTACTACGAAGTGGTTGGGAATATCAAGCATAAGCTCCGCCGCTTTGATGGGTTGATAGAAGTGCTTGATTTCACCGGAAGGTAAGATCACTTTGGCCGCCTTGCTATGTTTCCCGTTTTGCCCCGCCACTGCACATGAAGCGTAGTTCCCCATTATTGTCTTCTTCCTTCTTGAGAATCAAAATCTGGGAAATTTTGAAAAAGATTTGGATTCGAATATGGAAAGGAGATTTGATAGATAAAGTAAGGCTTTAGAGAGAGGAAGAGGAGAGAGGTTGTGGGTGGAGTTTGATGTGTGAGAGGGGGAATGGGGTGTGTATATATAGAGGGAAAGATCTTGGTCAACTTGTGGAATATTATACTAAAACGAGTTCTGAAAGTTGGCCAACAGTTGACAATTTTACCAGGAAAAAGGAAATGATATCAAAAGGGGAGGAACTAAAGAATTCTTTTTTATTTTTTTTATTTTTTTGTTGCTCCCGCGTTTTCTAGTTGTCATCCTCCGTCAATTTTTGTTTTTTTTCCTCCTTTTAAAGATTTTCTTTTTCTATATTTTGCTTGTGCGCACTGCCTATGATGATTGGTGGCTAGTGGCTACATCGGGAGGACTTCGTGTGGAGCCCAGTTCGGAATCCACGTGGGGCCCACATACCTCCGCTTTGTTTATGTTAATTAATCTATCATTTCCTGATTTAACTAATCACAGACCGTCATGCCCCAGAGAGAGGGTGATGTCGATGCGATGAGCAGTATTGAGTCGCTAAATTTGGTTAAGGTGGCAAAGTAGGATTTGTCGTGTTTAGTTTACTAATCCGGGTCTTAGTACCAGATGCAATGTGAAAAAAATAAATGCGTGTTCCGTGTTCACTGCCTGGCGTTAATATGGTTCGATGAGAAATGAAGTAGAAGGTAGCTGTGGAAAGTATGGGCAGTCTCAGTCACTGAAAATCTTATCCCGTGATTTTGTGTCAAGGCAGTGTAGGTAGAGTTGTCAGGAAAATGAAGTTGCAAATATGTGAATGTCCAAAAAAAAAATAAAAAAATCTAGTAGCAGTATATAGAGTTACTCATACCTATTTTAAATACTATAAATATAGATTAGTATATAATTGACACACCTTTGGTATTTATTAAGAGTATCATTTAAGTTCAAACGTCGGATTTTTTAGAAGAATTTCTCCTAAAAAACTTGCAAATATTCAAAGTTTAGTGAGAGCTTTTTTTTTTCTTTTTGAGAAACTTGTTCATTATATAAAAATATATGCAGTCAATGAAGATTGTTTGATGAGGGTCATATAAACAATCTCATATTTTGACATTACGAGAGAACCAATTCAATCAAGTGTTTAATTGAATGGTGGAAAAAGTATGTAGTATTTTAATTAAAAGACTAGTCATGCAGTCATTTTTTTTCACCTGCCAAGTGAAAGCTAGATTTGAGGTTTATTTTAATCATTTAATTTGTATTTTTATTAAAGGGGCACAACTACACAATAATATTTTCTTAGATTATGATTAATTGCCTAGAAATATATAGAACTCTCTAGAAATTGGTGAACATACTATCTAAAAAATCTTAGTGCACATTCGCAAATCGCAACAAAACACATGCTATCAATGAGGACTTATTCTAATGGTTAAGATTGAGGTTATAGATACATTAAATTTCATGTTCAATTCTCCCCTGTATTGTAATTATATGGTACTGACCTTTGTTCTTGGAGTATGCAAGCTGGTATTGTCCCATATTCATAAAATACAAAGAATATGAAAAGTGAGTGTTGTCCCATATTGATAAAATTAAAATATTTGAGCGTATATATAAGCTTGTAAGTTACTTACCCATTGCCAATTGGTTTTGGGTTGCAACCTCAATTGAGTTTATATACATAACTCATTTGTTGGAAGTCAGTTGATATAAAATTTAACATTTATGGCCCCTTCAAACTAGAAAATAAAAAAAACTAAACACATGCTTGTCTATTTGAAGGGGGGTTGGATCAACCAATTATGAAGTTGAACTACTGTTGGCCCAATAAGAGATGGAGTCTTTTCAATCGCATATTTTCTCTATTCACCATACTCGAATTTAAAACCTTACTTAAGGAAAACAAGTACCAGACTACTTAAATCAACTTGTATTAGTACACATGCTTATCTATACATGCCTCTTAATGCCTTTGCTAATTATGTGTTACCAACTATGAATCGTACAATATGAAAGCTATTAGCTAGGTAATGCATCATCAATCATCATATACCACAATTTTTATTTTTATTTTTTGGGGGGGTCTACCCAACCTGTGAATTTCGAAGAAATGGTAAAGATTTGATTGAAAAAAAGACATTCAACCACGGTGACTTAGGCCCTGTTCTTTTCAGTGGGAAATGAGGGATGTGGGATAAGTGATTGTGGGAAAGGGGGGGAAAGAGTGGGTGAGTGTGAGTTTTTTTTTTAAGTGTGGGAAAAAGTGGGTGAGTGTAGGTGAAAGTTGAATGAAGTTGAAGTATTAGTTATTAATATTTTTTTGTTTTATAATGTAATAATTTTATTGTGATAGTAATTAATGATGATGAAATTTTTTTGTTTTTGTTTATTCTGTTTTGTTCTTTTTTATTTTATTTATTTTTTATTTTTGTATTTTTAATTTTTTAATTTTTAATTTTTTAATTTTTTAATTTTTAATTTTTTAATTTTTTAATTTTTTAATTTTTAATTTTTATTTTTTTAATTTTTTAATTTTTTTAATTTTTTAATTTTTTATTTTTAATTTTTAATTTTTAATTTTTTTAATTGTTTAATTTTAATTTTTTATTTTCTTATTTTTTATTTTTTGTATAAATTTTTTTATTTTTTATTTTTTTAAAATTTTCTGTTGGTTGTTTTTCTGGATTGAAAAAATAAAAAAAATAAATACAAAAAATAAAAAATACAAAATACAAAAAAATTAAAATTTTATTTTTTTTAAAAAAAATAAAAATAAATACAAAAAACATAAAAAATAAAAAATAAAAAATAAAATTTAAAAATTAAAAAATTAAAAAATTAAAAATTAAAAATAAATACAAAAAAATAAATACAAAAAAGTTAAAAAATTTTAAAAAAATTAAAAAATTAAAAATTAAAAAAATTAAAAATTAAAAAAATTAAAAATTAAAAAATATAATTAAAAAATTAAAAAAAATTAAAAAATTAATGAAAAAGAAAAAAAATAAAACTGTTCCATAACATCCAAAAAATTAAAACTGCTCATAATTGCTATCAGATTATTCGTACACACAATTACGTAAATTATAAAAAAATTTCAAATATAAGAAATGATTGTTTTATGTAGGTGTGGGAAGGAGTGGGTGAATGTGAGAAGGAGTGATATTTTTTTTTAAGTGTCGGAAGGAGTGGAAAGAGGGGGGAAGAAGTGGGTGGGTGAATTTTCCAACGAAAAGAACAGGGCCTTAATATCATAAATTTTGGAATGCTGGACTTCACAATTTACATACCAAACAACTACTACAATACCAAAAAAAAGAGAATTAATAGTAAAAGCATGAAATTATATGGAAATTACTAAGATGCCATGATGGTACACATCATCACATGATCAAGCTCATGAAGCCGGTGAATCAGTCAAGAAAAACAAAGCTTCTGAAAAATCATACCTAAATTGTTCCATCTGACAATTTTCCTTCCAAGCATGAGCTTAGGCGAAGAGAGAGAATGAATTAACAATAAAGTAGGTTGCCCCCATACCCTTACAGCTTGCCATATGATCAGCAGCAATTGTCTTTGCTTCACATGCCAACTAATGGCCGCGTCACGGCATCACAAGCATAATACGTACCTCTTTTTAAGTACCACTAGTGTAAACTGCTTATCTATGGGAGCTTTCAATTCATATAGAGTTTGGTCTAAATAATATGCTGATAATAGGCATGAAAGGGTTGGGAAGACTCAAATGTCGGAACAAATTTAATGAAAGACTTGATTTCAAAGATAAGTAGGTTTACAAGAGACTTATTTGTCTATCATAATTTCTCTCAGTACGAGAAAGAATTTATGCATCTTTGGATTCTATGTACGTAAAAGTGATTTGGTAACTATTTTATCAAAGACATTTTGGTCAATATTGATAGTTTTAGCAACATATAGTTGTTGATTTTCTTAAAACTATAAGTTGACGTAGTATGTAAGGCATAGTTAAACTTTTGTAAAAGATATATATACTCAAACATAACTTGTCGATACAAGGAATTTTAGTTGATTTGCGACATGTGAAAGTCCTTACAAGTGTTCATTTGAAATTTAAGGTATACCATGTTGGCATGTCCCTAATGTGATTGACAAACTCCAACATAACACTGCTAACTCTTTTTAATTGAAGGATCAAAGCTAGCCAATCCTTAAACCAATAAGGTAAGCCCCCCTTTTTTGGTTGGATTGTGAACAGTGACTCAATCAGCGCATATGCTTTCTTTCACATTATGGGACAGCAAAATTCAGACAAAGTTCCACCTTGATCGCACCCATGTCAAACAAATTAAACTAGTTAAAAGAAAAGTAGCATCTTCCTTTGTGATGTGTGTCGTGTCAGTATCTGTGAGAATTGTCAACTAATTCAGGTTCCGTACCTTCGTCACCCATCACATGTATTGACAGTACAGTTCAGTTAGCACCAAACTTTAGTTCATTTTGGACCTTATTCCCGAATGATTAATGGTATTAGTCACCAAACAAGTGAGGTTGTTACAAATAATTATGCTGTAACCCTTCGGTGGTTGTGCCTAGTAGTATGGTTCGACAATGAAAACGACTTTAAGTTGCCCTATTTGCTCTGACTAACATCAAAGATCAAGTGGGAATATTGGGGGAGGACTCCGACCACTAGCGGAGCTAGGAATTGAACTCTGGTGTATCGAGCTGTACTATTAAGTACTACTAATGTTCATCTAATTTGTGCTGTAATCTTTTGATCCTTTCTCTTCCCTGTATTTTCAATGCTCTATATAGCAAATTATCAATAATATAATATTGAACTTACGAGATGTCCCAAATCCACTAAGTTTCATCTTCAAATTTCCAATTGAAATTTCAAATTCACAAGTTTATCAAATTCAATTCCCATTTTGTCATTTTCGAAATAGTATTAGCATCATTATTAGACAACAATTTGACTGGGATCACTAAGCTAAATAAATTATTTTACTTTGAGCTTGATTATAAACTAGAATTAGGCTTGGGTGAATTTGAAATAAAAAAGAAAAGGAAAATTGGGGTTGGGTGAGTTTGAAATTAGTAAAAAAGAAAGAGGAAAAGGGACAACGTAAGGCAAAAGGAGCGTGTTACAACCCCCAACAATCAAACCAATGATCAACCTAAAATAAGAGAGACACCTTACCAGCAAATCAAACAACAACTATTAATATCCAAGTTCAAATTTTGATATATAATATTTTTCCTTAAAAAACTAGGGGTGTCAATTGACACCCGTTACACTAACATGGCTCCGCCTGCGACTCCGATGGATTGAGGTGGTCAATATTGGTTTCCTAAGCAAGCTTCAGTGAAAGTTTTTTAAAGGTCAAAGTTGATGGGTACAATAAGTGATAAAAAAAAAATCCAAATAATGACAATTTTTTTCATTGCAAAGCTAGATAGCAATTGGATTCAATCATGGGCTTGGAAATCTACTATACTGAATATGAAGGAGTTTCGAAAAAGTATTGGATGAGAAATTGGACGAGCCGTGGAATCAGCCACTGACAAAGTCAGGTTAGGCTGCCTACAATTCACCCCTTGTGGTGCTGCCCTTTCCCGGATCGTGCGTGAACGCGGAATGCTTGTACACCGGGCTGTCCTTTTTTTTTAAATTGATGTGCTGATGATTATCTGTTCAAGGTATGTAATAAAGATGATAGTCATCATTGACACAATTGTGAGAGTCTCCCAATTCATTATGCCGCCTTGGAAAGAATGGGACACTCGGCTTCTTTGTCCATCGTCGACTAAACAATCTTATGTCTGATATTAGCTAATCTTATCCCCCACAATTCATTGTGTTGGTGTTTGCTGGGAAGTGGATAATTCGCCACAAGAAGAGCAACAAGGTTCGTGCATGAGACTTATTTGGTTAACTCTCACCACTGGTATAAGTGGATATGGAATCTTGATGTCCTGTCTAAATTGAAAGTATTTCTCTAACAACTGCGCACAAGTCATTGCCTATAGGAGGGATTTTGCTTAAAAGAGGGTTAAGTGTGAGTGCTTAGGCAATATTGCCACCCAAAATTTGAATATGATATCAAAGATTACCACATTAACTTCTTACCTAAGCGTTTCAATGAACCTAGTATTTACAATAAAAAATTAACTAGCTGTAATAGTTTTTTTTTTTTAATGTCTAATTGCAAAAAAAGTGAAGTGTATTTAACAGCAAAAAGCAATGCCCTTCTGCTCAGTAGCTTGCTCTTTCTACTTTTCCCCCTTTCTTCTCCATAAACATCTTGTTGGGGAAACTCAACGATGAACCCAAATTCAAGCAGAAGCAAATTAACCAATTCCCCTCTTGTGTTATGAAATGGCAATCAACTAACACCAAAAGTATTGAACCAGCCAAGAATAAAAAATAACAAATGATAAGAAGACTCAAGAATTTACGTGGAAAACCCCGATGTGGGGAAAAATCACGGGACCGTTAACAAATGGTACCAAAACTTCCACTAATCAACAAAGAACTAAGTGGGTACAGCCAAAGTTCATCTCTAGATCAAACTAGAGGCAATAAAATCATCAAGGAAAGCCCTTGGCAACTCAATCTCCACAAACATCACTCAAAAAAGGTAACTAATATAAAACGTATTTGAGAATTCTGGGCATAATTTACCAACTTCGAGAGCTCAAAACGACAATCGCACCGTTGGATTTGAAGAGGATAGTGTCAGGAACAACATACTAAAATTTGAGGCAGATCAAAGGTCATTTGGTCGTCGATCGGAGCCAAAACGTGAACGGCTGTATTTCTTTCTCTCCCTCTGTTTTGTCTCTCTATATTCTGCCTTATTTTTCTGCTGCTGCCGCCAGAAAATAACACCCCCCCAAAAAAAGGTAGTTTCTTACTCTTGAAACTTCCAAGAGAAGCTAAACCATAAAAGACAATTTGGGCCTTTTTAGACAAAATAATAGGACCCACAAATGACTCATACATCCACATAATAATGTGGGTAAACAAAAACATTAGACCCAAAAATATTATTGAGTCTCTTCCTCCATGTAGGAGGGAGCATCCAACAAATCTCCCCTTCACTCCTACATGGGGGGTTCCATCAAACCCGCTTTCAAACGACAAGCAACAAGCTTGCTCTTGGATAGAATCTTAGTCAACATGTCCGATCCATTTTGATCGCTGTGCACCTTCTCCATTTGCAACAATTTCTCTTCCATCACTTCTCGAATCCAATGATACCTTCTTCGTATGTGTTTGGTTCGGGAATGATAGGCAACATTCTTGGCAAGGTGGATGGCACTTTGACTATCACAATGAAGTGCATACTTCTCTTGGTTCAAACCAAGCTCTTCGAGGAAATTCTTCATCCACAACAACTCCTTACCAGCTTCAACGGCTGCAATGTACTCAGCCTCGGTAGTTGACAACGCAACACACTTTTGTAGTCTTGATTGCTAAGACACAACAGCCCCTACAAAAGTCATCAAATGACCAGAGGTAGACTTACTAGAATTAACATCACCTGACATATCTGAATTTGTGTACCTATCTAACACAGGTTGTCCAGGTCCAAAACACAAACAAACTCTAGAAGTACCCCTGAGATACCATAGTATCCACTTTACTGCTGCCCAATGCTCCCTACCAGGGTTAGACATGAACCTGCTAACGACCCCAACTGCATGTGCAATGTCTGGCCTTGTACAGACCATGACATACATCAAACTTCCTACGGATGAAGTGTAGGGAACCTTCTTCATCTCATCTTTGTCTTCCTTACTTGTATGACACTGACTAGAACTCAATTTTATGTGGCCTACAAGTGGAGAACTCACGGGTTTAGCCTTGTCCATGTTGAACTTCTGAAGCATCTTCTCAATGTACCTCTCTTGTGACAGCTAAAGTTTCTTATTCTTTTTGTCACGTGAGATGCCTAAAATTTGTTTCACAGGGCCAAGATCCTTCATAGCAAAGGATTTACTCAAGGCATCCTTCAGATTAGCAATTCTCTTGGTGTTAGAACCAACAATCAAACATATCATCAACATATAGGAGGAGAATCAGAAAGTCACCCTCAGGATAGTTCTTCACAAACACACAATGATCAGCATGTGTTTTGTGAAATTTATACTCAGTCATAAAAGACTCAAATTTCTTGTACCACTGACGGGGTACTTGTTTCAAACCATACAAGCTCTTTTTCAGCTTGCACACAAGTTTCTCCTTGCCCTTAACCTAGAAGCCTTCTGGTTGATCCATGTAAATATCCCCCTCTAAGTCACCATGGAGAAATGTTGTCTTCACATCAAGTTGCTCAATCTCCAAATCCATACTCGCAGCTAACCTGAGCACAACTTTGATTGAAGACATCTCCACAACTGGAGAGAATATCTCTTTATAGTCAATACCCTTCTTCTGACTGAAACCCTTCACCACCAATCTTGCCTTGTAACGTGGTGGTAAGCCATCTTCTCCAGATTTCAGTCTGAACACCCACTTATTCTTGAGTGTTCTCTTGCCTTTAGGTAGCTCCACTAGGTCATAGGTGTGGTTCTCATGTAAGGATCTCATTTCATCTTGTATGGCATTGTACCATTTCTTGCTGTTAACATGTGATATAGCTTCCTCATAAGTGTCTGGTTCTCCCCCATCTGTCAATAACACAAACTCACTGGAGGTTATCTCAAGAAAGATTGTCTCTATCTAGTGGATCTCCTCAACTGCAGTTCTATAGGAATAGCATGCTATTGTGCTGTATCACCATCACCATCACCATCTTCAAAATCATCATTATCATCATCATGGTCATCATTAGCATCATCATGATGGACGTTAACACCCTGCACATCTCTCCCTTGAGCTGGATGAGGTGAATCTGGAAAACTGGAGTTAGGTGTATTCTAGTGACAGAAAAAGACTCAGTTTGACCTGACTTGTCAAAGTCTGCAATTGTTTGGTCTTCAAGGAACACAACATCTCTACTTCTAATCACCTTCTTGTTAATAGGATCTCATAATCTGTACCCAAACTCATCCTCATAATACCCCAAGAAAATACACTGTTTTGTCTTCTTATCAAGCTTGGACCTTTCATCTCTGGGAATGTGAACAAATGCTCTACGTCCAAAAACCCTCAGGTGCTTTTAAGACACATTTTTCCCAGTCCAAACTCTCTGTGGAACATCACCATCAAGTGGGACTGAGGGAGAAAGGTTAATCAAGTACATTGCTGTGAACATTGCCTCTGCCTAAAAGGGCTTTGGCAGCTTTGCATGAGAGCGCACACATCTGACTCTTTCTTTAATTGTTCTATTCATTCTCTCTGCAACCCTATTCAATTGAGGTGTTTTCGGGAGTGTTTTCTCAAGCTTGATGCCCTGGGCCTTGCAGTAATTTTCAAATGGCCCCCTGTACTCACCACCATTGTTTGATCTGACACACTTGAGCTTCTTGCCAGTTTCACGTTCAACTCTGGCTTGAAATTCCTGAAATTTTTGGAGTACCTGGTCTTTGCTTTTCAACACAAAAACCCACACTTTTCGAGAGTAATCATCAATAAAGGTCACAAAATATTGTGCACCACTGTGTGATCTAACATCCATGGAACAAATATCAGTATGAACAAGATCAAACATATTCTTTCTCCTAGAAGGTGGACGTGTGTGAAATGCAATGCGATGTTGTTTTCCAGCTAAACAACCAACACATGATTTCATGTTCATACCTGTAACATTGGGGAGGAGGTTCTTCTTGGCAAGTATCTGCATACCTTTTGTACTCATGTGACCAAGCCTCTGGTGCCATAAATTAATGGATAAATCATCAACTATGTCGGCATCTTCTATGCACACTCTAGCTTGCATCACATACAAAGAAGTCTGCTTTATAGCTCGGGCCACAATCAAACTCCCTTTGATGACCTTCCATTTTCCACCACCAGATTGACTAGTGAAGCCTTCATCATCGAGCACACCAGTATAAATCAAATTTAATCTGATGTTAGGAACATGTCTAACATCTCTTAACACCAACTTGCAACCTGTGGAAGTCTCCAGTGTGACTAAACCCATACCAATAATTTTGGATGAACCATCATTTCCCATCATCACATGACCAAAATCGTCACTAGTGTAGGATGAGAAGTACTCTCGGTGTGAGGTAACATGATATGAAGCACTTGATTCAATCACCTAAGTGCAATCATCACTAGCAAGGTTCAAAGAGCCCTGGTCACCAATAAAGAATACATAATCACTGGTAGCAAGTGCAGTAACACTCGTTTCCTCTATTTGGTGCCCGAAATTATCATTCTTCTCTTGCCTTTCCTGAGATTTATCCCGTTTCTTTTTCCTGCAAAACTTCTGAATATGACTCGACTTGTTGCAGTAATGGCAAATGATTTTGCCTTTGGATTTTGATTTCGATCCCCCCTTGGACTTGTCTCTATTTTGCGAAGGATCCCTGTTTCTATTTCTGCCTCTATTGGAATCCTGAACCACATTCGCTTCTACCTGACTGGATAAGCCCATTTTCTTCCTTCTTATTTCTTCATTCAGTAGAGCGGATGTGACCCCTTCCATGGTCAACTTACCTTCAGGTCCTGAATTGCTAAGAGAGACAACAAGAGCATCCCAACTTTCAGGTAGTGAGCTGAGTAATAACAAAGCCTGCAACTCATCATCAAGAGTCATTTTTGTTGCAGATAATTGGTTAATCAACCCTTGAAAATCATTTAAATGAACTACCATACTCCCACCATCTTTATACTCTAACTTCACAAGCTTCCTCATCAAATAGACTTTACTCATGGCATTTTTCCGTTCATACATATCAACTAGCTTTTTTCACAAAGCATAAGCATTTGTCTCATTAGCAATATGTTGCAGGACACTCAAATCCACAAATTGTCTAATAGTAGCAATGGTCGTACAGTTCAATATTTCCCATTCCTTTTGGGTGACACCCGTTGGGACATTCTCATTTAAAATGGGTTCATACAAATCCTTCACATAAAGTATGTCTTCCATACAGGTCTTCCAAGTACTATAATTGGTGGCATTTAAATTAACCATACCACTCATACCCAATTTATCATCCATTTTAACAACACAGAAAATCACCACTACAAGCTAACCTGGCTCTGATACCACTTTGTTGGGGAAACTCAATGATGAACCCAAATTCAAGCAAAAGCAAATTAACTAATTCCCCTCTTGCGTTGTAAAATGGCAATCAACTAACACCAAAAGTATTGAACCAACCAAGAATAAAAAACAACAAATGATAAGAAGACTCAAGAATTTACGTGGAAAACCCCGATGTGGAGAAAAACCACGAGACTGTTAACAAACGGTACCAAAACTTCTACTAATCAACAAAGAACTAAGTGGGTACAACCAAAGTTAATCTCTAGATCAAACTAGACGCAATACAATCATCAAGGAAAGCCCTTGGCAACTCAATCTTCACAAACATCACTCAAAAAAGGTAAATAATATAAAGCGTATCTGAGAATTCTGGGCAGAATTTACCAACTTTGAGAGATCAAAACAACAATCGCACCGTTGGATTTGAAGAGGAGAGTGTCAGGAACAACATACTAAAATTTGAGGCCGATCAGAGGTCATTTGGTCATCGATCGGAGCCAAAACGTGAACGACTGTATTTCTTTCTCTCCCTCTGTTTTGCCTCTCTATATTCTGCCCTATTTTTCTGCTGTTGCTGCCAGAAAATAACACCCCCAAAAAAAGATATTTTCTCACTCTTGAAGCTTCCAAGAGAAGCTAAACCATAAGAGACAATTTGGACCTTTTTAGACAAAATAATAGGACCCGCAAATGACTCATACATCCACATTATTATAATGTGGGTAAACAAAAACATTAGAGCCAAAAATATTATTGAGCCTCTTCCTCCGTGTAGGAGGGAACACCCAACACATCTGTTCTAGGGTTTTACTTGAAATCGTAAAATTGAGAAATGCCCTTGAATCCCACACCAATTTTCAAAATTGCTAGAGGAATTTGAATCAATAATTCAATTCAACAAAGAGGGACCCAAAAAACGTCTACATCAATTGTTAGAAGCCTCAACCACTCGTGTATAAATAGCTTGTTTCTATGAGGGTTTTTTTTTTTCATTTCAAAAATTGTTTTCCCCTTCTGCTCGGAAATTTGTACTCAAATTTCTAGGTTTTTTTTTTTCCAAAAAAAAAAACTGTTTCAAAGGGTGTAAAGAGCAAACGAGAAGAAGTGATTGTTCTAAGTGAGGGAACAAGGAGATTGAAGTGATTGGGGTTCTTCAGGTGACGTTTCACCTGTCGTAGCAAGTTAAAATGACATTTTTGACTTTAGTGACACGCTCAGATAAGGAATTAATGCCGTCACATTTTTCACCAAATTCAAAAGTTGGGTGACAATTTTGCCCTTCTTGCAACTCTAAAATAGACGACCAAAGTCGTCTATTTCTCTGATGTCACACCCCCCCCCAAAGAGTGGAAGCTAGAGTATCAACACAACTGGGTATGGATAGAGTGTAGTAAGACTTTTTTGGAGTGTCTAGAAATTTGTGAATGGAGTAATTCTGCTTAAAGAGATACTTGCTATGGTCTCTATTGTACTTTGAGCAAAACGAGCATGGGCATCATGACGCATAAGGCACAAGCTCAAACAAAGTAACCCTACCAACCTTCAAAACATTATACACTCTACACCATTAATGGCCGCAAATCGATGGGTAGCTAGCTTGGCGCATCAATTAGGGGGGCTCGTTAAAATTAATTTTAATGGATCCAAACAATCAATAAGGATAGTAATGAGGCTACATTATAAGGGAGATGGGACATGACATTTGTTGAAGTAGCATATTTCAATGTGATATCAGCATTTGTTCTACAAGCAGGGACAACATCTATGACCAATAGAGTTAAGGCAACAATTGAAGTAGGTGCGACTTATGCTCACATAGAAGTAGGTGCTACTTATGCTCACATAGAAGGTGATAACAATACCATCATACAAGCTCTTTAGGGCAAGAGCAAACCGCCTCGGGAGATTCAAGTCCTTATTGATAATGCAAACATCTATCGTCGGCCATAAACACAAGTTATAATGAGTCACGTCTTTGGGGATAAAATCTAATTGTGCAATTGCTTGGTTGACAAATTTTGTGATCCAATATTATAATCCATATGCACATGGGATTTGGTTTGGTATTTGAAACTAATTAATTACTTCATGATGTTAATTTAGAAAATTTTTGAGAGAAGAGTTGCCCAAAATATATTACTTACCTATCATTTAAAAAAAAATTGATCACTTGCTCCATAAGTAAAAATTTGTAGGCTTCTTATGAGTTTAGAAAAGGGTGCCATATTTCTAGCTTCGAAGCTGACAATTTGACTCTTCTACAATATAATTACAAAATTTTCATAAGAATTATGTATCCACAATCAACAAATTTTATGCAAATTTTATGAGTTTGAAGACCAATACATTGGATTTTAATGAAGGGGTCAGAAATGCAAGCCACAACAACTATTAAGCACGGTGATAAATGCTCCTGTGATAGAGTAGTCTAATGATAGAGTGCTTAGTTTCCATAAGAGAGATTTTTTTTATAATGATAAAGTTCGTTTTTAAAAGTATATACCATGTGTAAATTTTTTTATAATTAAAAAAATGAATGTACTGATAAACTCCCAACCCACAAAAAAAAATAAAAAAGACCTCCGAAAAAGTCAAAATGGTAGTCTCTCGTTGTTCGGCGGCCGACGGCGCCAACAGACCCAGCATTTGGCGCCATAAACCCAAAACCAAACCGCCATTTCTCCGCCACTCTCCGCCGCAATGCTCCAGTAACCACCGCAAAATCAGCTGCGATGTCAACCAAAGCCCTAACTCTGACCACCTCCGACCTCTATCTCCAATCTCAAAAATTACACTTTCTCTCCTCTCTCCCTCCTATCCCCTCCGACTTCCCCCTCTCCAAGCTCATCCCCAAAACTCGCTTCATCGTCGATGGCTTCCGCAACGCCGGCGACTTCTCCATATCCTACTTCCTCTCCCACTTCCACTCCGATCACCACGCCGGTCTAACTCCGGCCTGGTCTCAAGGCATAATCTACTGCTCCGACACCACCGCCCGCCTTGCTATCGGCGTTCTTGGGGTCTCTCCGGCCATGGTTGTTGGACTTCCGATGAACGAGACGGTTCTCATCGACGGTTGCGAGGTAACCCTAATTGATGCTAATCATTGTCCTGGTGCTGTTCAGTTCTTGCTTAGAATCCCCGCTGAGGGTGGAAAATTTGAACGCTTTGTTCATACGGGTGATTTTAGGTACTGTGAATCGATGAAATCAGAACCTTCTTTGGGTCAATTTGTTGGTTGCGATGCTGTATTTCTTGATACTACTTATTGTAACCCGAAATTTGTGTTCCCGTCTCAAGAGGAGTCAATTGATTATGTAGTCGATGTGATAAAGAGGATTGGGGGTGATAAAAGAACTAAAGAGAAGAGTGTTTTATTTCTTGTTGCAACTTATGTTATTGGAAAAGAGAGGATTTTGCTGGAAATTTCGCGTCGATGTGGTCGTAAAATATATGTAGACAGGAGGAAAAGGGAGGTTTTGCAGGTGTTAGGTTATGCAGATGGTGACATTTTTACAGATGAGGAATCCGATACTGATGTTCATGTTGTCGGGTGGAATGTGTTGGGTGAAACTTGGCCGTATTTTCGGCCTAATTTCATGAGGATGAACGAAATTATGGTCGAGAAGGACTACTCAAAGGTTGTGGGATTTGTTCCCACTGGATGGACATATGAAGTGAAGAAAAACAAGTTTGCTGTTAGAACCAAAGATTCTTTCGAAATTCATCTTGTGCCTTACAGCGAACATTCAAACTACAATGAGCTCAGAGAATATGTAAAATTTTTGAAGCCAAAGCAGATCATTCCTACGGTGGGCTCTGATGTTGAAAACATGGACAGTAAAGATGCTGTTAAGATACGGAAGCATTTTGCTGGGCTGATGGATGAAATGGCAAATAAGCAGGAATTTTTAATGGGGTTTTTCCGTGTATCCCAGGCAGAAGGCAAGGCCGATTTGGATAATCCCATGATCGGATTGGATAGGGAATTGGAATCAGGAGAAGAGGAGATCGATAAGAGGGCTGTGAAGTTTGATAGTGTAGTTGGCTCTGATCCAATTTCATGCCCCTTGACTTCTTTGAATGAACCTGTTTCGGAAGATTTGGCCTTGTTAAGTGATAACGAAACAGAAGAGATTATGAGAGAACTACGTGATTGTTTGCCCATTTGGGTCTCTGAAGATCAGATTTTAGGGCTGATTAAAATCTCTGGTAAACAAGTTGTCGATGCTGTATCATATTTTTATGAGCATGAAACTGAGTTTCATGAGCAGAGTGCAAGCTCTCTTTCTTCAACCCAATCAAATTCGAAAATTAATCACACCCCACCTCTGGAGCCAGCTTCTGTTGAGAGCAGCCTTCCCAAAATGTTGCAGTTGCCTAATCAGAGCCCCAAATTTCCCCCCTTGAAGCACTCAGTTGAGAGCAGTGTTTCTCCTGTAAAAAGGAGGAGACATTCTGAGAGTAAGCAGAAGAAGAAGGCCAAAGTTAACTCAAATCTTGAACCTAGTGGTATTAAACAATCTACAATAACAAAGTTCTTCAGTAAAAACAGCAACATTTCTCAGGGAAGCACTCCTGGCTATGCGTCTGGGAAATGTACCCCATATAAGGGTTTGTCAGGAGCTTCTTCTACCAAACCTTATCAAGAAGAATTGCAGCAGGTTATTCAGATCATTAATGACAGCAGTGAATCAACAAGAAGTTATGCTGCTGAACTGATACAAAAGGCCAGAGGAAACACTGAATTGGCATTGGATATGTATTATAACAATTCTGAAGTGCAACTTGATGATAATGGGAATACAGATAATAGCATCAAATCAGAACCCTTTGAAGGTAACAAAACATGCAGCAAGGGAATCTCTGCTGAACTGGCTAACCGGGTTTATCAACTGGAACAAGAACCCTCGTCTGATAATGTTACAGCTGGCTTTATATCATTACCACCAGAGAAGTATTCTCCCATCGAGCATGGTCAGCCTTGAAATTCATTCGTTTTCGCCACGGAAAATTATTTCCTCTGCAATTTCATATGCTGAAATCTTGGCAATCTTTGGGATGTGTATGCAGCTTGCTGGAAGCATGGTCAGCCTGCTCCTTATGTGCATCTGGCACGTACTTTTGACCTTGTTGAAGGAGAAAAGGGCAAGATAAAAGCTACCTCTATGATTTGCAATATGTTTAGAAGGTATTGTTGTGTGTTTCATATGTGTTCCCCCTTTATCCTCATCTTCTTTGTTTGCCCTGCTCTCTTTTGAAAGTAACAAAATGTATCTCCTGTTTCAGCGCCAATATCTTAGTTACCTTTCACTTCATCTGTTCTTTCATTTTTGGAGGTAAAATCTCAGCATTATTCATTTTATCTTGCAGTTTGCTGGCTTTGTCTCCTGAGGATGTCCTACCTGCTGTCTACCTTTGTACAAATAAGATTGCCGCTGATCATGAGAATATGGTAGCTTTTGTTTATCTCCTTTGGTGTAAACGTTGATATGTTATGTTAGTCAGTATCCAGATTTCTTCGCTGACTGCCAGTTTGGTAGATTGTCAATTGTGATTTACGTTTATGATACAGTTTACAGATTCATATACTGACGAAGTCTTTTATTCTTAGTGTTTTTGGTTCAAATGATTCATAACTCGTCTTCTCAATGTTGGTGTAGCAACTGAACATTGGTGGAAGCTTGGTAACATCTGCTATTGAAGAGGCATGTGGGACAAACAGAGCTAAGATAAGAGAGATGTACAACACTTTAGGTGATCTTGGTAGGTGATGTAAGATCTTGAATAATTCCTTTCCTCATTAGTATTTGTAAACAATATTCATGTGTGCTATACTCATTCTTAGGTGATGTTGCACAAGAATGTCGGCAAACACAATCACTTCTCGTTCCTCCGTCACCACTATTGATCCGAGATGTGTATGCTGCACTTCGGAAAATTAGGTGAGATTCGTAGATCTGATTTTCATCTTTTCTTGAATTATAGTTTAATGCCAACAATGGCCTGTACTCAGCAGATCTTTCCTTGGAGATTTGGTAAATGGATGCTAATTTGTCATCTTATCTCCTTCAACAAGGATCAAGATAGATTAGGCAGATGTACGGATTTAAAGTTGACTTCTTCGGTCCTTTTGATGGAAATAGTTAAGCAAAGCTTTAGAAATCTTCAGAATGTTCTCTTACATACTGCAGTCTGTCTTGTTTCTGGCTGGTTTTCCTAAAAATGCTTTTAGATGTTGAAAATCTATACATTTTCTTTTCCTTATGATGTAATTTCACAGTGTACAGACTGGCAGTGGGAGCATGGGTCGGAGAAAAAGCCTGATTGTGGGTCTCATGCGATCTTGTCGAGAGAAGGAGATGAAGTTTCTTGTCAGAACCTTGGTGAGTTATGCTGGGTTTGTATGCTGTGAGGTGAATTTTGTGGACAATATGATTCTCTCTTCTTGCAGTGTACTAGAATCACATTACTTTTGGGGCCGGGGCCATCTTTCTTTAAATCTATTGGGTAAGGGTAAGAACCAAAATTATACAGGAATGACATACTGGAATGACATAGTCAGCATATTCATGGTGCTGAATGCTGATGGCTGATGCTGGAGGTGATTGCTTAGAGACTGTCAACACAAGCTTGTTTGTCGTCATATTCCTGGTTCTGGTGCTGGAGATGATTGAAATAGAGACCATCAACACATGTGAATCATGTTAAGAATATGAACATCTTTTACAGGTGAGGAACCTGCGCATTGGAGCCATGATGAGGACTATTCTTCCAGCTTTGGCTCAAGCAGTTGCTTTGAGTTCCCTTCCTTGTGTTGAAGGAACTGTAAAAAATCCAAAGGAACTGCTTCAGGTCTGATTCCTGCCCACAGTTATTCCTTTAGATGACTTGTCTTGATTTTTTAGATGACTTATCTTGATTGGTTTATTGCAACAAAATACTTCAATGTATAACTAATTATGATAAAGTTCAATTCTTTCTGCTTTCTGGAAGTTGATGCTTCATACAAAAGGCAAGAGTATACCCTAGAAGTCTTGCTGTTGAATTTTCATGCTGTCGTCATCTGGGGTTTTTTATTGTATTGCTCGTAGGGCCTTTCTGCTGCTGTTGTTGAAGCTTATAATGTTCTTCCTGACTTGGTAAGTGTCGCTTGGCCTTTCCCTTGAAGTGTGTTTTTTGGTAGTATTTGTGATGTAGTTCTTTGCAAAGCTGATTAAGTCAATCTGAATTTGTGCACGTGAAGAGTGGCTACATAGTTTAATTTGATGTGTAATAACCAATTTCCTTTCCTTGTTGGGCAAAGTTTTTGCCCCTTTTGTTAGAATGTTCATCCTCCTTCCTAATTTGAGTTTCAAATTGACTTTTTGGAATATCCACTATTTCTCCACATCTAATGCACACTTCCACTAACGGATCACTGTTGGTTATTTAGCTCTTAGTATCTGTGAAAAGTGAAAGAGGATAATATTTTGAGATGGTGGGCAGTTTTAACAAGCTGCTGATACGTTTTCCTTAGCTAATGATGTCCATCATGCTCATTGATTATTAAGGATTTTCTGGTTCCTTCTCTTATGAGCAAAGGCATAGAATTTTCAACAACAACATTGAATATGGTACCGGGCATTCCTATCAGGCCCATGCTTGCAAAGTAAGTTCTTTTCTTGGTACTTGTGACTTACGTGTTCTTCTAAGTTACCATGTTGGGTATTGTTGATATTTCATTTCACTCTTTGACAGGATTACCAATGGAGTTGCCCAAGCACTGAAGCTGTTCCAAGATAAAGCTTTCACATGTGAGTACAAGTAAGTGCCTTCAAATTGATGTGTTCCTAATTGATTGTTCCCCGCATTACCATCTAATATACGCCTTTGTAGGTTTTTTTTGGGGGGGGGGGGGGATGATTTCTACTGTATTTAGTGGGTCTTTCTGAAATTAGTTCCTATATTTGCAAGGATAAGGTTGCCTACATTTGGATTTCTCTAAAACTTTACTTAGTGGGATCCCCCTTGGGTGGTAGGTTGGCAGCAGTGGTGCTATCTTAGAAGACTATACTTTCGGTCTTTTTTTCCCTTGCCAAATTCTTAATGCTGTACTCGCTTTTTTTCACATGGGTGAAAATTTGAAATAATGTGGTTGTGTTCCTTGGCTACACAATAATGTTCTGTTGACCTGTGTCTAGAAGAGAATTTCATGTGGCTTCTGATGTTGCCTTCATGTTTGTTCAAAGAAGAAATGCATGGAGTATGGTATATGTGAACTTTTTTTATATGTAAAGTTATTTGGATTCAATGCGAGGTTAGGATATACCGTGCAAGGGGCTCAGTGGAAAGCATTAAATTGGATGCACCTTACTGCATCTGCTTAATTTGTCTGCATATCTCTAGGTATGATGGTCAACGTGCCCAAATTCACAGACTTGCTGATGGATCAGTACGTGTCTTCTCAAGAAACGGAGATGAGACAACTTCAAGATTTCCAGATTTAGTGCATATTATTCAGGATCTATGTAAACCTTCTGCAGTGTCTTTCATTATAGATGCGGAGGTAGTAATCTGCACCAGGAACTATTCCTCTATGTGCCTCTGCTGTCGCATGTTTTCGTTTTTTTGGCCCCTATTTCAGGTGAAGAATCTTCAATTTGCAGGTTGTTGGAATTGATCGCAAGAACGGTGGCAAGTTTTTGTCCTTTCAGGAATTATCTACACGAGAGAGAGGGAGCAAAACTTCCTCGGTCACCTTTGATAGAATAAAGGTTACATCCATTACATTTATGCTTGTTTCTGCTGTTATTTTTTGAATTGTCTCAGAAGTTGCATTAGTTCTTGGTATCTGTTTGTTTAAATTTATTCCAATGGAGATAATTTAGTTTGCTTCTGCTGCCTTCATAATTCAGTTAGTCCTAGTGATGTCTACAGCAACCTGTTTGTGACTTCCAGCTTCGAACAGTGTCTGGAAGGTTGAGAAACTGAGCGTATTGTTTAGTCCAAAGTCATACTTGCTCAAATAAATATATGACATGTCATTGTCATTTTCCCATGTTAGTCTAATGAGCTATCTAAACTGATTATTGGTCTGTAATGCCTAACCACATCTATGTTCACGTGATAAAGCGTCTTAAATAATTCATCTGAGAGAAGATTTTTCCGAGGAGTTGGATGCCAATTTTGCATGTAAATTGAGTTCCTGAGATTTTAGAACCATTGTTAGCATTGCTGCACGTATGCATGTTGAGATCTTTATCATTCATCGTTGTTTAGTTATGAACATTCAACTAATTGTTAATATGTGAAAGTCTTACTGTGTACAAGCCTTTTCAGGAATGTTTTAAGGACATGCTGCAGATTCTTCTTTTTGTTCATAACTGTGCAAGCCCCCTTCCCCTTCTTTCTCTTTCTTCCCATCAATAGGAAAAAAGAAAAAAAAATGCAATGCCCTTTTGGGTTTTGTGACAGGTTACTCAAGAGATGTGTTTGACTTCTCTGTGAACATTTTTTAGCTCTGGATTTTTAGTTTTTTGATTATTTTCTGTCCCATGACACGATTGCAGGTTGACATTTGTGTGCTAGCATTTGACATGATGTTTGCCAATGGAGAGAAGTAAGCATCCGGACTCTTCTTTCTGGATAATTGCTATTTAAAGATACTGAGTTTCTTTAGCCCTTTTGTGTGATACAGTAGCTAGCTTTATACTGATCCTTTCTTGCTATCGGAAGTGCATAGTTGTGAACATTGATGCTCATGCATAAGCCAGCAGATGGTCTGTGAGTTAAAGTTAAATTGTGGAATTTTATCGAAGTGGGTTGCACGGAGATGGCTTGCAGACAAGATGTGTGTATCAAGATGTGATCCATGCCAACTAAGCTAAAAACATTTGAGTAAATTTGGAACGTTACCATTAAGAATCCAATAGCAACCTGGCTGCTTTAAATATTGCTATTGATAAAGGATATTAGACATTTGTTTGTTAGAAGAGGCGGAGAGATAGGGTGGAAAGTACATTCTAGAGATATAAGTTTAGCTGCTCTACTATTGTCTAATGCGTTACAAATATTTTTATTTTGTCAAAATGAAAAACCTTGGAATCAGTCCTCTGCTAGTAGGGGTAAAACTATTTACATTTAGATCTTCCTAGACTTTGTAAAGATGGGGCCCGCAATTCGTGTGGTGAGGGGTTGTTGTCGTTATCGTTATCGAGTTCAGCTGCTGGAGAGAATATGATTTCTGGATCTTGTGACTCCTATTGGCATGATGTGGGACATGCACAGTAAGAGAGATTCCTAATCCAATTGGTTACCAAAACATTAAGTCATAATTCTTCCTACCAGCTACTAGTAGCGATTTCTGGCCCTTGTATCACAGTCTGAACTGCCAATTCTATGCAGCATCTTAAAATACGTGATTGCTTAATTTTTGTTTGTATCTGTCCCCTTTTTCGTTTTTCTTTTTTCTTTTTTTTATTGTTGATTTTTGGCTCTTTGCGTCCTTTCCTTTCTTCCCCCTTTTTTTTTTTTGGTTTGCTGGAGAATTTGAATGGAACAATGATTTGGTTAATTATCTCTTCTCTCAATTTAGCAACACTAAATTCGTTGAGCTATATTTGATTTTATTAGGCATTGGTGCGGATCAATAAGTTCTGCACAAGGGTCTCCCATTTTGGGTTTTTAGGATTTTAGAAGTGTCAATTATTCTTTATGGGTGTTCATTTGAAAACTTGTAAGGATTTTTATGCAGGAATTTCAATTTCTTTTCCCCTTAATGAGCAACTGGGGCAACCATTGGAGCAATGCAGATCCGTTCTGAATCCCCAGTTCTGTCTTTTTTAGTGTTAATAGTAACTGTTTTTGCCATCTTAATTTTAACATTTTGTGTGCAAGCTAGCAAGAGTGATTTGTCCCATACTTGTGCTGATTGAACATTGCTTGTTGTCATTTTCCTTGCTTCACTAGTTGCTCTTGAATTTAATATTCTATTCATAATGATGTCACCTGGATTACCCATGAACTAATTGGACTGACGGATTTTCTGACCGACTTTGAAATAAATTGTGTTCAGGCTGCTGGATTACCCTCTCCGGAAAAGAAGGCAATGTATGATTTTTTTTGGGGGGGGGGGGGGACTGCTATTCATTCATTCCCCTCTCCACCAGGAAAAAGTCTCTTGATGGAAATATAGTATGTTACAAGTAGTTTACCATCAAAATATGCAGGTATGAAAGATCTGTTTAGAGATCAAAAGCCAGGTTATTTTGAGTATGCAAAGCAAATAACTGTAAGTACATCGTCTTTGATTTTCATCCAATCGGCATATTTGTTTGTTACTGTGGCAATATGCTCCTGTTTCTCAGATAGAAGCAGATGATGCTCATCCAGACTGTGAAGCCACCTTAACGAAGATCAATTCATTCCTTGAAGATGCATTTCAATCTTCATGTGAAGGAATTATGGTTAAATCACTAGATGTGGATGCTGGCTATTGCGCTTCGAAACGTGCTGACTCATGGTTGAAGGTGCTTATCGAGATATTTTTGTCTGTCCACTCCTTGACAATATATAAATCTTTACAAAAAATGTACCCTTTCCAGGTGAAGCGTGATTACTTGGATGGAGTGGGGGACTCCCTTGACTTGGTACCTATTGGTGCTTGGTATGGCAATGGGAGAAAGGCAGGATGGTAATATTGCACTGCTTGGAACTTTCTATGATGCTTCATTCTTCCTTAAGAGGACAATTACGTCTTAGGCTTTTGTTGCGAGTAGAGTGCATACGTGATATTTATTTAGATTTGTTTCATTTTATCAGGTATAGTCCATTCCTCATGGCTTGCTATAATCCAGACACGGAGGAATTTGAAAGCGCATGCCGTGTAATGTCAGGTTTTTCTGATTCGTTCTACGTGGAGGTAATTGCAGCAGCTGCTTTAGCATATCTTATAATTTGCTGAACCATTGTTCTTCAAGATTGTAGGATTAAGAGCAGGATGTATAATATATTACCAATTGCTTTTTTTGCATGAAACTCCATGATATATTACCATCAGGATGCTTTAAATAAGGACAATCAAGTAGTAGGTGGAATGTTCCTGCTTGATATGGGCAGGCTGGAAAAACTAGGATACAGTAATACAGCATATCTTATAGTTCAGTCGTGTACGTGAACTGGTAGGTGGTATCATATTTGGTGGCAATGCATAGTTTGCAGCATCAAAATTTAGTTCTAGCACGTTCTAGAATTTTTTGAACAGAGATCGGATCAGTGTCCGGTGTCCCTTTCCCCATATGGGGTAAAACATGTTCTAGGGTGCATTGAGTCATGTTTTAAAAATGCTTGGGAGTGTATTATGATTCACCGATTGCTTTAACCCCAGTTGGCACATTTTCTGATGATGTTAGATATTCCCTCCATCTTCAGTTGTTACCATGATGGAAAGTTCATTTTCTTATTATTCTTCCTTAAAAGAAAAAAAAAATTGTGGCAAGTCCGATCCTCTCATATGGCATGAAGTCTGGTCGTGACTTCCCTGTAATTATCCAAGGCTGAATAAGGAATCTGAAGCTTTACATTGTTACTTTTGGACTATATTCTGGAGCTTTCATTATAACCTCCGTCTTCATCTAAAAGTTTAATGTAAACAGATGAAAGATTTCTTCTCTGCCGATAAGATATTGTCCAAGAAGCCCCTGTATTATCGAACCAATGAAGCTCCGGATATGTGGTTTTCACCTGAATTGGTTTGGGAAATAAGAGGCGCAGACCTTACAGTATCACCTGCTCACAAAGCTGCAGTTGGGCTTGTTCATCCGTCACGGGGAATATCTATGAGGTTTCCTAGATTTGTTCGTTGTCTTTCTGATAGAAGACCAGAAGACTGCAGTACATCCGCAGACATTGCTGAGATGTTTCATTCTCAGACACGGAAAATGGATGTAAAGGCTGCCCACTAGGCATGCATGTTGTGTGTTCAAATTGTAAAGTAAATTCTAGTCTGTATGTGGGTAAAATGCAGGATGTATAGCTTTCGTAAATATCTGGTGTCTGGTGTAGTTAGATGAATATGTGAATTTTGTTGAGTAGGCCTGGAAGGTTAGGTGGCCTATAGGTTATAATGGGGTTGAAGAGGGGGGGTATCCCGCTAGCAGAAAGTGGTTAAAACTATTCTGCTATTCATTTGGAGGTCCTTCCTAGTTTAAGCCTACATGAACATGTACACTTTTTGTTTGCCAAGAGATTCAGAGCTCATTTTGTTAAGTTCCAGGGGCATTCCTCTTAGAGCATCCGCAGCCAATGCCTCACGTGGAAACATGTGGGACCTGCGTGTCATTGGCGTGGCAAGGGAAAGCTGGCAGCCTGGGGAATTGAGGGGGGGGGCACGCTTGGAAACTCGTCAGTCCGTTCCCCCTCCCGTGCCTCTTTTTGTGATTTTTTTATTATTTTTTTTTGTTTTTCTTTTTTCTTTGAAGTAATATATAATTTTTATATGATTAAAAAAATAGGTTGTGTGTTATAAAGTGGGCTTATGACAAATATTTTTATTGGATGATTAAAATTGAGTTTAATGGGTTGGAGAAGTGATGAAATGCAAGTTCTAAAATTGTAGAACTTTTACTGACGTGACATGCCAGAGTTTCAAAATCCAGAACTCCTACTGGGAATGCTCTTAGCTGTTTGGTTGTTACTTTTGGTAGCTTCTGACTTCCGGCATGCCTAACCATAATATTGTTGAGTGTGATCTGTTCAAAAGTACTCCCCTCCCCCCCCCCCCCCCAAAAAAAAAGTCAGATGCAATATGCTTTGAAGATTCATTCATTCTCTGTAGTAGGCCTGGTAAAAATTTACCTGATCCAATAACCTGTTTGGGTTAGACTAATTTTATTAGACATTTTTTCATGCAAAAATTCTATTTTACACAATGCATGTGTTTAACTTTATGCCTTTGAATGAGCATATGTAGGTATTAAAAATCTAACTTAAAAGGAGCAAAATTCATATGGTTCTCACCATCTTAAAATTTTTTCATTTTTTCCCTATCCATTACGTTAGTCCATTGTTGCAACATATTCATTATGACTTTATTGACACCAATATTTGTTGGCATTTTTCCTATGACAAAACTACCTTTTCATTATCGAATCAAATCAATACGTCGTTGTGTAAAGTAGTATATTTGGACAATACAAGAGCTGGACAAGGTTGATCATCTCCTCTGGAAGAATGACAGCAACATCATCAAATATATTTTGTAGAAATTATGATCATATGTACACGCAGGTTACTTGTCTTCGTCAGTAAGTGTCTAGATTCAGTAGATTGGCAATAGAAACAGAATTTAAAATTTAAAATTTTGGAGCTAGATTCTTTTTTATTTTCTAAAAGATATTATTCATTCTTACAATAATTGTAGGAGAAAAAAAATCCTTGTTACATTTAGGTTGATAAAATATAATGGTCTACACAGTCACGAGTAACTCCTGGTGTACTTGTTACAGCTTGCTGACCCAATATTAGGGCTGTGATCGTTATGAATAAACCTCAATGGTGGCTCGTATGAAGTGAAGGAATTCTTGACCAAATTGTACATGAAATGGTACGAATGTCAATCGTAGCAAAAAATCGCATGGACCACGTAGGGAATGTAAAGGAGATCCCCTGTGTAAAGTCTCTGATCGCACAACAGACTAACAGAAAATGCCGGTTTGAAAACATTCTTAGTTATACCACCCAAACACCAGAAGCAACTCTTAGAATCATTGTCAAAATGTTGGATTACAAAGCCCAAACAATCTACTGAAAACCATCACACCCTTAGGAGCTCTTCTCTGTTTGTACCAAGAAGTTGCTAGCCACGAGTATCAGACAAGATAGCTGGTGAACCTACAACCGGAGTACAGAAGTCAGACATACTGGTCTACAGGGAAAACTTTTTTTTATAAAAAAAACAAAAAATAGGAAAAGAAAAGAAGTTCATCATTACACTTATGTGTTTGGTTTGAGACAAAGATGCACGAGATAGTTCATCCAAAACATCAATCAACATTTTTCCGTCTTCTCTTAGAGCGGTTTTCCATCTGTTGTCCAGAGTTTGGTGCTTCACAAACATTCTTCTGTTTCTGCAGTTCGAATGAAATATTACCTTAGATATATCAGACAGTATCGTTAGCACAGAATTGTCAATCGTCAAGGATTTAGAAATGTTACCTTCCTTTTTAACCTTTGCCTTTGTCGCTGCCGCCCTCTGCTTTTCTTCTTTGGATCGCCCTGTTTTCACGTGAAAAAAAAAAGGGTCAAATTGCCACCGTTATATTAGTAATTAGTGTAAATGAATGTATTGCAGGACTATCCACAAAAGAATGAACAGACCTGCGCCAAAGCAACAATTCTTGCATGTCTTTCTGCATGAGTCTCACCATCATCATCAGACAAAACTTCTTCCTCTCCATCACTATTGAGGATACGCTTCAGTCTTCCATCATTCAGTAGTTTCTCAGACCTAGCATGCCTCTGAATGAATTACACACAAATGATCAAGTAAAATGTAGTCAGCAAACGGCATGAAGCACCTTTGCAACTTTGGCCAACGTTTTAGGGAAGGCAGAGAAGGATATGCCAAACCTTGGACTGGAGGTGTGCCCTCAAACTCTCCATGTTCAAGCAAACAATTTTTGGACAAAGCCTGCACTTAAAAACCGATTTGCATCTCAAAATACAGGTCGGAATATCATCTGTAAGAGGATGATCTTTGGCCAATGCTTGTGCTATCCTCCCATTCTCATTTCCCAAAGCAAGCTTATTACTAAGTCTTTCTCCTTCGCTCCCAGACTCATTGTCATCATCAACTGCAGGTATACCTGCTTACATTCTTGTCATTAGAATAAGCTGGAGATTGTTATAGACAGTATTAGACACACATCCATCATGATAAACAAGCCTAAATTCAAGTCATAGAATGTTACGATAACACTAATGTGCATTTAGGATCATTTGTCATCATAACTCATATGCTATGGACCTTGCTTCCAAATTTTGCATTCTATCTTACAGGAGAAGAGATATGAAGTCAGAAATTTATTTTCCGCTTAAATCTCTATGCAAATATTGAAGGGGAGCCTTGGAGCAACGGTTAGGTTGTCTCCGTGTGACCAAAAGGTCACGGGTTCGAGCTGTGGAATCACTCATTGACAAAGTCAAGTTAGGCTGTCTTCAATTCACCCCTTGGGGCGCGACCCTTCCCCGGACCCTGAGTGAACGTGGGATGCTTATGCACCCAGCTGCCCTTTTCTCTATGCAAATATTGAGTGTGCATGCACTGTTAATTGCTTCTGCAGGCTCAAAGATTCCCAAGAAATGGCACATGGTTAAGTTACAAAAAGTTTGCCTCAATCAAGGACCCAAACAACTTTCCCTCCCCAGTGTGTCCAAGCATGACTTGCTCACAATCTGTTCCGAATTCATGATGGGGGTAGAGAACAACAAAACACATTAATGAGATCCCGTTCTGTAATTGAAAAATTGCCCTGAAGAAAGTGGTAAGAAATTTGACAAAGGTGGCAAGGAAGTAGTAGTGTCAGCATATATGACTGATGGAATATCAAATCATTCATTAAGAATACCTAAACCTAAATAAGAAACATGGTACGGTAAATATGTTAAGAATCCTCCGCCAATTCATCCTAAGGGTAGGATGCTGAACAAGAGTAACACTAATTGATTTATCCGTGAATATGGAAATCAGCATCAATTTCCAAAAGAGGGAAAAACAAGAATAATATTAACAAATGTAAAACATGCAAAAAGTAATTCCATTACCCGCTGAATCAGCATCAATTTCATTCGCAGAGCTATCTTCACTCTCGTATCCTGCAAAGAGAAAAACCCACGAATGAATGAAATCACAACAAGAGCTAAGGAAAAGGGACTTCAAGGAGGGGAAGAAGGAGTGGAGAACCAGAAGAAGAAGACGAAGGCAACTGGGGTCTCAGAGGAGCGTGCCCATCATCATCATCCTTATAGGCAACAACATCAGAAGCAGGTTCTGGGTCGGGTTGAGGTTGAGATTCAGCATCAGAATCAGGGGCAGATTGAGCTTCGAGGTCCGAATCCGAGGAAGAAGAAGAATCGGAGGAAGCACCGTCTCTCTCTCGATGCTCTTGTCTGTAAAATCTTCTCTTTATCATTTTTGTTGCTGTCTCTTGGGTCTAATTCTAACACTGAGACATCAGACACAGAGAGACGGAGAGAGAAGCAGGGGCGGGTAGGGTTTAGTCGAGATTTTGGGGAAGACGATGAATGGGATTATTGAAGGTTAGGTGGGTTGGCTAATGACCCAAACAGTTTTGGCCCAATGTTTTTGGGCTCCTTATATCTTTTTCTTTTTTTCCCTTTTTTTTCGGGGGAAGGGGGTGGGGTTAGACCGTAGGAAGAACCTTTTAAAAAAAGGTTATCTAGATTGTATTCTTATCTTTCTGAGGTAAAAGCAAAAAAATATTGTAAGTACTAAAATAGTCATTCTAAAATCTTAATACACCGACAAAAAAACTAAATTGATGTTAATATATTGCAATTTAATTGAATAGGAAGTCTTATAATGAAAGAAAAGTTTGGGGATAAAAATTAAAATAAATTAGTACTAATATTTGTTAACACAATTTATAGTTTTCAAGATTAAAACTTTTTATTAGGAACTTGTTACTATCATCATCTTTTGTAAACTTATAAGACACAAGCACACAAGACATTTCCCAAAAAAAGGGGTCAAATTTAAGGCACTGTTTTTTTCGTGAGTCAATTTTAAAATATCAACGCCAACCCACTTCAACCAATTTTAATTTATTTCAAACTATTTCAACTCAGTTCAACTCACTTTCACTATTTTAGTCAAGTTCAATTTATCACATAAAAAAATTTCAACTCACTTCAATCTATTTTAACCCACTTTGACATACTTCGATCTATCTCAACCTACTTCAACCTATTTCACCCTTTTATCCACCACAATTTTCTTACGAAAAGAACAAATCCTTAAAAGATTGAATAATTTATAATCTAGATTAACGTGTAAAGTCTGCCTTTTCCCTCTTGTGTATCTCCTACTCTTCTATAGCTTCATCCGTCGAAGAATTTCACGAGACAACAGTACATGAGTTTTTGTATTGTGTTAGATCCTGAATACACTTCCTTTAAAGTAAATGAAAAATGTTATTTATTATTTTAGGACTATTTTTTTTAATTTATTATAAACATTTATCATCAACTTTCGGCACATATTAGCACTCATCAACATCGAACAACACTTTATAAAATTTTCTTGTTATGAATTTCTATTAGTCAACACGCATTAGTATTGACCAGCACTCATCATTTTTGACTTGCTTACATGATAAGCTGAAAATACTAGGAAATTTATTGTTCATTTCATCACCCCCTGAAAGAATGCACAATCAAAGAAAAGAAGTAAAGGAACGTTTAAAAACTTTAAATGGCGTTGTAATCCTTCTAAACCGTATGGCGTTTATGGGAAAAGAGAAACAGAGGGTATTAAAAATTAGCAAAAATGTACAATATATAATAACGTCGTATTATGGAATAGGTTTTCACAAAATTTTGTTTTTGTTGGTTTTTTAGATTCAACATTTCTACGGACAGGGATGTCTAGGGTGAACAAGATCGGATACCCGGTCCAACTTCTTGGAATCAATCCCGGTCCCGGTTGGGCCGGGTCCAATAATTTTGGAACCAGTCCCGGTTGAATTGATTCCAAAATTTTTGGACCCGGTTCCAGAACCGGTCGAGACCGGTTCTGTAACTGGGTACCCGATGCCCTTTTTTTGACTTTTTAATTTCATTTTAAAATTAGCTTTTATACGAAACCAAGTCATTAAGTACACTATCAGCCTAACAACTACTAAGAACTAAAGACGTTAATACTTCAATTTCTAAGCAAACATCACAAAAAAACAAGAAAAAGCCTCCAACTTTAACTAATAACTAGCCTGCAAAAGGTCATCGAGTAATTAGACGAGGTAACTGAGTACCGGGACTGGTACCAGTTCCAAACTTCCAAGAATCAGACCCAGAACCGGTTGCCATCGGATCCTGAATTTTGGAATCGGTCCCGGTCCCGGTTGGATCAAGTTCGAATCCGGATCCGCCGGGTTCGAACCGGTTTCGGGTCTGGGTCCGGATAACCGATTTTTTTACTCAGCCAAAGGGATGTCGGTAGAAATAAGACTGCCTACATCTGAATTTCCTCAAACTCTTAAAAACAGAACCTACATTAAGAGATGTTAGTGTTGTTGTTATTGTCGTATTATAGAATAGGGGTATTATATATGATAATTTTTAACATGTGTAGAATCTTGTATTCTCACCACACGGTCCTCACCTGCCCATTAAAAGGAAATTATTTTTTTTTCCCTTTAGCATGTAAGCCTTTTACTTTAAATTATTAGCCTCCTTTTTATTTTGTTTTGTTTTGTTTTATTTTAATTATTCTAATTTCTATTTAATGGTTACGCTTTAATATAATTGGCCACTTTTGCATAAACACTTAAGCCTACAGACTGGAATCCATGATGAATTAAGATGCGTGTATCCATATGCGTGTATCCCATAGTAATGCTTTGCAGTAGAGCAGGTGGACAAAGCCTTGAATTCGGCGCGAATTGACATCCTCCACCTCTGCCTGCTCCCACTCTCGAATATGAAATGCAAAGTGTTGCTTGTCTTACACGCAGCCAATCCGCATTTATTTTGATAATCTTAGCTTAGCTCCACTACTCACTCATCCACAATAGCGTATATAACAATAAATATAAACTAGTTTCAGTAATTTGATATTTAACTATTTATTCTCTTTAAAGTAGGTTTAAGTTTGAGTTCTATAATGAATTGGAGATCGTCTTTACTAAAATAAAGTCACCAATATTTTTTGGAAAATATTGGGATTAATTTTAACTATTTGTGAGTCTAGTTAGAGAGTTTAATTTCCTAATATCATAATTTTGTAGCTGCACGTCAAAGTTTGATTATAGCAAACGAAATATATCATTAATCTGATATTATGATTTGTTTAAATTTGGTGGTGTTTTCTCTTTCTGTGATCAGCTAAGCCATTAATTTGAGACTATGATGGATCCTTGACTACATTCTTTCAGGGTTAATTTTTATCTCTTGTATTGCATAATTTTGAGTTTATATTGATTCTAATTTATTTATGTGAATTAACTCTACTGTTATACATTTGTTTTAAATTACATTAATTTTCTATCTCATTTTTATGTTAGACTTTGTAGGCTAATGTAACAATTATGCAATCGGGTTTAAAATTGTAATTATTAATTGAATAGACTATGCCTAAAAATAGATGGGTTATCTCCAAATTGAATAATTCATACTAACCACTAGATAGTTTATGTCAAAAAATGATAACCATAATTCATCTTTCAGATTATTGACCTAATGCTTGTAGTTAGGTTGAATAAGAGACTAACTAAACTCTTGATCGGATACAGTAAAATAATATTAAGTCAATTGTGAAATTCAAGTCCTAAATATCTCTGATTTGATTTGTTTGTGTTTACCTTTTTTTTTTTCTTGATTTTAATTTTAATTGATAAACTTCTCAATCTAAAATCACTCTTTTAATTAATTAGACCAAAATTAAATTTAAAATCACTATAATTTCTCACAGGATACTTGATAGTTTACAATTAATCTTACACACTTGCAATTAAAAAGAATTTTTAAAACTAAACATAAAATGCACATTAGAGATAAGATATTGTAAAATCTAAGGAATTCTCCTACTATGCAATTTTGCCTCAATTTCATCCCTACTATAAAAACGATGTGTACAATCATTCTATTCCCAACATAATTGATCGTTTAAATCAAATGGATTGTTTCAAGATAAATGTTGACGCCACTTTGGTAGATAATGGACATAGGGATTACGAGTGGTAGTCGGGAATCATCGAGGGGAGTTGTACCATGCAGCACTGCAGCAGTAAGGATGAAAGGTGAACGGTAACTACGATGTGCAAACTACTGATTTCTCGTGTTCTGTTCTTATGAATTACGAGCAGCATCTGGATCTGGTTGAAGACGACGACTACTATACGCCATCACAAATTTTGATTTCGCTTCCTCGTCCTTCATTTCCGCGTTTGTTGTTCACCCACCCACTGATCTTACTTATCCTTGTCTCTTTTGCTGACCTAACTTTTTCTGCAGTTCCTTCTTCCCCCAGAAACACCCTCCCATTTTCTCTCTTCTTCGTGATTTCTGCGCACTGGGAGTGAGTAAGAGAGTGTATATTGCATGCCCACATCTCTTTAATGGCGGAATCCAACCCACAAAACCCCGAAAATGCCACTGTCCAAATCGACGGGAACACCGTCGTCGCCATGTCCCTGGCTCGTGCCGGCGTCGATAAGATGTTCGGAGTCGTCGGAATTCCGGTGACCTCCGTCGCGACCCGGGCGGTGGCGTTGGGGATCCGGTTCATTGCTTTCCACAACGAGCAGTCCGCCGGGTACGCCGCCTCCGCCTACGGCTACCTCACCGGAAAACCCGGCATCCTACTCACTGTCTCCGGCCCCGGCTGCGTCCACGGCCTCGCTGGCCTCTCCAACGCCGCCGTCAACACCTGGCCTATGGTCATGATATCCGGCAGCTGCGATCAGCGTGACGTCGGCAACGGGGACTTCCAGGAACTCGATCAAATCGCCGCTGTTAAACCATTCTCCAAATTCTCTGTCAAGGCCACTTCAATTTCCGAAATCCCTAAGTCTGTCTTCGATGCCCTAGCCCACGCCGGGTCGGCCCGGCCCGGCGGCTGTTATCTGGACCTCCCCTCCGACGTCCTCCACCAGAAGGTGTCGGCGGCGGAGGCGGAGGATTTGATCGCCAAAGCCTTGGAGGAGTCTTCTTCTAGGGTTCAGAAAGAAACAGAAATTGAAACGGTTTCGAGCAAGGACGTTTCGATTGCCGTTTCGGCCCTGAGGCAAGCTCAGAGGCCGTTGATTGTGTTTGGAAAAGGTGCAGCTTATGCTAGGGCAGAGGATTCATTGAGAAAATTAGTCGAGAGTACAGGGATACCCTTCTTGCCTACTCCAATGGGCAAGGGTTTACTCCCTGATTCTCATGAATTGGCCGCCACTGCGGCGAGGTCGTTGGCAATTGGTCAATGTGATGTTGCCCTTGTTGTTGGGGCTAGGCTAAATTGGCTGCTCCATTTTGGGGAGCCACCTAAGTGGTCTAAGGACGTCAAGTTCATACTTGTTGATGTTGATAAGGAAGAAATCGAGCGTAGGAAACCCTACCTGGGTCTAGTTGGGGATGCTAAGAAGGTCGTGGACTTGATCAATAAGGAGATTAAGGATGATCCTTTTTGCTTGGGGAAGAATCATCCTTGGGTCGAGTCGATTTCGAAGAAGGTTAAAGACAATGTGTCAAGGATGGAGGGTCAGATAGCTAAGGATGTTGTGCCATTCAATTTCTTCACTCCATTGAGGATCATTAGAGATAAGATTATTGAGTTGGGAAGTCCTGCTCCGGTGTTGGTTTCAGAAGGGGCAAATACCATGGATGTGGGTCGCGCTGTGTTGCCCCAGATGGAGCCTAGGACGAGGTTGGATGCAGGAACTTGGGGGACGATGGGTGTTGGCCTAGGTTACTGTATTGCTGCTGCTGTGGCTTGCCCTGATCGCTTGGTGGTCGCTGTTGAAGGGGATTCTGGTTTTGGATTCAGTGCTATGGAAGTAGAGGTATGTCTGACTAACTATCCATTGATTTGCATTATATCAAGACCCTGGCATTCGTGACTGTGTGTCACATATCAGATAACATTAGCCTAGGAATTTGTTAGGGAAGGATCACTATATGTAGTTAATGTGGTCCTCCTAGTGAAGTATGAAAAGTATGGGAATGCAGCTTTGACCTGGGACCCTGGTATCAGTGACAGTGCCTTTTGTGCGCATGTGCACTTGTGCATGCATGTGTGGATCAGATACCTATACCTATTTTAGCAATCATTGTAAACAAGGTACAGAGAGAACAGAGCAGCCTGGTAGAATCTTAGTTATCCTTTATGTCATGGTTCATTTGATTGGCTATGATTGCGCAAATTTGAAAATGACTTTCTAGTAAGCTAGGAAGATTGACACGAATACAACTAAACTGCCCAAACATTAGAGTATGGGATCAGAGGAACTAGAAGAGATCTCGTATAGTCATATCTCCTTCTGCCTCATCTCTCACCTTAATGTTCCTTGCTCTTGGCTGTAATATGTCTGCGTGGCCCACTGTCCCCCTTTTTCCAGTATCTTTCTACTTCAGTAATTTGAGTTGAGTTTGTCGGCACAAAAGAATGCGGATAAGTTGAAGTTATTCGTTGTATGTCTTTGCTTCTTTGATTTCCGTTTTCTTCATATGATAAATGTGCAAGCAATTAGCGCAAGATTATTTGCCCCATTCAGAGCATTATTTATCACTCTTTAGATGATTTGTGGATTTCCTTGCTATCTAATGATGTCTAGCAACTATGACTCAAACACTATGACACAAAGTGTTTGAAAATCCTTTCTTCCTGCTGAGCAAGAAACACAACTTTTCTAGTTTGTGGATTGTGGAGCTTTGTCTCTGAATAAATGAGATAGCTTAAGCCTTACGTTACCCTTAAGAACGTGTGGAGCCTCAATGGTGTTTGGTAGTTTCAATATATTGAGAGGACATAAATGTATACGGTTTCCTCATTGGGAGATGATCCTTGTGTGGATGCACTGCTTGTCAAAAGTGCAAGCTGGATTCATGTCCTTCCTGCATGCTTGAGAAGAATGCATTGGAGGTGTACAGGGCTTGTGTGCCAAGAGCATCTTCTTCTTCAGTCCATAGGCCATGTGTTAGGCTGTTGGTTTAGAAGCAGTTTTGTTTTCTTTTCTATTGGTTTATGTATATTGGCGTAGTAGCGGCTCCTTATGCCTGCATTAGTCTGACTCTGGTGTGGTTTTGGTGATGTTGTGGTGATCTAGAATGCTGTACAATTGCATGGGCTCATCCTAAATGGACTTCTGTGTGTGTGTGTGTGTGTGTGTGTGTGTGTGACTCTGCGTGTGTGTGTGTGTGTGTGTGTGTGTGTGAGAGAGAGAGAGAGAGAGAGTGCGCATGTGTGTTTTTCAGGGTGCTTGGTTAGACCAATTAGGGTCCTTGTCTCTCTGGATGGTACCCTAGTGTGTGCATTTGTGCTTGTTCTTTTAGCAGAGAAAAAGAGGGTGCAGGGGTTGTTTACATGTAAACAGCCTTAGCCTTCCCCCTGCAAGCAAATGTTACGTTCTTTTGCCCCCTTCATTGCTGGGAAAGGCTGCTACTAGCCTACTATTTCACAACTAAAAAGAAGCAGGGAACAATCCAATCCACGAGTGACTATTGGCTGCATCGTTATTGCCTGATCTATTATTTGAATTTAATTAATAACTATGATCCTGCTAATTATGCCACATGGTTAATCTGTTAGATCATAATAGTAAATATAGAACTGAATAGTAAATATAGGCATGCATTATGTTCAGGACAAAGTTTGATGATTAGTCCCCTTCTCCCTTTCCGTCTTCAACTTTTACAGACGTTGGTTCGGTACCAGTTGCCTGTGGTGGTTATAGTCTTCAACAATGGTGGAGTATATGGTGGTGACCGGAGAAACCCTGAAGAGATCACAGGTCCTTACAAAGACGATCCCGCACCCACATCTTTTGTCCCAGAGGCAAAGTACCATGTCTTAATGGAAGCTTTTGGTGGAAAAGGCTATGTAGTCAGGGATCCAGCTGAACTGAAATCAGCTTTGGATGAGTCTTTCTCTGCTAAGAAACCTGCTGTAATAAACGTCATTATTGATCCTTATGCTGGCGCAGAAAGTGGGAGAATGCAGCACAAGAACTAAGGATTAAGTATCTGAAAGATAGACGAAGTCAAACCCTTTTTTCCTGTAATGTATTGTGTTTGAGTTTAGCCATATAGTTTGCTTCAGTCACCTGCTTACCCTCAAATTGTCTGAAAGCGCGTGTATTGCAAAATGATTTGGAATAAGTCATCATATGGAGTGCTATAGAACATTGTGCTGTTTTCGGTTGGGTTGTTGTATGTATACTTGATGTAAACCGAACTTGATCCAGGTTTGAGAACTTGCAGGAAAGAACAGGGATATTGAATCATTTTATAAATTTGCCCCTCTTCTTTGTTCTCTGTTTTTTTGTTCGTTTTGGTTGGGTCGAAACTTTTGCTTCTTCCTGGGATTGGAAACAGATTGTTTCTGAAATGGACGGACATAGAATGCATAGGGAAAAGTAGGTAGAATGACTGTTTTCTTAAGGTAAACGCAGGCCTGGATATCTTCTTCTACATCTGCAGAGATCCAGGCTCGCTATCTAATTGGTATTGCTTTGCATATTATCCCACCTAGGGCTCTTAGGATAGTCTTCATGGAACCTTCGGCAATGAATAGCATGATGTTTGCTAATTATTAATATACTGATCGAATTTGTACATTATCTTCAATTTTAGATGTGCACTTTGCAGTATACATACTTCTGTTTGTAAGTTGGTCCATTGATAAGTTGTAGGCCATGAATTGGCTTGCAAAAAGCTTATCTAGTACCTTTTATCAAGTTGATTTTTTGAAATAGCCAGTGATAATCCATTGCGTGCTGCCAACAATTAAGATTAAAAACTAGCCTCAAAATTGTTAGAAATTTCGGGAAGTTATTTCCATTTTGATTTTGTGTTTAAACTTTAAGCTGCAATTGATAAATTTGCTGAAACGGCATAATTTGAGATGAAATTCTTGCGCCATTCTTTGTAAATTGTAATATCATTCAGCGCAGATTTTGGTTACAGAAGGAAAGGGAATGGGTCAATTCAGGGTTGGGCACTACATTGGGCTGTGAGCCTGTTATATGCAGGATTTGAACCCAAATCTCTAGTAATAACTCCTAACGACTTTATCAATTAAATTAACTGTCATCCACTTCTTACACTTTTTTCATGTTAGCATATATAATGTGGGTGTCAATTAAGTAGTTTAGTTGATAAAGTTATTAGAAATTGTTGTCGATAACTTGGGTTCAAATTACACTTACGTCAACCTTTCTGTGTTATATGCGCAAAAAAAAGGGGATCAACACACATAAAATACAGGGCGTGGGCATTGATGATGCAAATGAGTTTTATACACTGCAGGAGTTTTGGGCTTGATCGATACAAAATCGATTCAGTGTTAAACATATTCAAGGCTTTTTAGTCATAGGACTTAATTTGTCCTACATACAAATGGTGTTTTTAAACAATAACAGCTTTTTAGTTTATAATATAGTGCTTAGGAGTTGAATCGATACGAAATTTGGTTTGGCGGGCTTCAAAATCAACACTGTTTGGTAACATGTTTGTTGGGTGTCATCTCAAATTTCGTGTTCAAGCCAGAATATTCAGCACTTGTACTCAGATCTCGTAAGCTTTCAGTTGCTTTGCCAGCTTCGGGAATTGATCAGTTCCATCATTATGGGTCATTATATGGACTGATTTATGGTCGCTATTGATCTCCCTTTGTGACTGTATATTTGACATTTGTGATATGGTCAGTTGTGACATTTGCTGCACCAACGGTTCTCTCACACTGTTAGATGTCTTTTCGCCTCCTTGGTACCTTTTGTTTTTTGTTTTTTTTTTCTCTCTATTTTATGTTATAAAGTTGCCCCTTTTTTGTGGACAAGTTTCTCCTCTTTATTTTTTTTTTTGGGGTCGAAACTTTCTCTTCTGTTTGGAACTGGAAACATATTGTTTCTGAAGTGGATGGATATAGAATGGCAGAGAAAAGTACGTAGAATGGCCGTCTTCTTAAGGTAAACGCAGGCGTGGATTTCTTCTTCTGTGTCTGCACAGATTCAGGCGCACTGTCTAATTGGTATTGCTTCACATATTATCCCACCTAGGATTCTAATTAGGACATTAGAACTATTGTCCTTACGATGTAAGAGTTAAGTTAGATAATATGTTGATGTCTAAATTATAAATACCTCATGGGCAATACGGTTTCATCATTTGGATATATTTTATTAGCTGAATAATCTTTGTATCTATAGAAAATTTTAGGTTTACACATGTGTTATTTTTATGTATGTAAGTAAATGTTTATTAATCACATTTCTAAAAAATTGATTAAGGAGAAGGTGAAAGATTTTGTGATATATAAAAAAAAATAAAAAAGAGTTGTACGCATGATAAAGGATACAAAATAAATTAAAGTAATTTATTTTCATTTTGATTTTTGGTTTAAAGTTTAAACTTTTATTGATAAATTTGCTGAAATGGCATAATTCGAGCGCCATTATTGACAACGCTTTAGAGGGTAGTGTAATATCATTCAGCGCAGATTTCGGCTAAATTGGGCCAAGTCAGGCTTGGGCTAAAATGGGCTGTCATTTCCGGGTCATAATAAACGTTTGAGTTATACTATTATAAAAAGGAGTGTGCAAACTCCGTTGTAGTCTAGATGGTTAGGATACCCGGGTTTGAGCCCCGGCAACGGAAATTGTTTTTGGAATTCCCTTTTGCCTTTTTTCTTCTTGGTCATTCCCTGCAGTGTGCCGAATATCCGCAATTTGAGACAAATGCATGAATTCATATATGCACTTCCAATTCCCATTCCAACCAAAAAGAAGACGAAATTGAGGCACCGGACGACGACCAATATTGAGCATTTTTACTGTGCAACTTTTTATCGCTTTGTTTGGTTGATAATAAGTTGGCTATCGCATTTTACTGTGCAACTTTTTATCGTTTTGTTTGGATGATGACAAGTTGCCTGTGGCCAGTTCTTTCATTTTTTTTTTCCTTTAACTGGGTAATTTATTTATTTTTTTACCAACGTAAACAGTGTCAAAATTTTGAACAAAAGAGTGCGGAGTAGCCTGAACAATAGTAAAGCAAATACACAAGGCTAGGAGCTTCTTACACCTTTTTTTTTTTTTTGAATGGGTTGCAAAAGTCGATATAAGTCGAATTTAAACCTAGGTCTCTGGTACGAACTCCTTGCGACTTCACTAATTAAACTAACTGACATTCAATTTTTACACAGTTTTAATGTCAACGTGTATAATGTTGGTGCCAATTAAGTAGCTTAGTTGATAAAGTTATTGGAAGGTATTGCCAATAATCTGAGTTCAAATTCCGCTTGTATCAATCTTTATGCATTATGTGCGCCAAAAAAAAAAGCATCAACACGCTAAAATAAAGGGCATGCGCATTGATGATGCAAATGAGTGTCTACAATGCAGGAGTTTCTTACACTTTTTGGACAAAAGAGTACCAACTCCTTGCGACTTTACCAATTTTTTTCTTTTTAACGGACGTAAATGGTGTCAAAATTTTGAACAAAAGAGTACGGAGTAACCTGAACAATGGTAAAGTAAATATACAGGGCTAGGAGCTTCTTACACTCCCCCCCCCCCCCGAATGGTGTGTAGAAGTCAATGCAAGTGAAATTTAAACCTAGGTCTCTGGTACCAACTTCTTGCGATTTTACCAATTAAGCTAACTGACATTCAATTTTAACACAGTTTACATCCGTAAAAAAAAAAGGGCATTTGTGTCACATTAGCATTTGCGTCGGTCAATATAATTCTTTGATCCTCAACCATCAATTTAAGCTTTTGGTTGAGATGATTCTCGAACATTGGACAGGAGTCCATGATAGCGGTGGAGCCGGCTCCACTCAAGGGCCGCAAAGGGGCGGTCTGCCACCTGCCTTAAAGTGAGGTTGGGTCTCGGTGAGAGCAGCAATCAGGTTGTGGAGGAGATAAGTTTTTGAGCATCTGGAGGTGGTTGTGTCCGATTTTGTTAGCAACTAGATAGACTAAAGCAATCCACTTGTTATGATCTAATTCATATATTCTACACAAGTCATATTCATCAGGTTCGCAACAAGTCGACAAAATCCAAGCAGGTGTCCCATTAATTTGTCCAGCTATAAATATAATGTTTGATTGAGATGATATTGTCCGTTAATTTGAAAAAGATTTGAGCTGCAGATACCGACAAAACAAATTTGGAACACTTTCATATTTATGCCAAATCTATTAATATAGAAATAATTACATGTCCAAGAACGTTACGTCCATGGACGTGCAACTTTTGATATATGCTTACAAAAAATAAAATTAGATATGATGTGACACTTTGGATCATAATGAAAATATAAACTCAGTTCATTATAGCAAACCTAAATCTGTCAAAATAAAGTCTAATAAGAGTGCTGAAATTGAATTAAATGAGATATAATTTAATTCAATTGGATGTGTGCATCGAGATTTAAATTTTATCTAAGATTCTAAATTAAATCCGCTATATGTTGTTATACAGTCCGTCCGATAACAAAAACTAATAGTTTTTTTAAGTGTTACATTAGCATATAATGACAATGAAGACACATAAAAATTAAGCGACGCTCGGTCATATTCTTGCTATTAGTTATCTCCTTAATTTTTAGTCTTGATCTTGTACTTCCCGAACCCTTTCTTCTTAGATCTTCAAGTAATCACAGCCCCTGGTCACATCAGTTCGCATAGTACATGATCAATCATGGTTGAAAATCTGATAAAAATTTACTGTTTACTGTCCTATATTTACAGCAAGGACTTTGGAGTACCCATTTTTGTGGTTTCTATTTCTGGAAAGGATGTCCTCGATCCTTCCAAATGTGGAAACTGTCTAGGGTAATTAAATTATCTACGAGTCCAACACTTTAACAAGCCCAATTTCTTCTGTTTTCACAACAAGGGTTTGCTCCCCGTCCCCTTTTCAAATAATTAGTGTTGCAATCTTCTCAAAACAAAAATTAAAGAAATATACAGTAGCTAGCACTAATCTTTAAGCAATACAGGACTTTGGAAGAGCCCATCCCAAAAGCTAGCTAGCTTAAGGGTTGGAAGAACGCAAAGCCTATATAAACCCCACATCAACCCCCCATATGATCGATGTGAAACTCAAGTCTCATACCTTACAATTGGACAATAACATAACTTCATCTTGATGACTTACCGTTGAAATCTGAAGATATGTATCATCTTCATTCTTGCTTCCTGAATCATATTGTGTTTGCATCTAGCTAGGATGACATATACATCGGCATCTGCTAGTTATACTTCAACAATTGCAGAAATTGATTATAGAACAATTTTTAATTAATTATCAATATATAAAAACAAAGCCTAGGTACTAAAATTGCAAGACTAATTAATTGCAACTTGCAAGGTACGTAGCTTAAGATTACTATGGAAGCTTACTTTTTTTAGGAAAAATACACCGGTAGTAATGGCGCACAATCTAATGTAGATACAACTGAAGTAGGGTTTAAGGAGATGTAGATCTGTATAGTCCAACCAGAATGTTGTGATTTGAATTCCCCCCCCCCCCCCCGGCAGACAATGGGTAGGTTCCACAAATTAAAACAGAACTTAAACACGAAAGCAAAATGATCATGATAATTTTTGTTTTGGGGGAAGGGGGGAGGGGTGTTGAGGGAGGTGGTGACAGAAGATAGAGAGCACAAAGGGAATGAGATGCATATAATGGCATTTCACCCATCTGTGCTCTCTATCTTCTGTCAGCAACTTGCATCATTACCCCACTAAACTTTCTCAAAAAACAACATGGAAATAAATCAATCAAGAAAAACCAAGGAGAGAGGGGCTGAAGGGTGGTGACAGAAGATAGAGAGCACAGAGGAAAGTGAAATGCAATATCTCAAATGCATATCATCCTCAGTGCTCTCTATCTTCTGTCAGCTTCCATTCACCACTGCCTCCTCTTCCCCCCCCCCCCCCCCCCCCAAAACTGGGGGTAGATTACACGCACAAACACACACAGAGAGAGAGAGAGAGAGAGAGAGAGAGAGAGAGAAGCTCGATCGATCGCCCGCCCTTGATCAATTAACTACAGCTCTTTGGATTTGTTTGTGGATTGCTGTGTTGGAGGAGACTTGCACTATAGAACCCTATTTATAGAGGAGAAAGACAGAGGGACTGACTGTGTGTATTGTGCACAATGTGAATGCATATTTACTTTGGGAAAGGGGGATTGGTCCTATACATACCCCCCCCCCCATGATATTCCTTGTGATAGTGATGATCCAAAAAGAAATGTATTATTGAAGAATGCATGTGGCTCTTGCTTAGGATTCAATCAAGAGGGCCCTTTCAGTTTCAGGAAATTCCCAAAATGGCAATTCAATAATTCCTGCAGTTTTAATTTTTGGCAACTTATCTTGTTTGGGTTTTTGGCTTATCTTTATTGGTTTTAGTGTCAGGGAGAATTTTTTATTACAATGCACCTGTCAATGGAGAGAGATTCTTGATTTTAATCAAGCGCCTAATTATAAGTTACTATTATAACCCAATTAATTAATTAATTAGAAGGGGTTTCATTAACAGCGTCAAGCTCTTGTCATTGAATTACTTAATTAGATAGCGTTGAATGAAACTAATTGCCATTTAATGAACAAAAATGACCTCTCTTCATTCTTCAACAAGACTCAGCAGTAAAACCTGTTGCCCAATATACCCTTGAGAAACAGAGATACGAGTTCCATGATTATCAAATATCATCCATTTTCTCCACTGTTAAGCTTTATAAGCAGCTAAAGGATAAGTATTTTGAGCAAGTTAGATACACCAGTTATCTGAAATTAAGCATTTTATGTATTAAATCAGTGTTTGAACTAGGTGTTTCTAATGAATTATTATCATATGCCTCCCTTCACATTTAGGTAAATCTTATTTGTAACCTACAGTTTTTAGAATAATTATTTGGACCCCCTCATTTTAGAATTTGTTATCATATACAGAAAATTTATTATTATTTAACCATCCTCATATTGGTACTTTTGGAGGGTAAATGATAATAATTTTTAAGTTGAGGGAGGGGGCTAAATAATAATTCTAAAAATTGTGGGTTACAAATATAATTTACCTAAATGTCGAGGGGGGTGTATGATAATAATTCTTTTTCTAATAGTCTTTGGTGTTTAAAGTAGTATTTTCCAGAAATTGATGTGAGTAATTTTAAGTGTTTTCAAATGGGTTTTTGAGTCATCTTCGATCTTCTATTAATCAAAGTCCAACTATTGCTAACCTGTAAGGAGGATAACTCTCTCAATACATGTATCCTCATTTAGTGGACTCGTATTTGACATCTAGCATCAAGCCACCTGAACTGACCAAACTTGTGTCATTTTCAAAATCAGTGTCTCATGTTAGTATTCAATATCCCCTTGCCAATATTATAGTGTAATTTGGCAAATATCCACGCCTATTGATGTCCATTTTACTACATATATCTATTAATTTACTCAACATATGGCTAATCTTATTCAATGCATTTTCATTACTTACTTGATTAAACAACGGTGATGATTAGTATACTAGTATATAATAAATCAATAATGTTAGAGGTCCCTGATAAAGAAATTTTTTAATTTTATTTTGGTCTTTGTATGGCCTAAATAATCATATATATTTTACATGGTCTTGAAATAACCAAATTCATGATAATCATTATGATTGATTATTATTTTTGAGTTAGAGAATATGCCCATACATCATATTATGATGCAAAACATACCTTAATAAGTAAACAATTTCAGCTAAAATATGATTGTATATATTATATATTTAACATTGCTAGAAATTACAAATCTCAAATACTTCTAAACCACATTAATTGGTTACTCTTGCTATCCCATCATTTTCCTTATATGTCTAACAAAAGGCAACTTTTTTTTTAAACATCCACTAGAAATCTTTAACATTTTTCAATAACAAATCTTGATTTATGTTAAGACAACTCTATCTCTAAGCTAGATTATTAAAGCATTTGATATATATGAATGTATACCTACAACCCCAAATGCAAAGAGAGTAATCTAGTTTTTGGAAACACTCTCAAGAAGCAATCTAATCAAAGTTTCCTTTTTGGGTGGATGGCCAATGCTCGAGCTAGCTAGGTCTATGTCTGGTTTCTACTGTAGTAGTGGGAGAATATATATATAAATGGTTACTTCCAAGGCCAAGCTAGAGCCTAAGTATGGGAATGGGAGCATGAAAGCAGAGCAGTAAAATCAGAAGAGACAATAAGCATGCACATGCATGTCCGGCCAGTCCTTATCAAACTTAATTGCAACCCCAAAAATAAAGACATCAGTTGAATTTGATTGTATTTGTATACTTTTTTAGGGCAAGACGTGCTTCAGCAGACTTCAATTTGCATTTTTACATTTAGGGTTCCACTTCCAGAATGCACTTGTATGCTCATGATGAGCATTTTTCTCCTTTTTAAGATTCTCTCTCTCCTTCTCTCTTCATTTGATCCTTTGTCGTCCACTTTCATTTAATGCTAGTGTTGTCAATAGCAACGGCCGCGATTTTAAATTTAGTGGATGTTAGAATCGACTTTTCCTTATAATTCTACGATTTGAAATGAGCGAAGCTACTACAATGGAGATAGACTCTCATCATATAGATTTGGATTTGGATTTCGAATTGTTCCTAGGTGGGTTTGTCAAATGGGTTGCTCGGTTTAGTTTCAAGTTGGGTTAACCTTGCGTGTAGGTCTTATTTTGGTCGATGAGATTCAACTAGGGTATGGGTTCAAATTCGAGTCAGGTTATTAATTGCAATTTTGATTAACTTTTGTTCGGTTGATATTTGATTTTGGAAACTTATGTTATAAAGAAAACCAATTTTTGAAAAAAAACAGGCACAGATTGAGTTCAGTTCAATTTAGGTCTTTTAGATTTCGGTTTCAATTTGATTTATTATTTTATATGTATGTCAAATTAGGTTAGAATCGAATTGGTTTATATTTCATGTAAGTGTTGGGTTAGTTTTGCCAAATCTGTTTCCGAATTTACTGAGAGAGACTTATGAAATCAAATTGGCCATATTCTAGAATAGATCAAATCAGAAGTTCTATTTTGCGGCTCATGTGCTTAATCAATGTATCCTTCATCGTTACTTTCAATTGCCTCCGTCCATTTTCAGTTCGAGGATTCAAAGTTGATTTGGTTTCACTAATTTGCATATGCTGTTTGGCTTCAGTTCTTCTGCGTCGCATTTTCCCAGCTTCTGTTCATAGAGAGCCACGTACAGTAGAAGAATAGTTTTTAACTCCTAAGGTTCTAAGAACATGTCATGTTAAGCAACTTGAGTTAGTGACGTGTCACTGGATTTGACTGGTAAGTTTAGAGTTTCATATCTCCAAACGCTGCAGAATTTGGTTATGGTCTTGGGGAAACAATCATGTACCTTGTAACAAGACTGAGTCGGCTTGTCGAGGTCTCGAATTTCCTCTGTCAAAGCTTGCATTGGTTCGCGCTTGAGTTAAACCGAGTTCGAGTCTGGCAAGTTTCAGCTCGAGTCAGCTTGGTTTTGCTAGGTTTATCTCAATTAGTTTCCAACCGCCCTTTATGCACTTATGTGGAGAATTTAAAACTACGATTAGAATAAATAAATTTTTATTCCAGTCCTTATTTCTTTGTATCCAATGCAAAAGTAATGAATTTATCTTTGATTTTAGCTTTGAATTTGGAAAGTGCTAAAAAAAAAAGAAAAGACAGTATGGTCTGGTTGCAAGTTGACAAGAGGAGGGAAGAAAGAGAAAGTTGTAAGAACCCCATTCATTCACCACAAACTTATCTAATCTTTTGCAGTCATGGCTTGTCTGACCCCTCTGTCCCCTTTACCTTTAATGTGTTATTATTCTTTTTTCATTTTCAATTACTATGACGAGTTTTAATGAATACATTAAATTTGTGTCTTTATAATTAATAAGGCTATATCTTCTATTATATGGAGGAAAATTGGTAGGACGTGTAGGATGATAGTACACAGGTGGAAATATTCTTAAATAACATAAGATATATTGCATTATCCACCAAAAAAAAAAAAGAAGATTGCAATATAATAGATTAATCAATCCATTTATAAAATCATATGTATAATCATCACTTTTAATTTCCCGCTAAATTTGACGTCAGGGATGTTTATTATATCTTCAAAAAAGAAGAAGTTGAAACGAACATCTTTTTTTGGGTTTAAAGGAAGACATGAAGGTTGATAAGTCGATATTTTATAACCAGTTGAGAATATGAATAGCTCTAATTAACTCTAAAACATCTACTTAATAGTAAATTGATTATTAGTTAAAGATGGAAAAATTTGGCTTCATTAGAGAAAGGGCAGCAATCAATATATCGTGTATATATATATAGTCATGGGCGGATCTACTCTATTGGGAGGGGTGTCCATGGACACCCCTCTCCCTCAAAAAAATTTAATAAGTTATTATAAATGAGATTAGATTATTAGATGTGGGTACCCCTAAATTAGGTCAAAAAAATTGTAGATACACTTTAAATATTTTCAGCTCATATATTAACATTTTTAATCTTTAAATATTAAAAGTACAGTTATGAAGTTATAATTTGATAAAATAAAGTTAAATTAAATGCAACCAAGCTCAAATTTCTTGTTCTCTCACCCTCTTTTATTTGGAGTTAAGGCCTTTAACTTAATCTAATTCTAATCTCTTTAATTTTTTTTTATTGTTATTATTTATCCACATTGGGAGTTGTTGTTGTTATTGTAGTTGCAACATATTCATGATGCAGACTTTTCTTTAACTTGGCCCTAATTATTGATTTGAACTTAATACTATTTTTGTTTTTCCCTTTTGATGTGATTAACTAGTTTAGATTGCTTATTTGTAGTTTTATTTCATGTTTGACATGTTCACTTCATGTCTCAATCTTTTTTTGTTTTACTGCTTGGTGCTGATGGCATGTCTTCTATAACCAATATTTTTAATAAATGCTACGTAATCATAATGTTATGCGATTTCAACTCATTTTATATGTCAAAACTCAAAATATGAAAAACCACAAAGAACAAAGATAGTAGTAGAGGTATCACAGTTTTTCAAAAGGGGGGACTAAAAAAGTGGAGTATATTATTATTGCTTGTCAACTTTCGCTAGTGTAGAAATACGAGATGGAACGTTAGAAAAAAAAAAAAAGAAATGGAATGCTTGTACAAAATAAACTACCATAATATGTATAATATATATATTTTTTGATACTGTATAGCAATAATGACATTAATAAATGGACACCCCTATTTTAAACATTTGGATCCGCCACTGTATATAGTATCCCTCCACAGTCATCCCCCCACACCTTCAAGTGTTATTACTCTTCCTTCAGTTTCTAGCATATCAGGGACTTTTTTTTTTTTCCATGATCAGATGCAATTATAAGTGGTAATAAAATGTAAGGAGTCATCAGAACTATAAAAAAAATTATAATAAACAGTAAGGAATTGTGAGAAGTTGTAAAATATTGTAAGAAGATGTAAGGTAGAATTAAGCAGTTTTTGAATAATTAAAAACTTGTATAAATATAATTTTTAAATATGTATGCATAATTGTTAGTCATTAATAGATGATTTATGATGTAAATTACTTCATGAAAGTAACTTTCATGTAACATATCAGTGACATTTATGAAATTAATTTTATATTGTTAATAAACAAATCATTTTTACATCGTACAAACAAATTATGTTTTTCTACAATTATCATTTTGAATGAGAATAAATAATATTGAAGTAACATAATAATTAATGAAATAAACCTTTAAGTAGGGTAGACAAATTAAAATCTTTCTAACTCAATTACCCGAATTTGTCCTACCCCAAAAAATCGGGTACTGTTACCAAATATTTGTCTATATTCAAAATTTGAATAGTCAGTCATGTCTAAATTTAAATCTAGGTCGTGTCCGCGTCTGGGCATATGGGTTTGGATTGTCTGGATTTCTAAATCATTTCGGATTTGAACAAATTTGAACAAATCAGACAAGTGGGTTCGGACATTAGACAATTAGATTTATGTGTAATTTTGGTCCAAATTCTCTAGAAAATTTTATTTAAAAAAAACTTTGGACAACCAGGTTCGGATATTGAAAAATTGGGTTCGGGTTCGGGTTCGGTCATGCAAAATTCGGGTCAAAATGTCCAAGAATTGTATCACAAATTTGGACATTCGGACAATCGAGTTCGGTCATCAAGCATTCGGGTCCAAGTTTAGGTTTGGTTGGAGTGTCCCATTTATAATCCTTATAGGGTCCAAGTATGAAGTTTTTTTTTATTCGAATGTCCAATTTGTTCAAATGCAAATTGAGGTGAGCCAAATTTTTACTAACCCTATTGTTCAACAAGTCAATTAAACGAAACTAGAAATATGATTTGCCTGAAGGACTAAAGGAGCGATTCAACCATCAACACTCAATTTTACAAATGACAATTGAGGGAACATTTGGAGTATTGAAGGAGAGACATAAAATATTAACAAACATAATCGTTGCTTGTTATATTCTCCACAATTTTATTGCTCTGCATAAAAAAGGGCATATATAACAATCTCAACAGGGCACTCAAATGTGGATGTGTCATCCAATACTTGATAGTATCATGATAGCAGTTATTTATTAATATGATATTGGTATTTTAGGTTTTAATTTTACTATCCTTGACATTTTAGTGTTGTCTTATTAAAATATTACTCCGATAAATTTGTGAAGAATATAAAGTAATTGATCTATTTGTCTCTCTTTTGATGCTACTATGATATACACTCTTTCTTTAGAAGGACTAAAAGGAGGGTGAGAGTAGGACGGAGGGGGCAGATAGAGAGAGTCTAACTGAGAGCAAGGATGAGAGCAAGTGGCTATTAACCATCCTTTCAATCCGCCAAAAGAAAGAGAGTATACCAACAGTATTACAAGAGGGTGAAACCAGTCATTCACTTCTTATGCTTCATATATCCATCCAAGTAGTGTTTTAATATTACAATATTAAAATTTCAAGAATGGTAAAATTAAACCCTAAAATATCGAGATCATGTTAATTAATGTTAGAAATCTCAGAATAATTAGTGCAAAATATCCTTATTTTCTTTGTATGTTTCCCGCATGTGTCTTTTCTAAACCCTATCACTAAAGTGACATATTTATCCTCTTTTTAATCGAAAACTAATTCTAGATGAGGACATATAGTGCATGAATAAACCACTCGTCTAACCACATCATATATCGATCAAGAGTTGTAGTTCAAATTGATTTGCAATTGCATGTGATTAGGGTTTTAAACCTATCTTTTACACACTTGTCTTTTGTCCTTTTGTCTGTTCCATTTCATTGGCACTGCTTGTTCCCTAGCTAGAACTAGGGGTTGACTCCGATATTCTACCCTAGTGCCCTAGTCATTTTGTATGTTGGAAATGGAACGGCCACGGGAATCTAGCAACGATAACGAGCAAGGTTTTTTTTTTTTTTTTTTTTGGTAGTGTTTGATTAGGAGGAAAATTATTTTTTTAGAAATTGAGTTTTTAATTTTTCGTTATTTGGTATAATAAAGGATGAAAAATTATTTTTTAAGAACAATGATTTTCTCACATTTAGAGGACAATGATTTCCTTTTGGAAAAGATAGGAAGTTGATTTTCTCCCTCAACTCTTTGATGATAGGATCAACCGAAATTTAGGTGTAAACTTCGATTTTAATGGTTTGGATCGAAACTTGACTATCCGATGAAAAAGATTAAAATAAGCTGAAATATAGATTTTAAGTTCAAATTACTTTTATTTGGTCAAGATTATATTTGTCTCCGCCACGATAATTTAATTGACATTTTTTGCCACCAAAACAATTCAGTTGACTTGCCACTGGAACAATTTCAACGGTTTGGATCGAAACTTGATTATCAGATGGAAAAGATTAAAATGGACTCTAATTCAAACTTTGAGCTCCATATTCTTTCATTTCGCCAACTTTTTTTTTTTACCACAACAATTTAATCGATATTTTTTGCTACTTAAACAATAGAGTCAATATTTTTTACTATTAGAACAATTTCAACAGTTTGGATCAAAATTTGATCATCAAATAGGAAAGATTGAAGGTAGGTTCAACTCACTATGATGTTGCCACAATGTTAGCAGTTGAGGCAAAGACACTATGAGATGGTTTAAATCTAGCAATCCAAGCAGGGTACGAACATTGAATTGTAGAAAGCGACAAGATAGTTATCTAGGTATTAGAAGGAAATATTTAGATATCATAGTAAATTCATAATTCAAATTGTCGCCAAGCATGTGTTTAAAGAGGCAAATATGACAGCAGACTAGTTATTGAAAGTTCGGCATTCAATTACTGATTCATTCTCAATTGATTTATGCTTTGCATTAACTCCTGGATCAATTAATTTTAGTAGAGAATGTAATTGGGCGTATTCTTGCTAGAATAGGCGCCTAAAATTGTTAATGTTCTCCTTTTACCATTGTTTAAAAGATGTGATTTTCTTGGGGGGGGGGGACATGCCGTGGTTATGTTCGTGTTTGGCAATAACGTTTTGAATTGCGTTTACCATTTTGACCAAGTCAATACAGTAATCAGTCAATTTTTAATGTTTGGTACTAGTATTTAGACTAGCATTTCAAATTCTGTTTAGTATATCAAGTAGTGTTTCTAAAAAACTAATAATATTAGTTTTGACATTCCAAAGTAGTATTTCATATTTCTTGGCAAAAAAAAAACCCCTTTGAAATTTTATGTTTGAACATTATCTGCATCATTTTATTTTAGTTTATAAAATCAGCTAATTCAACAACTAAATTTATCGAACATATTTATTTCATCCGTTCATCTAAGTAGCTATCTGCTAACAACTAAATTAAAACTATTATCCATTACTAAAAAAACGATTTGCCACCTAAATAACTAGTTTTGCTGAACAAGACCTATAATTAGGTGTCACGAAGAAGAATCCTACATTGAATAAGTGATGTGATGGTCTTTTTGTTATGGGGCTATTACGTTCTCCCTAAAATATCCGTTTGATGGGATATACAATACCACCGCGTATAAGCTTAGAACCTCCGTTCACTTATCTGATTTGGGTATTTTATCCGTGACATAAGACATGCGGATGGGATAAGGGATGCGGGCAATCATTGAATAGTATGCATTCCAAATTCCATATTTCGTGAAGTGCGTGTGGTTGGCTTTTGGGGAAATGCAATCAAAGCCATAGCACACACTATTGTAGAGGTCCCTCAAGAACTGACCAATCATAAGCTATGCTTCTTGATAAGAATCTCCTGTCAAACTTGCCCATTGGACTCGACCATGGCTCAACTTTAATTTTTCCATTTCATTTCATGCCAAAGCAGCTATGATTATCTGTTCTTCAATTCCTTCCTTCAAAAAAGTCAAGCAGCGCACATCTGTTGACAAGATAACCCACTCTTCCCCCATCAAAAAGCATATATCAGCTCCTTTCCTTCTTGTTTAAAGGCTAAAGCCCCTTCATGCATCATCCTCACCTCTATAAACGGCCAAATGGTGCAATCTCTCAAGATTCACAGCCGCAATTTGATAGATTTTCATGCCAAATTCTTATACCGAGTCCGGACATATTTCTCTATCGTGAATTCGGTATAAAATTGCGTATTTATTCAGCTTATCGTGACCGTTTTACCTTTATTCTTTCTACTTTTGAACTGTTTTATGAGTTGCACATGTTCGCATATCTGTAAAAGATAAGATATATGATTCTTTTGATTGTCTAATCAAACCGCACTTTCTTTTTCTAATATTTATAAGTGATCTATTAGAATATGACTCAACAAAAAAAGTCTTACAAAATCATATAAAATACCGGTCAGACACCTAAGTTTCATTTCAAATTAGTTATGCATTAATATGTGGTGTAGCTCAAATTATATCATAGTTATTTGTTTCATCCTGTTTTTGAGTATGGTGTTTCTCTTTCTTTCAATTTAAAGCAATTCTTTGAGAGGATTAGCCTATAACTAATTTAATATGATAGATAGTGGACTGTTTAATATGCTCATTAGCGGTAAAGCCAACAAGGGAGAGATAAATGCCGTTAGTTAGCATCCCAAAGTATGTATATTGTTGTGAATCTCTTTGCTTTTGACAATTGTTATAGTTTTATTTATAGTCCTTTTCAAATAATACGGATTAGGAGAATAAAAGGGAAAGATTAATAGAGGGGGAGGGAAATGTTACTGAAGGGTATACATAAAACTTGCAGAATTTTCCTCTTCATCCATTTACCCCTAGCTCCTATTTTCAGCGTGAAAGGGGGGGGGGGGGGGGAGTGAAGGTGAAGGGAAGTGAAAGAATGGTCCCTCCATTTAATATTTTCAAGATAAAGAGAACTTCACATAACTCACTTCTCTTTTCTCTCCACCCGTTGTTTACCATCAATTCGATTCAAAGTGATCAAATTGACGATACAAGTACTTGATTATAGGGGTGAGTAACACCATATCTAATACTCCATCTCTCCCATAGTCATTGTCAAATGCATTTATATATATTATTGAGATGGATTTTCAACCAATAAAACCATTGATGAATTTTTACAAAAGAGAAATTTGACAACATTAGGGGACTACAGAAGTGAATGTTTTTGACGGTGAATATATGACAAAGGGAGTATTAGTCTTTACAGAGAAAAATGTACCAGGATATTTTAGTTAGATTAATTACATTAGTGCTTGTTCTTGTCAACGTATCGCGCACTTCTTCTTACTCCTTCCCACTCTTTTTCCATTCCTTTATACCCCTTTCCCACTGTTTTCCGTTATTTTCAGCTCTTTCCATTCAGTTTTACACCTTCCTACTCTTTGAAAATACTTACCACTTCTCCTGGTGTATCAATAATATACACATATATTTTTGGGCACAAGATGTAAGAGTTTGACAAGTATAAATCCTACAGGGCATATGCGTTGACATGGCAAGCTATCATAGGTCTAGCTTTTCATTTATTTTTAATTAATAATTAATAAATAAGCAACTTAGTATGAATTGAATATCTAATCTATATAAATATATCTAAAATTGTCACATGTAATTGAAAAGTGGCTTATCTCCATTGGATAGGTGATGGCAAAGAGATTATTAATGAAGCACACTAAGGGTTTTTCACAACGTAAATGATAACATGGAAATATATATATATATATATATAT
>JACYFF010031958.1:104751384-104768865 GCA_017589665.1 Selenicereus undatus
ATATATATATATATATATATATATATATATATATATATATATATAATTAACTACACAATTAAATAACTGTGTGAAATAATTAATTAATCAATGTCATAATCTATTCTCATTCTACTACCAAAAGAATTATCAAAATAAATATGAAGCCTAAATTCTGAAATTAATTGTTAGAAACAATAACAACTCATAACTCAATAAACATGTACAAGAACTAAGAAAAATTTAGCTTTCAACTCCAAAGCCTTTCATCAGCTTTTTTTTTTAAATTATTAATCACAAATTCTTACGTTACAAAATTAACTACATAAGTCAATAGTGATTCAAGAAGGGATATATACAAATATCATTATCAATTTTTCACTGTATCCCCAATCGTGCCCTCCAAAAAAAGTCCATATGAAAAAAAATCAAAACTCATAATAATTCTCATCCTTTTTATTTAAAATAATAAATGCTAATATTTTATTGATTTTGCAAAAGTTGTAGGAGTTGTATACACATTTTTTATTTTTAATCTTAAATTTGAATTTTTTTTTTCCAAGTGCATATAGGAAATTAAAATAAACCATTTGATGTCTACAGACCACAATTGATTATTAAGACAACATTTCATATTGGCTACACACATCTCATTTCAAACAAACTTTTGTAAGCATATCAGAATCAATGAGCGAATGATTATGAGGCACAAAAACCAAAGCTACTCATGGAAGCAGTCGAAGAGTTTTCAATAATAACACATCAACTAATGTACGTATGTAATTTCATTATTTTTAATATTGGAAGGTAAAGTGTTACGTAATTATCCTTTAGAACACATGGCCAAAAGATAACATCCTTTGCAAAGAATAATAATACTTATGTATAATACTAAAGATTACCTAATTGCATTCTACAATACATATTTTGTATTCCAGTGTTTTCGTTAACTCATTAATCATCAACCATCATCGACTTTGTGACAGACATTTAAATTGAGATAGTACTCCTACATTGTTCCCCTAATAGTCTTTTAAAAAAACTACGAATATTAGATAATATGTTTACACCTAATTGTGCCAATTTTGTAAACATATTGTCACCTACAATCTAATTCAAATCGTACAACACACGCACGGGTATAACACTAGTCAAGAAAATATTTCTTACTCCTTAGCTTCCATTCCTTCAATTTCCACTTCTTTCAGAAATTTCGCATTCCTTCTTCCACACATTCCCATTTCCCACTTGAAGTTCCAACCGAAAAGACAAGACCCTTAATTGGGAAATATTGTTCTTGATGCAGATTCCACACATCTTATAACCCCATCACGAATGAAGAATTTCCATTTTCTATTGAAAAGAAATCAAATCTCATTCTAATAATTCTGACATCAATTGTGACAAAGTGACAGATGGATCTAAGACTGGAAAAAATCATATATTCACTTTTTAGATTTGTGTTGATCAACAGGTATAAATGCTAATTAAGCCACTTGGCTTGCCCACCATACGATAAGAAAATTCTCCAGAAACCAGGCTATGGTAGTATCCAACCTAAATTTGACCCTTAGAAAAAGAATATCCATGGGGAAAGCTGGAGAAACCCCATTCAAAGAGGCCTTTGCGTTATCAGCCATATTCGTTGTCCCCTTTTTTTTTTTCCGGCACTTTTCTTTCTGCAAAAAAAAGGAAGTTCCCTGTTGGCCTTACTTGCCATAATGCACTATCTCATCAGACACCATACACATAAAGAGTGTCCAAGCATGATGTTATCCTCTCCACTTTCCACGCATCGATCTTGCTCTCCAAAACTACACTCAGTATCATACTTCAATCAGTTACGTTTAGTGGAGAGAGCAATGAGCGCCCCGATGACAATATTATGCCGAGTGTTGAGTCGTTGGTCTGCCTCATATATGCCAAACTATAGTTTCTCTTATATCTTCCCTCACCTAAAGTGTTCTTATAAGATATAGATCCTTAGTGAATCTGCTCATCGAATTGTTAGGACTTGGTTGGTTAGTGTTATTGAACTGGTTCATCTTGAAATTAAGAGCCTACATTAAGTTAGATAATTTGAATAATCAATATCAACGTATGTTACGGTAGGACAAATTTAATCTGGGGCATGTCATAATTAATGGCACAGGCCATTTTGTGTTATTCCTAACTCTACTTCAATTTGATCTTGGTTCAAATATTTGACTCATTAATAGAATTGCATCATTATCAATAACCAGTTATATGTACTGACCTTGCTATATGCATCTGATTTCATCATCTCCTTGAATTTTTATTCTTTTTGGAGGTAACACCCCATTAATTAATGCTTGTCTAATGATATAATTTTTTTAATAATTATATTATTACAATTAGTAGATTACTATTAGGGCATTGAGTGACATAGAAATTTAGTTATCACGTAACACAAGATCTAATTAAGTAAATTAAGTGAGCATAAATATATTAAATGCAGTTACGGACATATATACTTGTGCAAAAATATATTTGTATACACAAGTGTACATGCATATGCATTGGAAGGATGTGAGAGTCTCAGCCAAGAGTTAGATTACACTGATTTACTTAGTGATGAGTATTTGTTTTTTTTTAATTAAAAAAAAAAGAGAAAACAAGAAAGAAAGAAGGCCAAAAAAAAAGGAGAAAACTGAGCAATGATATTCAGCCAATTGGGTGGTAAACAAATTTTACCATGTGATACACTGCAAAAGGATAAGGCCAATAATAATAGCAAGAGGCCAAAAAATAAAAAGAACAAAAAAGAAAATGGAAAGGGGTGGCCGATTAGTTAAGGAAAAGAAAGGCCTCTCCCTCTCCCTATTAACTTCTCAATAAATGGCACTGCAGAATGGGGCCTCCTAAGCGCCAATGTCAACTACCATCTTTAATGATAAATTATTAGATACAAACAAGAGTATGTATTCTTATATTCTATTTATGTATATTTTTTTAGATATATTTATCATATTTTTTATTTTTTTAATATTTATTGATTGATGTATCTTTTGAAAATATATGTTTTCATGTGTATGGTATAGTCATTAATCTTCAGTAATCTTTTTCCAAAGGTATTTTTCAATTCCGTCTTTTTTGCTGGATTATTTAATTTTCATGGCCCTGTTTGGTAAACAGCTGTTAGCTGTTAGCTGTTAGCTGTTTGTATTAGCTGTTAGCTGTTAGCTGTTTGAATTAGCTGTTTATATTAGCTGTTTGAATTAGCTGTTTTTAGAAAAAGTGTTTGGTAAAAATTAGCTGTTTCTAAACAATATGTTGGTAAAATCTCATTTATGCCCTTATTTATAAATTAGTTTTTAATGGGATGTGTGTAATTTTTCCAAACTTATGGATAATTATGTCATTTCCACAAAAAGCTCTTCTCAAAAGGCTAATGAGAATAGCTTTTTCAAAAAGAGCTTTTTGAAGCCAAACAGCTGTTGCAAACAGCTCTTTACCAAACACCCTTTAGCTGTTTGACTTGGTCAAAACAGCCAAAATCCTCTCAAACAGCTATTTTTTCTCAAAAAGCTGTTGTTACCAAACACCCCCCATATCTTCTAACTTGTAGATGAAATATTAGTTTAGACTTACTTGGGAATGAAGTTGGTGCGAATTAAATTATATAGTTGACCTAGCAAGATCTCTTTTTGTGGAAATGAGTAATTGATTTGAGAACAATTGAATTTTAGTCAAATAAAGAATTTTGTGGTTAATTGGTTTTGGTTTTTTTTGGGGGGGATGAAACCTTGACGTTGATGATATTTGCATTTGAATGGATTAGCCACTTATTAATCGAAGGAGTTCGATTTGCTAATGGATGTATGAAGTGTTTACAGGTAATTTGTGGGTTATCTTATCTGAAGGAGCCAAATGATCGATTGGGGTATGATAATGATATGAAATGGTTATTTGTCGTTGATATTAAGATGAATTGGATGAAGCTGTTCCAATGGTTGATGTGAGGAATTAACAGATTGATGATTCAATCAGAATGGGTGGACGTATACGTCCGGAGATTACGGGGTTAGATGAATTGCAATTGTGAGTTTTGTGCTAGAGATAGAAATACATAGCTAACGACACTTTGCTGAGCCTCATAAGATAAACCGTTATTTGGATTTAGTTAACGCCCATGATGGTTGAGCAGTAGCTATGAGAATGATCGGTTAATACTTGTGCTATACGTACAAAAGGCATTTTAAGGACTCATTCATTGTTATGACGGTCATATGTTACTGTATTTATAACTTCATATGTTCATATGTGGTTGATTTGGGACATCTAGACAACTTGGCCGGCTAGCAGTGCAATTCATCATTCACTGTTCACTGTTCACTGTTCAATGCCGAGTAACGAGTGGTTCAGCAGTACCTAGGGGTCAATTGGAGATCTCCAAACTCATAAGTTCATATGGTTTGCTTAATCATCGTTCGGGTCCTACGCTTGGCTTAGAAAAATGTCTTAGCGAAACCAATTGTTAAATTTGGTTTACTGCGTGTAATTTATAAAATTGATTTAAAGTATGTTGGCGTTCACTACCTTACCAAACCTTAATTTTATTGTATGAGGATAACGTGCCCACTGCTGGCTATTAGCTCATTTTTCTATTATTTTTGTTTTAATTTAGGGAGTTGAGTTGGAAGACAGAGAAAGTCCATGCTAGCCAGCAAAGGGTGATGCATGACTGAGCGTCTTAACTCCTAGTTGGCCGGTCTCCCCTAGGTCGCTTGGCTCTCCTCTTGAACTGGTTCTCAACATTTAGACCCTATTTGACAAACAACTTTTAGCTGTTAGCTGTTTGTATTAGCTGTTAGCTGTTTGAGTTAGCTATTTGTATTAGCTGTTTGTTGAAAAATAGTTTGGTAAAACTAGTTTTTTCTGACAAAGTTGTGAGACAAAAAAATAATTTTTCAAAAAGTTCTTCCAAAAAGCTCATGGAATTAGCCTTTTCAAATTAGCTTTTTGGACCCAAAAATCTCTTTTAATAAGTTCTTTCACTAAACACCCAAATTAGCTTTTTTACCTGGTCACAAAGTTATTTTTGATAAAAAAAAAAACTATTTTTGACAAAAAAACTCTTCAAAAAGTTATCTGCCAAATAGGGCCTTAAATGGGTTAATTCGCCATTGTAATGAAATCTCAGAAATTCCCTTTTTTTTATATTTATAAAAGTCTTTATGACAATAAAAAAGGGTGTATCTTCCAAATGCATTTTCGTATGTTTTTCACGTTCCTTGCGAGTCACAAATTTGACTCTCCATCCATAAGTTCTTTCTTCTACTTAGGGGAGTTACAATTTTGATAACTATCACATAGTTTCATTTCAAGAGGAAAAATTGCACCCTTTTTCCTGATTTAACGTGCAATTTTCTCCTTTTCCAAGTGAATATGTTTTATTTTCAAAATCAAAACAACGGTAATACCCCCGGTTTGCAAGTTTTTTTTTTATTGTTAATGAATATTTATCCATTCACTTCGCGTTTAATTACCTAACCACATATTGTGAGTGTTACTTTATTATAATTGAGCAATTATTAACTATATGCGATAAAACTCTTCGATCACAATTTTTCTTTGGTTACAATATTTTAACCCAAAACTTTATTTGAGGGAAACAAGTGGCGAATTAGTTAAACCAAATTTTCTTAATCCCAGGGGAGACAACTTATTTCCTTTAAATCTTGAAACCATTGGTTTAGAGGTGACTACTAATAAATCAAAGGAGAAAATATGAAGCCATTCAGTACCTTGAGATTTTATTGGTACTTTCTTTCTATTTCAATTTTTTTGAACCCAATATTCCAGTAACCTCTAGATGTTATAATGTACTCTCTGCAATGCATTGGGCTTTCCTGGTCGACAGGGGGGAATATTTGTTCTGGTAAAATTTGGAAGGCCCTTTCCAATGTCATATGGGCCGGAATATATTGCACAATTAGGGATCTTAAGCCCAGAAGTGGCCCAAGATCCTGGCAAAAAAGGACCAAATTTTCAGCAATTGAGCTTTTTGGGGGGGGGGGGGGTCAAAGCAATTGAACATTTGTAATTCCGTATTTTTGGGGAATTCTTTAATTTTTTTTGAGGCATTGGGGAATTCTAATATTTTTTTGTGCCAATACTCCTCACCCTTCTCCTAAAATCACCAATAATCGCGTCAACAGATTTCTAGAACTGAGTTTATAAGTGCTGAAAAATTACCCTGGACCACAAAAAAATAAATAAAAAAATTGAATCTTAGTTTGACATAGTTAAACGAAAAAAAGATGAACTGAATGATTTCTCTCTTCCTTCAAATAAAATAAAATAAAAGGATGGTCGATCCAAGAGGTAATTATATTTACTATCAGTCTTTATTCCACGTGTAAATTCCTATACAAAATGTACAAACATTGAGTGACTGAATTATAAAATTAACCATGGAAAAATAAAAACGTTCTAACACTTCTGCTGCTCTAATAACTCAAAAACTGGTAACATTATTAGATGATTAGCAGTGGACCCTTTTTATTTATTTATTTTTTTCCAAATCATTATTACAAACCTTCAATAGAAACAGATATATGACATGCAAATCATGACTCATGAGGGGGTGTCGGTCGTGGGGAAAGAGTGGAGGAAATGGCAGCGGTGGCCGTAGGGGCAGGCGGCGCCGGCGAGAACCATGCGGCACACTTGGGTCTTGTATCGCGGGTGCCTGACTACGGGTCGGAGCTCCGAGAGCCCGTGGGCGAATCGGCAATGCTGCCCGTATGGGCAGCTGCCCGTTTCTTGCCATTTGTTACATAACTCAGTTTTGCACATCCCTTGCCTGTATACCTCCACCTCTATTGCCTTCTCTTCTTTTCGCGCCCTCAGTCTCTGCCCGTTCATCAAAACCCAATAAAATTTTACAAAAAATTTGCAACAAAGACTGTATTAGTCTAGGCATAGGAAATCATAATTAACAGTGACATATATTGGAGAAACTAAACTAATTCTAGACATATATAGTTGGACCCGATTCTAATATCATCATACTTTTAAATTAATCATATACTTTGACGAGAAAGTCTGACAAACGATTAAATTATACATCAAAATAGATAGTACTGCGTTGTACATATCGAACGGGTATTTGCATATTACTGTGTCCACATCCAATTATTTGAATTTATGTCATACTTGATATGTTCCATTGTTAATCGATTATCTAATTATGTTTGTCAAGACCATGAGTTCAAAATGTGGCGAAACGGTCGCATTGGAAAGATTTTGAAGTTGGGCGAATCGCGTTTTCATGCCACGATAGCAGTAATATGGAACACAATTGTCGTATTAGAGCGATTTTACCATATCGCGACCGAAACTGTACTTTGAATCCTTGGTCAAGACAATACATCAAACCAACGAGGAACCGCACTTAACTAGGACACATGGAAACTAAAAGTGTTGATAATATACGAAACTTACTGCTTTATTGGGACGCTGAGATGGAGCAATTCCACACTGATTTGATGCAACAGCCGAAGGAGGAGGAAGATTAGCAAGGTTGAAATATCCAGGGGAGCGAACAGAGATACTCTTGGGCAGAGAAACCCTCTCCTCCCCTTCATCCACCACACTCATGGGACTACTGCTGCCAACGCTTTCGCCATTGTTATTCCGATCACTAGTACTGCTGCTACCTGCTGTGAGCCCAACCGATTGATCGGACACTGACAGAAGGCTATGAAGGCGGCGAGTGAGATCCTCGCTGGCTAACCTGAGCCACTCATTCTCCTCTTCAAGTGCATTGGCTTCCCTTGTGACCTCCTTAAGCCGGGTGGTTGCCAACCGGTACCTGTTGAGGAGCTCATCGTAGAGGTGGTTTTCTACGATGAGCCGGGCTCGGTAGAGTCTGGACTGGGCCTCTGGGGTGGCAGGGCCAGAGGGTGTGGAGGGAGGAGAGCGGGTGAAGGAGTTTGTGCTTGAGTTAGTGTTACTAAAGGTCAATGCATGATGATCATCCTTGTTAATATTATCCATGAGCACTTTGAGCGTGAATTAGTGATGTTTAATTGATCATTAAGTTATAGGCCTGAGAAAAAAATGTGTACAGCATAGAATGGATATATATGAAAGGGTATGAAGAAGTTGCTTAAAATGGAAGGGTGGGAAGGCTGGAGGTGGCTTCAAGGCTTCAATCGTTGGGTCAATCATGAGATTTTTGAGGGTTTGATTTGGTCGTCTTTTTTTAAAATAGAAATAAAATAGGGCGAAAGGTAGAGACCCAACAGACAGCAATCATGTCACTGCATTGCTTGCTCCTTACAATTTTAACTAACTGCTATTTCTCTTTCTGTGTCTCTAACCAGTTTACCTGAAATAGATAAGAATTGAGAAGAGCACAGATAGATTTGAACTCCCATGGTGCAGCCATCTTTTTGTAGTTTGGTAGCTTTGCATCCCTAACAACCACCTCTTTTACATCCTATGAACGAATTCAAAAGCGCAATTCACGCTTTAACATGCCACTGTTGATCAGGAATATGCTTATTAATATTATTTGAGTTCATATTTGTGGGTCACTTGAAATCGTTCTCTTTGATTGTGAAATTGATTGGAATAAGGCTGCTACATCTGGATGACTAGAACTCCCCAAACCTTGCAAAAGCAGGTCGCACAATTGTAGTGTGAAATGTTGATAAAACGTAAAACATCAGCACACATTTAATTTGTGCGACATTTTCATTTGAGAAAATGTATACAGTCAATGTTGCTTTGTCCCACAGTTGTGCGTATTTGCCTCTGTGAATCTGAGAATGTGCTTTTGTTTGTAGGTGTGTAGTCACTTTCCAAGCTGTTGAAAAGATTCTCACTTTGCAGTTATTCTGACTGTAAATATTGTGAACTGAAGTAAGTGTCTCATAACACTATCTTGTACATCCTATATTTGGAGCAGTACGCAACTAACACTTACACTGATGATCCTGCTTCTGAGCTGCAGACTGAATTCAGTCGAGAAGAATTAAGGAGTAAAAGTAAGCTTCTGTACATTATCATGCTTAGAGATTGCAGGTTCAAAGAAGGGGCAGAAATCAAGTATGTTATTCAAAAACTGATTACTACAGTTGTTCTATGAACTATGAATATTCAAGCGGAAGCTAAGGACCACCGGCAGATATTAAGCAATCGGTTGGTTGAAGTAAGGTAAGGAAGAAAATGACAGGAAGAAATATCAACAAACTGAATCGAATCAGCAGGAAAGCCACCTAAGTTTGATTGATCTTCTCTTGCTTCCACTCTGATATTTACCTGCTTATTTGATCTGATCTCTTTATTTAGAGAAATTATAACTTTCATGTCATTCATGATTGATCAAAAAGAATGAAATTGAACACAAACAACCGGGCTTTACAAGTGTATACATATTTTCAAATCCCTTGAAATGGAAGAAAGTTTATGTAGGAAGAATTAGGACTAACCTGGATGCAGAAATACACTGTTGGTAATAATCCACAATAATAAGAATACCAGCCTTCGCCAATTAGAATACCAAGCGGCTACTAGAGTCGCATTAGGGTTTCACGTCTTAAACCCGAGAACTCGATAGATGGTACTTCAGTCATGAGAGAGAATTAGGAGAATATGGGAGATATAATACTCACGTCATAGCGTCTCTCTAGGCTAACCCCCTTAAACCTCTTTATATAGGTTAGGGGGTAGCAAGGGTTGTCGCCCTAGGCGACTTAAGTGGCCGTCGGGCCTAACCTCGTTAGGCCCGTCTAACAGCTCCCACTCAGCCACTTAGACCGTAAAACACGTATTCTCCATGTATCACAACTCCTCACACTTTATACCAGGAATAGGACGTGCGACCAAAAATAACAAGTAGTGTTATATTAAGTTACCATCTAACTAACATAATACTTTCACGAAATGCGATACCCCAAAAATATCCCGAGACATCACCAGTGGCATTTCTAATCCCTTATGCATGATATATCATATGATTATGTTCTCAACATAATCACCTGGGCTGATATGGTGATGGTGGATAGATTTTTCCTTAAACACTCATGAAATCTCATCTTAACTTAATTGTTTTCCTAACGTGTTCTCCCTGAACCGTATACATTGTGGTTCTTAAGAATCACATTAAAGTAGCATCATTAAGTTTCGACTTAATATCATAGCTTTAAGTCAAAGGGTTATCGTCCTTAGGGTCACACAGTGACAAGTGATAGGGAACTCAATTGTCACCCCACATATGAGTCGTCTTATAAGCACACACAGTATGAGATGTGTGTCACGGCATAACTCCCACTTTGCTGGGTTCGTCACTCTTTATGCCATGCGAATCGTCAGTCTAAATTTTCACCCAAAAATCTAATCTGAGCCACTAGATCAACATACTGAATGTTGATCTTGACACTCAAGATTCGGCTTTTAAGACTTCAATATGAAAACTTATTTCATACTCGACTCCCTCAGTCTCATCTTAGTCTTACTAAGCGACTATATTCATTCCACTCACACACTTCCAGTGTGAGTAATCAATATTGCACATCTAGTGCTAATATGATTCAGTCTCATCCTACCCGCTACTCAAGCGCCAGGGTGATTGCCTGTGTGACTAAGCCAATCAGAAGCCTGTGACATTTCAATATGCCTAACGTACAACAATGAGCATCTTGCCCATAAAAGAAACGTGTCCATCAAGTAACAGAACATGTCTAGATACCAAACCTTATGAAATCCAAGACTCAACCAATGAGTTTTGGACAAATCACTAGGAATGGGTTTAGTTAAGGGAACATAATCACCTTGTTAGTCTATATATATATATATACCCAATGGCAAATGCTTTTTGTCTCTATGGTACAAGATACACAATCTACATCCATAGCCGACATTGTTGTGCAGCTATGCTTCTTTGCTGCACCATGACATGGCTCTCTCACTCAGGGTGAAGACATGTCCTGAGGTTAATTTAGACTCATCTGAGTTACCACCCTAATCAAGATTTGAGCATCCTGTCAACTTAAGGCCTCCTCCTTGATAGCAAAATGCTGAGTTATCAATACCACGAAGGTGGCATTTGATTCTCCTGATGACTTGTCAATTAGGAAGTCTTGGGTTACTTTGATAACGACTTATCAAATTATCCGCAAAGCAATATCAGGTCATGTATATAACATGGCTTTCATTAAGCTTACTATGATACTATGGTTAAGGACATTGTTCATTATCTTTATTTTGTCATTTGTTTTAGAGTATTGAGCAAGACTCAAGATTGAACCCTTCTCAACTGGAGTATCTATGGGTTAGGAATTATAAACCCAAAATCGTTCGAAGGCATTTTGATGTATGCTTCTTGGGGCGGCTTTGGATTATTTCCACTCTCAGGACATACCTGGTTTCACCCATGTCCTTCGTTTCAAAGACATGGAATGGCTACCTTTTAGTAGCTTTAATTATCTCCAAGGTGTTCCTAGTCAACGGTATATCATCAACGTGAGGAACGCAATCCCCATGTTGATCTTTTGACATACACAATGGCCTTCTGAAACCATAGATAAGCCAATATGGCTTTATGGAATCTAGAGTACCAAGAATCGGAAGATTGCTTAAGATCACATATGGACCTTTTAGAATAACACATATTGTCCTCTCGTCTCTTTGATACAAAATCAATGGGTTAGTCCATATAAATCTCCTTCTCAAGATCACCATTAAGAAGAACAATCTTTACTCCATTTCGAACAACTCAAAGTCCGAATGGAAAACCATGGTTAGGAGTTGTCGGTCCTGAACTTATCATTTGACCTATCCATCCGATGTTTTATCTTGAAGACTTACATCGGAGTGGAGTTTCAACGAGTTCTCAAACCTTATCAGTGAGTCCATCTCATCCCTTATGGCATCCAGTCACTCTTTGTAATTTGGTGAACCAACCGTCTCTTGATAAGAGGTAGATCTCTCAACTTCCAATGGAGTGCATGAGGATATTTCTTCTTTGATGTAGAAAAATCGTTGAAAAATTCTTCCATGCCAACTCTTTCGGATTCTAGGACCTTCATTATTTGTCTGACGAGGTGAGAAATCCCTTCCCCTTTCTCTAAGAGGTATGGGACCAGGAGTTTCTTCCCCTTTCTCTAAGAGGTATAGAACCCTAAGTATGGAGAAAAAGTTACTCCCACTATCCATTTGAGGTGGGATCCTAAACATGTGGACTAACTGCATGTTCAGGAATGACTCTCCTCAACATTTGAAGATTGAGGACGAACCTCATTCTCCTTGACAAACAAAACTTCACCATTCTTATCAAGTAAGGAATGTGTACCATCCTCGGTGACTTAGTGAGAATTCAAATCATCCCCCTCACTGAGAGGTGGTTGAAGGTGTTGTTGTAACGCATACAAATTGAGGTCCTTTTAAATCTCACCAAATGCTAGAGAACTCATCCTTAAGAAAATCGACACTACGGGATTTTGTTTCACGAAGAAAATATTCATGATCTCGATTGGTTCAAAGAGTTTTAATATTTCGTTCCAATTGAATCCTACTACCGCTATAAAGTATATGATCACATCAAGTACTTAACAACAGTGAGATAGTAGGTACATATACCCATATCATGAATACATGTGGCTCCATGACTGTAACACCCCGACCTCGCCGGGTCGTGTTCACGCCACAGTCCTTCCTCGGGAAGGACTGTTAAGGCAACATACTAAAACTTCTTTGAAACATAACATAAAAGGGACTCAACACTTAAGCCACTATAACATATTGGGTCTCAAATTTGAACCTCGGGTTAGAAATGCCAAGATTTTTTTCTTAATTTTCTGGGACAAAACGGGCAGAGTTTCCCCTGAAAACTGACCGTTTCCCAGGCTTAAAGCCTTACATTATAACCCTGCAATACAAATCAACAACCAACAACAGCTCAACGGCTACACGCCGGAGTCCCAACTCTACGGGCCACACGCCCGGAGTACACAAAGTTTTCTATTTTTCATAAATTTTACAAGAAACAGACTAATTACATAACCTTGCAACCACAATCGACAATACACATCAAAATCATAAATATGGCAACATAGACCAAGCAATTCCACCCTGGGCGCTCCACGCAGCTGTCACATACCTGTGAATCTGGGAAAAAGGGGAAAAGTAATGGGAATGAGCAACCACCGCTCAGTGAGTAAACCCTCTCTCCCAAAACATACTTAAAATACATATAACTTATCAAAAGCCTTTCGTAATTCATTTTAGTTGGAGACTTACACATCATACATCATACTCGTTCCATAAATCAAGAGGAATCATAGACATACCAAAAAGTTTAACTTCAATGAAATCATAAAGCATAAACCGTTGCGTAAATCCATAAACATAACCTACATAAGCTTACTAAAAACAAACGTAGAAAAGCTTAACTTTAGTGAAATCGTAAAGTATAAACCGTTGCGTAAATCCATAAACATAGCAAAACATAAGCTTACTGAAAACATACGTAGTATCTTATTCACGTAAATGAGGAGACTAGACTCTTAGAGGTACTTTGTTACTGCCATCCCGAGTCGGCCAAACTCGAGCGGCAACATACGCCTATCCGGACAGACATCATACCATGCTGAGACATAATTTCATACATAGACTTCAGGCGGGAATCAAACCACCATCCCTGAATCTATCATAACATAACATACATAATACCAGGCGGGAACTAAGCCACCATCCCTGGGTCTCAGACTTAAGCTTAAAGTTTCTAGAGTAGCTCCTCCACGTATACATACACATAAACATAATCATTCATATACATACGTACTTTTTCATATATATGTCTTAGGAAGACATAAACATACTTAGACATAAACGTACGTATTCGTAAACATACATACTTATACTTAAACATAAACTTAAACATAAACTTAGGCATTCGTAAACATACGTACTTATACTTAAACATAACATAAGTATTCGTAAGCATACATACTTATACTTAAACATATATATATATATGTATATTAAGAACTTATAACATTCATACATGTAAATACTTACATAAACATACATACTTAGAAGGCAAACATGCTTATACTTTTCCGTACATAGGTTTTATGAACGTAAAACCTGAAAACATAATTTTCTTACACCTTTAGCTTTAGGCAAACAACGAGAAATGCTTCTTAAAAGTATGGTGAGTATACTAACTCACGATTCAAAACCTGGGTAGTTACAATCATGCATTTCAAAGATATGATTCTCAATACGCAACTCCAGTTGCCCTTTTAAGACCGTTTCAACTCTTTTAAACGCAAAAGAATGAAATTGATGCAAAACCGATTTGTTTATGTAAGTTACGTAAGTTTAAATCATAATATCCGCAAGAGATAACGAGTTTAAAAGCTAGTTAAAGCTTTAGTTACTACTCATAAATCGATTTTGCGAAAGGTTTAAAAACTTTCCATAATCGAACAATTGCAATAACATGTGAACTACTTTATGAAATACGTTTACAAGTTCATTTCTAACTTATAAGTTTAATAAAGACATACTTAGTTTGCTAAATCGTAAAAGAAGTTTGTTTCTGACTTAAAAGCGTCGTAAAAACGTAATAGGTTTACTAAATCGTAAGGCGATACTTGTTTCTAACTTAAAAGTTTCGTAAAAATGTAATTAGTTTGCTAAATCGTAAAACGATACTCGTTTGAAACATAACGGGTTTAGTTAATGCTTAATTTAAACTCAAGTCGAACTAAGTTCGAAACTTAAAAGCTTCTTATAAAAGTTATAAGCTTAAAAGCTTCTTATATAAGTTATAAGTTTGTTATTCCATAAATCGACTTCATTTAAAACTTCAAAACTTCTTTAAAACATAATAAGCGTTTTACGTCGTAAAGTGACTCCATTTTCAATTTAAAGGTTTATATAAACGTAGTACGGGTACTAACTCGCAAAATAACTTCAGTTTTAGCCTAAGAAACTTCTCATAGATGTAAAACATTTGCTAGTTTGTAAAACAACTTCATTTTTAACTTAAAAGCCCTTTTAAACACACAATGCGTTTATTAACTTGTGAAACGACCTTACTTTAGCCTTAAAAACTTCTTATAAAGGTAACGTCTTCACTAATCGTAAAACGACTCCATTCTTAACTAACAGGCTCTTTATACACATAACGAGGTTGCCTAACCATGAACGACTTTGCTTTTAACTTGCAAGGTTTGCTAATTCATAAAACCGTCTTCGTTTGCTTACAAACATAATCAGGTTGCTTATAAACATAGTAAGCTTAATCCCTTTGCTCATCCACGCATACAATCGAATTCATACAACTTCGAATTTGCATCTCGAGCGTAATTTCCCCAAATTGAATCGCATCGAAGCTAAACGTATATAACTCATATCGAATTAATACCTCAAGCATAGTTCCTTAATTCGAGTCGAATCAAAGCTAAACAAATGTATAATTCACTTTGAATTAACCCCGTTATCATAAGTCACCCAAATTGCTTCGAATTGAACTAAACATATATAACTCACTTTGAATTCACCCAAATCGATTCGAATTGAAACTAAACATACATAACTCACTTTGAATTCACCCAATTCGATTCGATTCGAAACCAAATGTTTACAACTCACTTCGAATTGATACCTCAAGCATGATTCTCTTAATTTGATTCGAATCGAAGCTAAACGTTTATAACTCACTTCGACTTGATACCTCAAGCATAATTCTCTTAATTTGATTCGAATCGAAGCTATAACTCACTTCGGATTAACCTCGTTAGCATAAATCACCCAAATTGATGCGACTTAACATATTACGCATAATTCACCCAAATTGATTCGAATCGAAGCTGAACATATTTAACTCACTTCGAATTCACCCAAATTGATTCGATTCGAAACTAAACATAAATAATTCACATCAACATAACATCTTACGCTTAATTCACCCAAATTGATTCGAATCGAAGCTAACCACGTATAATTCACTTCGAATTAGCACCTTAAGCATAATTTACCCAGTTTGATTCGAATCGAAACTAAATGCTTATAACTCACCTCAAATACATATTCTTAGCATAATTCATACTCTTTAGGCATAAATACTTATAACTAGCAAATCCATAAACTTGATAATCATACGAAATTCTTAAAATAAGTGGGATTAAAGGATTACCCACTTTGAATTCAAGCAATTTGCGTGCGTTTGGCTAGGTTGAAGCTGAATTCGGACTCCACACACCCAAGAAATCTGTTTGCTTCGCGTGGGGGTTCGGGTTCCTCCAAACCGAAACCCTAACTTGCAATTTCTGGAGAAATCAACCACAATTAGGGAGAATCTAGGTCAAGAATACACTTATGAATGAATGAGGGGTTCGAATTCACCTTGCATGCCCCAAGTTCACCGGCGTTCGACCGGTTCTTCGCCGGATTTTCGTCCTGCCCGTGGCCGATTCTGGCCCAGCCACGCGTGGGGTGGGTCGCCGACAACTAGGTGGGCGTCGCCTGGGGCTAGGGGGCGGTGGCTGACTCCGGCGTGCGTGGTGGTGACGCGAAGGAGAGGACGGACAGGGCGCCAGGAAGAAGAAGCAGCAGCAGAAGAAGAATGGAGGAAGAGAGAGAGTGTCGTGGGGGGGGGGGCATCGCGGCAATGGGGGAAAGAAATAAGGGGCACGTGAAATTACCAGTTTGCCCCTCCCTTCTCCCTTTCATTTATTCGACAGTCCAAACTTAACACTGCTTGTCTAATTCGTAACCGAATTCCAAACCCAAATCGATAATATACTCCTTCATCGACTATTCATTCCCAAATCTAACCAGGTTCGATTTAAAACATCGAACTACTCCCAAGGCTGAAGGGTATTCAAGTAAACTATTCCAACCCAACAGGCATAAAATTCATTAAACGATTACGACAAAACTCTGGGTCTCACAATGACATGCTTTCATATTCATGAACCCGCAGATGTCTAAAGTGAACGAATGCTAAGGGATTCGATGCCCTTGAAACCATACAAAAAGGATTTTCTATTGCTTTACTAGCTAGACAAAACTCACATTTTGCACCTTAAGCCTAGTGAGTTAGTCTTAAAAAGGTCATTTTTAGCTAGTTTATTAACTCTATCTTGACCCTCATAGTCAAGCCGAGCATGTCTAAAATAGAGTTGAAAGTGAGACAAGGATGGGAGATGTTCTATTTCGTCCATTGAAAAAACCTTTCAATGTGACATGACCAAACAAATTACCATGCCATATGATGCCTAAGGCATCTAGACGAAAATTAAAGAAAACTAAACTTAGGGACAGAAGACACAAGGAAACATCACACTCCAAGTGCATAGAGAGCATCGGGAAGAGACAACGTAGTCCCTTCAAGGAGCCTCGAATGATTTTGTCCTTAATTCAAGGACATCTTTTCTATTGTCGTTACCCAAAATGACAATTTGTGAACTGTTAGGGAAAAACCACACAGTTTTAATATTTATAAACCCCAAGTGC
>JACYFF010031958.1:104768875-104809275 GCA_017589665.1 Selenicereus undatus
AAGTGAGTGAAAGAGGCACTTAAAACAGGTAAATTTACCGTTCAACATGAACCCACTGTGTTGTGGCGAAAGTTCACAAGGATTAACTCGTTCCTGAATTATGCGCTTGGTTGCTCCCGTATCTGCAATCCACTAAGGATCCCAGTTAGCAACAAATGCTTGGGAGCGCACAAATTATCCAGGAGGGGCTGTGGAAGGAGGTACCTTAATCGACTTAGGACAATCCTAAGCATAAGATGCCTAATTTCCATAATCATGGCACTCACACGTGCTATATGCTTCTCTTTATTTCCTTAGCCTTTTTTCCCTTTCGCAATACCATTCTTATGTCCAGAACCTTATGAGGGAATGGATCCGGACCAACCTGATGCTAAGTTAATCCCACTCATACTCAACAGTGGGGTGATTTTTAATTCCCCCACTAGATCGACATTATGCAATACAACAAAGTATAACATCTTGATCGATCTATTCTTGAATCACTTTTGGTATACTTTTAAGTTTTCTAGATACTATTCACTAACAGTACCATCTTTGTCATCCTATGAGACCCAGAACCTAATGAGTGTCATAACATTTCACGTCATTCAGAAGAAACTGAATCTTCTAACATTATGTGTCATAGTCAGCGCTATCAAGTTCTCTTATTGGTAAACAAATTACCAACCTTATTTGAATTGCCATAGCTAAAGGTATATATTCTGTAAAGTGGACATTAGGCATATTTTCAAATAAATAAATTATCAAAAAACTCCATTATTCATGTTGCATGATCGAAAATTTCACCAAGCTCATAATCATTTCATACCAGCATGAATTAGAAGTTTTTATAACTTATTTATCACAATTTTCCATAAAATGTAATTTATGGAGAATATTATAGTTAAACAAATTAACATTTCAGATATATCACAAAGATATCCAACTTAATGTAAACCAAATTTACATGAAGTTATCTCATTATTTGTAACTACTAATATGTCGTTTAGAACTCTATCAATGACATACCAAACATGAAATTCAGATTGTTATATAAAACGCATCTATATAGTAAAATGAATCTATATTGCCAAACATATTCGAATAATAACATGTTACAAAAGAATTCATAAAATGCCCAAATAGCAATATATAAAACACATTTATATAATTATATGAAACTTATTCAAATTTTACTCGCAAAATATAAACACATCTATAATATTACGAATTTAAATTTCATCAAACCAATTCATAAAATACCGCTAAATTACATAATTAGCAGGTAACATGAAAACGAATCCACATTCATTAATTTGGGCAAGAAAAAAGTGCTAAAACAATTAGCAAATTTACTACAACTCATGCAATTCGTATATATAATACGCATTTATATAATACTACTAATTGATGATTGGTATGAAACATATTCATGTAATCGAATGTAACATATTTTTGTAATATGAAATATATTCAAATAGTAATCGCAATTAACTATATATAAAACAGATCTATATAACAGTAAAGTTTGGATGAAACGAATTCATAGTAAGACTCGCAAATTATATAAAACGTATTCATATAATATTGCAAATTAAAATTTATGAAACAAATCCATAAGAAGATCAAATATCTTATATATCCAAATAATAATCGCAATTAATTATATATAGAACATATCCATATAATATTAGAATTTGGATGAAATGAGTTCATAATAAGGCTCGCAAATTATATAAAACGTATTCATATAATGTTGCAAACTTAAATTTCATTAAACAAATTTATAAAATAATTAAATACCCTATATATCCAAATAATAGCATGAAACTTGTTCATGTAAAACTCAGTGAATCATTCTTGTCAACTACAACAATGACAGAACAATTAACTGATTTATAATTGCTTATGTTTTGCATAAAATTATTAAATCATGAAACATATTCATGTGACGGGATATTATATAAAAGATATTTATATAATGTAACTTATGAAACATATTCATTTACTGACTAAGGGAATCTTTATATTACATAGATATTTATTGAGTTTGAGTCAAACAAATTTACGTCTTACGTACTAATCATATATATGAAACGAATTCATATAACTTCAACCCAATTGATTGATAACAAGTTACTTAGCATAAAAATTTCAAATTGACACATATATAAAACGAATTTATATACAACATTAAACATATTAATGTTTTGTAACGAATTCAGACATTCAGGATTAAAACTAATTCGAAATCTTAATTCAGCGAATGAATTAAATGCACGAAACTTTATCAACTTGAGCGTTTAATTAAAATCATGTTATGACTAATGATAATAATTAAACAGTAATGACTGAAAAATAATTCAGCCCAAAATAGTCGAAAATAGTCTGACCAATATCACTGAAATACGGCAAGAAGCAAACCGACCCAAGAAGAAAAAATAGTCCAAAAAACAAATTTGGGCAAAAAAAAAAACAGCCCACTAAACCTGACCTCCTTTTCCTCTTTTGGGTCGTTCTTATTTTTGGCCCAAAAGAAAACCGGTCCATGGCGCATAAACAGCCCATAGCTGGCTTTGCCAAAAATAAGACACAACAAGATGGCCCAGAATATGTATTTAGTATTAAAGAGTGACTTGCCTTACTCATTTGCTCTTCAACCTTAAGTCTCGTTCTCTATCCTCTTTCTCTCTCTTCCTTTGCTGATACCCGGAATGTATCTCTCTCTCCTCTGTTTCTCCTCTCGACGCCATGGAAGCAGAGTACTGGAGCACTGAGCTCCTTCTTCTTCCTCCTTACTCGACTTCACGGTCCCAACTTTCATGGCAGCCACTGCCGTCGATTGTGAGACACCCAGATGATGTGAAGCCGGCTGCCACCACCGATGCCCACAACGTTCGATCCACACAATCCTGACAAGAACTGATGCCAGCACCATGTAGATCGGCTAAAACCAAGTTAGTTGAAGCAACCCACGCGACCGACGCGCCACTGAGACGGCGGCGCGTGGGTACACGCTCTTCCAAACTTGACGGTTTTTCGCGGTTTCATGCCATGGCTATGTAGATCGGCGTGGGTGGGTGGCTAAAGAAGGAAGAAGGGGACTGAAATGGGTCCTCGTCGGCGGTGCGTGCCTACACAAGCCACCCTTCCTTGCGGTTTCTGATGGATATGTTTCTTCTCTTGTTTTGGTCGGGATTAATTCGGCAGTGGTGGGCGAGGGCCACCGAGGCCTCGCAGGGTCCGCCGCCATAGAGGCATTGGTGGTGGAGACAGACTGGGCGGCGGACCACTGAGGTCTACGCCGCCGCCTTTTTTTTATGGTTAGTGTTTCCAATTCTCAACCCTTTTTCTTTTTTTAATTTTGTTTATCGTGATTAGGGGAAACGATTTTACGCCACTGACTTATGAATTGCACACAGCTTGGACGAATATGCTTGTATTGAAAAGTAGCATAATACTCAGCAACGATTAATCACGTCTGTCATTCAAATTTAAGCTGAAGCATGTTTGTATTGCACGAACTAATCAGAAGAGTTCAGTCTTTGGCGAAAATTAATCATGAAACATGTTTGGCAGAATCATCTCGCGTGTAGTCAATTAAGGCATAATTACAGGAATTAATTTGGACATGCCACGTTGGAAGAAACATAAACGTGCAATATTTAATTCGTCCATAGACATGATCTTTAACGATATAAGCATGCTGCTTGAATATTAGGGTTGCATAATTACGAAAATTAAGCAATTGAACATATAAACTAGCATGCGTTCAATAACTGGGGTTTAGCAAATTTATCAACCTATCAATCGGGACTAATCCGAACAGTTTAGGCTCTGATACTACTGTAGGAAGAATTAGGACTAACCTAGATGCGGAAATACACTGTCGGTAATAGTCCACAATAATAAGAATACCAGTCTTCGTCAATCAGAATACCAAGCGGCTAATAGAGTCGCATTAGGGTTTCACGTCCTAAATCCGAGAACTCGATAGATGGTAGTTCAGCCATGAGAGAGAAGTAGGAGAATATGGGAGATATTATATACACGTCATAGCGTCTCTCTAGGCTAACCCCCTTAAACCTCTTTATATAGGTTAAGGGGTAGCAAGGGTTGTCGCCCTAGGCGACTTAAGTGGCCGTCGGGCCTAACCTCATTAGGCCCGTCTAACAGTTTTTTTAGTAGAGCACATCTAACCTCAGACAGCTACTTTCATGGCATGACAGCTCTAGTTATTTTCGTACCGTTGGCAAAACCAAAGATACAAGAAAATTAATCGCACGATTCTCTACATCTTGTGGGCAATATTCTCTCAGGCAAGGGGCAATAACGATCAAATCCCGGAATCCCTCACCACTATACTAGAAGGAATGAACAACTGAAGTTGGCATTTCTACTCTTTGACTCAACACAGAGGATCAAAATACTGGACTGGGGCAACCGGTTACAACAGGGAAAAATCAAGAAGGCTTTATGGAGCTGCGATTCCTCAGAAGCAGCAGGTTATGGTGGCTTCAGTTTGAGCTTCATCAAAATACTTTGACGTCAGAGTTCAGAGGTGAAAATTTTAAAGCTTTGTCATATGAGGTAGGTACTCATTAATGGGCAGGTTATAGAAGGATGAACTCTAGCTCTTGCTCCCATCTGCAATTTGTAGATGATACTGTATGTTTCTGTGAAGCCAGTCGGATTTGATACTTTTGGAATGTTAAGAAGTCGTTGCTTTGCTTTCGGGAAATCTCAGGTCTAGCAGTCAGTTACTACACGAGTGATCTAATATTGCTGGGCAAGGACAACCATTGGGCTGCAGATCAGCACACTTGTTGAATTGTACTTCAGTTAACTTGCTGACAAACAAATTAGGCCTTCCCCATCATGAGAAGCATAAGTTAGAGCTTGGCGTAGTCACTGACTAAGTGTAACAAAGACTATAATCTTGGAAGGCTAATTGGAAAAGACCAGTTTCTGACAAGGAAAATGAGCACTTACAGGAGCTGTTCTTCATACAGCAGAATTGACCACTGCATGAGAGTGCTCCACAAGGGTGGTGACAAGTGAATTCAGTCAAGGAGTGCAAGAGTTAATGGCTCTCAAGTCCGGTAAATCTATTGTTGACCAAGTTATCAACTATACGGAGGGCAAGAAATGCAATAATTGTTGAAGATGCAGTGCTGCAAGACACAGACATATGGTGAAAAAAGATAAAATTCAGGGTGGGGTGTTGGATGCAAATTGCACTGGCTGACTTCTGCTCAGTTAGTTCATCAGACATTGCAAGGTGTTTTCAGTTCTGACAGATTGAACTCGGCTAAGACCCCTGTGTTTTTTTATGAAGTTATCCTGCCCTTGTGTTCAGCAGATTCATTTCCTGTGGCTTCCTGAACAGTGGATCGAGTAGCTCTTTGGCTGTGAATCCTTTCATACATGCTGGGTTTGTTGCCTAAGTTGATGGATTCATGCATACTGCTGTGAAGATTATTAAAAACATATATGACACTGTGCTTGCTTGTAGGTGTAAGTCAATGATTTAAACAATTGGTAGATTTAAACAATTGGTAGAAGAAACAGAGGAAATGACAAAAAGAATTATCAACTATGAATCCAATTATCAGGGGAGCAACCAAGGGTATTTCATCTGTTCATTTCATATGATCTATTAAACAACCAAATCCGAAAATAGAACCTATACATACATCGTTCACAATTGCTCAAAAGCGAAAAAATTAACATAAATGAACTTTCAATTCCCTATTGACAAATGAACTTGCCTTAAATTACAAGATCATAAATCAAGTACTAGAATCAAGCAACTTCAGACAAGCCCTTGGAGGTACTCAAGGCCTTATAGATCTCAAGAACAAGTCTGGCCTCAAACTCCTCCATATTTTTATACTTAAGAGGGACCTTCCTAGCTTGTGAAATCCTCTTCTTCTCAAACAAACCACCCCCATTAATATGACCCATGTCCCCAGCCAACCTCAACATCATGTTTATGTACCCTTCCTTAAACTTGAGCCACAGCTTCTTTGGCGAGCGAACCACCTTCTTCAAGTAACTATACCCCAACTTGGGTGCCCTTTTGAGCCTCCAAAGCCGCCTCGGCTTGCCACCGTCCCCCTTGATCTGGACCACTTGGGTGGTCCTCCTAGGCAGGGCCGCCCCGTCTAGGAGGTTGTACCCTTTCTTCCTCCAGTAGTTCTTCCCATTGAACGGCCGCGATATCCTTTCCATTAATACTAGCTATCTCTAGGTTTGTATATGGCGTGTGGATGATTATGCATATTATGGTGGGTTTATATAATGAGCGTGTGAGTTTGGTATGCGTATGGGGGGTGATGGTGGTGTTAAATGCTGGTCGGTCACTGTAGGTCTAGTAGGTCAAATGATTCACAAGTCCACTACGCCGGTTTGAAATGGGAATTTTGTGACGGGAACTGTCAATGTATTGTACGTGATGGGCAAAGATTTGGTCAAAAATGGGTAATCGTCGCCGTCTTTGATTCTGTATGTTGAAAGGAGTCTGTTTGTTTTATTAAGGTGCCTAATTAAGACTGTGGTAATTGTAAATCTTAATTAATTGTTAAAGGCATTATAAAGTCGTAATTAGGAGGTGTTTTACGTCTCTTGTGAAATAGTGATTATAATGCCATACTTTTTTTGGGTAAAGGGTGGACCAACTGTTAGGCTCCCGATTTCAAGGGAGATCCAACAAGCTAAAAGACCCGGAGAAAGGGAAACAAACTGTTAGGCACAAGGTCCAACCCACACCCATTTCCCGTTCCCAAATAAATGGCAAAGGAAAAGTACCCCCAACCCCCATCCCACCATATTTGAACCTGGGTGAGATGGGTGGAGCAAGGAAACGGTGCCAAGCTGTTACAAGCAACTCGGCAATGGTGTGCAAAATAATCCGAAACCGGACCGAAAAATCGATTAACCGGATAAATTTTTCAAAAAAATCGGTTTGGTTAACAGAACCGAAAAACTTTTTTGTTTTTCGGTTCCGTTACGGTTCGGCCAATTTGAAAATTTGGTTAAAAGGCAGTTAAACGAACCGAAAATAATTTTGTTTTTTAAAAAATTATACATGAAAAATTAAAAAATTAGGTAAGAAAGTGCACTTTTTTATTATTTACAAATGATAACCAAAGTTTAATTTTTATAAAAAGAATTTAAACATTAAAAAAATAAAAATTTAGGTAAGAAAGTATACGTTTTTAGTTATTTGTGAACGGTTAACCGGTAACTGAACCAAAAAATCAACTAACCGAAACGAAAAGCCGGTTAACCGATTTTTTCAGTTCGGTTACGGTTCAGGTTTTGGACGAACTGAAATTTTCGGCTAACCGAAAAACAAGAATTTCGGTTCGGAATTTTTTTGAACCGAAAAACCGTTTAACCGATTTTCGGTTAGCCAAAACTCTAGTTTGCCGGTTTTGCACACCCTACTCGGCATTGTAATGACGCACATACTTCTAATGTTTTCTCGACTAAAAATTGAAAATTATATTGACAATATTCAATAGTACGAAGCATTTGCATTGAATATATTGAGGTTGGAGTTTGATACTTCCCACCTAAGATTGAATCTTCGGAAGCTTAGAATTAATAAGCTCTTTAAATTACGTGGGTTATGGGAACACAAATTCTCAAGTGAGATCATCTCACGTAAGAGTATTGGACAGCAACCTTCTTTTGGGGTGATTTTTGGGGGTGATTAATAAATTTTGGAGTAATTTTTTTATTTTAAGAGTGACTAATAGTTCATATAGCAGTGACTTTATATAGCCACCCTTAGATGAACTATTAATTGTCCCAATTATTAATAAAAAGTTACTATAACAGTATCCATACCATGATACATTTTATGTAAGACGGTCTCACACAATACTTACTGAAAAAAATAGCTGACAATATATAATATGTTATTGGCATGTATGTCTTCTCTGTTAACAAGCACCAAAGTTAGAGATCTAATATAATATATAAAAATTGAGTACATTAGTTGTTTGTGTGACAAGTAACGTGACGAATTGGTCAATTTTTTTTTCTTTTTTTCTTTTTTAAATGCATGAACCTCTTATTACTGATGCAAGTATAGTTCAAACTCTTCAATATATGCTTATGCACTATGCAGGTCTTTTATATTTTTAATTACACCAAAATACATGAATCTCATTATCATTTAAAAGTTCTTCCATGGATGCTTGCAGGTCTTTCTTTTATCTTTTGTCTTTTTAGAGTATTTTAAGTGCAGTTTGAATGTATGTTTTTTTTTAGGGTGTAGAAAAAGCCAGTATACATGAATTGGGGGGGGGGGGTTTCTTTTTTTGAGCTAAGAATTGATATGTATTTAAGTATAGTTGAATGCTCTTTTCTTTTCCTTTTTTTTTTTACACTGAAATCCATGAAGCTGTTGGTCTAAGTATAGTTTACCAAAAATATGAATACAATACTAGAAGTGAAATTTGATATTTTTAAAGAATTTTTTTTAAAAATTCCCATACATATATATGATATATCTGTTCGCATATATGCCGAATAGTTTGACCTTAGCATACATAAACACATTATACTTAGTTAATATTATATTTATTCCCATGAATCTCCAATCTTCTATTTATTCAAAAAGACAAGATATCTTTTACATACCTTTATATAATTTTGACGCACACGAACAAAAGAAAAAAAGGAAGAACTAATTTCTCTTATCATTATTTCTACGAAGAGCCAGGGACCTTTGATCCCTAATAACATGGGAGTATGGAGTACCCAAAAAAAAGAGATTATTTGTAAGAGGTATGAAGATGATGCAATATTACATCATGCATAAGAAAGGGAATTAAACTTAAAAGAGTCAAGATTCTCACACTTACGTAAAACCACCACATTTTGACAATTTTGAAAGGGCTTGAAAGTGCAGCATCTTCATCAAAATAATTTCAAACCAACGGATGTCATCAAATCTTTTTAGAAAGTCAAAAACATAGAGCCCCTTAATTTCCCCTTCATATCTGTTTCCGTATCGGAATGTGCTGTCTGAGCTCTACTACAGCTGCTGGAATGTAACTTTAATTTTAACCCTGTAGTCTGTAGGTGTGAATAAAAACGGAGCAGCTGAATAAATTGCATTGCACTCAAGCCCATTATATTGGGGGCACAAAAGGAATTTGCTCGGGATTTGTTTCGAATTTCTTTATCGGTCTTGAAAATAATTAAATTAATTTTTTTTAAGATTATTGCTTGGCACTCAAGGCTCAAATTATGTGGTTGGAGATATTTTATTTTATGAAAATTATATTATTTCTATATTTATATTAAATATCTTTTTTCTTTTCTATGAAGATGCTGCTTGGTGGCCAAGACGACATATGTTTGCGGTTAGAGTTTAACCCTTGGCATCTTTGGGACTTATCTATAAATATTATGCTGTTTAACCTTGTTTGGTGCGGGGCATTAGGCGTTAACCTCTCGGAGCAAGGCACTTGGGTGTGCCTTTTGGCACTTCCCTTTTCTATTCTATATTCTATTGAGAGTTAGTATTAAGAGATTTTCGTTGTAATTGATCTCTACCTTGGTTGTTTGCTTTGAGATCTTTATCTCTCTTGTTGATTTCTTCCTTGAGCATTTGCCTTAAAATTGTTTTGTACTCACTCATATTATAGTGGATTTTGTGCCGTTGTTGCTGCATATGGTTTTCTCCCGATTTGGATTTCCATGTAAAAATCATATGCCCTACTATCTTTTTTTTTTTATCTTATTTTATATTCTCAAATATCTACATCTTTTATTGCTTTCGCATATACTAAACTCGAACTCTAATTATTATTTTCTTAATAGAATTACTTCAGTGTCACCAACCCACAAAAGTACCCACCAAACGCTTCTCTCCCCCCCCCCCCCGGCCAAAATGATATTTTAAATCTATGGTCCTAGTCGCAATAGAAAAGGAGAGATGGCTTTGAACAAGAACAACCCCCCCCCCCTCCCTCAGAAGTCACAACCCAAAAAAAAAGGAAAAACACGAGACGTAATTTTACATAAAACTTCCAACTTGTTCAAAATTCATCTCAATTAACAGTTTAAGTTAATGATTAAAGGTTCACAACTAATAATTGAAAGCTTGTGAATAAGTTTTATATTTTAACATATCTCTTCTTACAAATATTATTTGACTTGAAAGCATGAAATCCTTTTTTATAAAATATTTTAACAAAATTCTATGTTGTAGGCTAAAATCAGCCTTTCTATGGACAAGATAGATTTAAACATACGATATCTCACAAAATCCTATGTTGTTGGATGTTGCAATGCCCCCTTTACCATATACAATAATCAATGTAGGGTTATTGAGATTTAAATCTAAGATATCTTACTCTATCTAGGAAAGCAAGTGCTCAACTGTGCATCAGATTCTGATATTAGAATATGTGTTTATATGAGCTAGGCTCTCTTCTTTTCGTTGGAAAATTGACCCATCCCACACTCACCCACTTCTTCCCCTCTCTTCCCACTCTTTCCCACACTTAAAAAAAAATACCACTCCTTCCCACATTCACTCACTCCTTCCCATATCTACATAAAACAACCATTTCTCATATTTGAAAATGTTTATAATTTACGTAATTGTGTATACGAATAATCTGATAGCAATTATGAGCAGTTTTAATTTTTCGGATGTTATGGAACAGTTTTAGTTTTTTTTTTTTCATTAATTTTTTAATTTTGAATTTTTTTAAAATTTTTTAATTCTATTTTTATTTTTATTTTTTTATTTTATTTTTATTTTTTTGTATTTATTTTTAATTTTTAATTTTTATTTTTTAATTTTTTAATTTTTCGGATGTTATGGAACAGTTTTATTTTTCTTCTTTTCATTAATTTTTTATTTTTTTATTTTTTTAAATTTTTTGATTCTATTTTTTAATTTTTAATTTTTAATTTTTTAATTTTGTATTTTTTTTATTTCAGAAAAACAACCAACGGAAAATTCCAAAAAAATAAAAAATAAAAAAATTTATAAAAAAATAAAAAATAAATACAAAAAAATATAAGAATTAAAACAAAAAAAATTTAAGAAAATTAAAATGAAAATAAAATAAAAATAATTTAAAAAATTTAAAAATTAGAATTAAAAAAATTAAAAATTAAAAAAATTACAAATTAAAAAAATAAAAAATAAAAAATAAAAATAAAACAATAAAAAATAAAACAATAAAACAATAAAAAATAAAAAATAATAAAAATAAAAAATAAAAATAAAAAATAAAAAACAAAAAATTAAAAATTAAAAATTAAAAATTAAAAAATAAAAAATAAAAAATAAAAAATACAAATACAAAAACACAAAAATAAAAAATAAACAAAATAAAACAGAACAAAACAGAAAAAACAAAAATAAAAAAATTTCATCATCATTAATTACTATCACAATAAAATTATTACATCATAAAACAAAAAAAAATATTAATAACTAATATTTCAACTTCATTCACCTACATTCAACTTTCACCTACACTCACCTACTTTTTCCCACACTTAAAAAAAAAACCACACGCACCCACTCCTTCCCCCCTTTCCCACAATCACCCATTTCACACTTCTCATTTCCCACTGAAAAGAACAGGGCGTTAGGCTTATTTGAATTCGAATAAAGCGAATATTTAGATAAAAATTTGATACCTAAATTCTATCCGAATTGTAAATCGGACATTCTGATTAGGAACCCAATTGTCCGAATCTATGATCTAATTTTTGGATTTTTTGACGGAAATTTTATATGTCGAAATTGAATCCGATTTTTTAATGTCCGAACCTGTTGACCCAAAATTGTTTTTATAAATTTTTTTGAAAATTTGAACCAAAAATACATATAAGCTATTAATCCGATGTTCAAACTCAATTGTTTTGCTGTCCAAATTTACCAGAATATGAAATGGTTCAAAAATCTGAACAATTCGAACCTAATTCAAATTTAAATTCGGACAAAAATTATATTCGTATCCGATTTTTTTGGATTAGATAAATTCAGATAATCAAATTAAAGGAACTTTCGCGAGTCCTTCGGGTATGAGTCTCGTGTTTCATGTCGAAATTGCATTTCGACTAATTTTCACGGCCGCAAAAAACTAAACAAGAGACAGCGAGCAGAGAAAAGGGTAGGGGAACCGTTCTCGATACCGAGAGGAGCGCTTGGGAAAACAAATTATTTGCATAAACAAATCAAAAAGCAGATCTGATAAGCTAGCAATCCCCAACCACTGAAGTCGCCACTCACATCTCAATTCTTATCCACTGAAATCAGCCCTCAAAAACCGCGATGAGCTCCGATAACAAAAGCAAAAGCCTGAACCTGTTTCAGAAAGCGGAGCCCGTGGATTTCTGGAACTGGGACAACAACATCAACAACAAGAAGAAGAGGAACATCAAGAAATGGAGGCTTGACGAGAAACGTTTCTCACCTTCCGAGTTTTTCTCCCGGAAGGACCCCAAAGAAACGCTCATTCTCGGCCCTGGCGCCGGGGCTGGAGTCGGATGCGGCGCTGGAATCGGGTTTGGGTTGGTGGGAGGGATTGGGTATTCGGGTTGGTCTTGGAATCAGCTCAGCCTCGTGTTCGGGGTCGGGGTGGGGTGTGGGGTAGGAGCCGGGTTTGGGTATGGATTAGGGTTTGGGCGAGGGTCGAGTTGGGGGTCGCTCAAGGATGATATCCTTGGCAAGAAAAGGAAGCCCCGTAAACCGTGTGTAGTTCAGATTTAATTTAAATTGGTTATTTGATTTAATTGAGTTCTCTATTTTCGATCATCTCTTTGCTTTTTTTCTCTTCCTTCCCTGTCACAACTCACAATGTCACGGGGGGGCGCCCCCCCAAACAACCAAAAACGTCTCCTCAAATGAGATTTGAACTCTTTTATAAAATTGAATTGAATTGAACTTACTAGCTAAAATATGTGCACTGCATTAAAAAATGAAAAAATGCTAATCTGTAGCTACCATAGCAACTGGCAGCATTTAGTATAAATTCCCCTAAAACTACTTATGTTTAAATCTAGATAATCTGCTAAAGAAGAAACTACACATGAATGTTGTTGTTAGTAGCCACGAGCATCATCTTAAGCTAATAATAAGAACATATTCTTTTTGACTTATCATAAGTACTTATTTGAAGTATTCAACAACTTTCAGTATAATTTAGCACAATTCAATATCATTTAGTACTGTTAAGTACTTATTTCAATCTTAAACCATTCAACATATTTTAGCATGTTTCAGCAATAAATATCAAAAACTACGTTTTATAGATCGAAAAGAACGTGTCCTTATTCATCCTACCTATTGGTTTCCAACACCAACCAGGACCATTTCATGGTCATAGGGTGAGAGGTTTCATTAACAAATTTTGATTTTTATGACATTGAAAATGCTATGTGGATTAGCTTATAGCGTGTCACTAGCTTTGCTGTGAATATTCATTTATGTAAATTGCTACCTATATCAACCAGTTGACTGGGAAAATAGAAAATGAGATGGCATCCCTGTTCCCTAAACTCGAAATTTAAATCTTCCGAGGCACAAAGATGAGCTTCGCTGAAGCCGAAGGATACCTCATACGCCCATATCTATGTAGTACAACACTACAAGTGATCGTCTAATAAAAGCACAAGGGCCACACTTGAATACAAAGGCCAATATCCTCGAATCAACTAAGTCAGTAGACACAAATATCCTTTATGTTGTTGATGTCACTATAAATCCAATTTGCAGGATAGAATTCATCCATTCGCATCGTGAATCAAAGTTGACACCGAAGCTCTATTTTGCATTTAGTTATCCAGTCAGGCAATATCATCAAAACACAGAATCATAGTGAACTCCATGCCATCCTGACTTTCAAGCAAGCATAACTATTCGTAGAACGTCATCCTGCAAACTGGTAACTTGATGTTAACTTGTCTTTCTCATAGTCACTCGCAAGAGGCTCCAGTTGTGAGACTTCAACTGCCCCAAAATTCTCAACCCCGATCACTATGAATGCAAAAATCCCCGAAATGATTATGAACTAGAAGCAAAGCATGCTCAAGAGAGACCGGAGGGAAGAGACCAACTTCATACTCACGAGTTAACATAAAGTTGCACCAGACCAAACCCAATGGAAATGTACGAAAGCACTAGCCTAGAACAAGATTTAAGACAAGAGGAACTAGGCTAAGAAATCTTTCAGCCATAATAGCAACTAGACCAGTTATGTAAGAGTAAGTTATCATTTGCAAGACAGAGCTAGGCATTGGCCTCAAAGTGAAGCGTAGGCCCCTAAACACAGGGCTATAAGAACTGCCGGCCAGCAGGCTACAAGGAACCACCACAAGCATTCTCACATGACCTAGAAGAAAATTTCTAATTTGTGCAGCCATTCTATTAGCAAAACTCTACCCATCATAACAGGCTTCTAGTAAACGACATAGTCATATGCATACATGCCAAACTCGTATCTCACAGGAGTACAAAGTCGAAGGAATGGAACACGACCAACTCATGTAATCCATCTCACCTCACAAATTCTTCATTGTCAATTGCGTTCAATGAAAATTTCATAAAATTGGTGCAAGATCAACGCAACGCAACTGAGTATCTAACTCCCCATTGAAGACTTCGCAGTTAAGAATGCATCTCCATAAATAGATACGACGCTATTCCGAGAAGCACATATCAAACTCAATCTATTCCCTGTCTCACAAACAAGCATTGCACTCCTTAGAAGAATGATGTTGAGAAGTGGTAGCCCCTAAGGCATCTAACACTAATGCAAGGAACTTAAGTGTGCAAATCCCAAACACAATCACTCAACAAATCTTAAGCCTACCACAAGCATTACAATAAATTGAAAAACGAAAGACATTATAGCCCACCTTCTCCATAGGCTATACATTTTCTAACTCCTAACAGGAAGAATACAGCACTCAAAGAAAGATAACAACTTTTACATTTAGCCAACTTTTCTCAAAGTAAAGCAACTCCCGACGGTTGAAAGGCATAAAGAACATCAAACTGAACCCAAAAACGACCATCTAATCATTTCATCCATAATATAATCCTGTATAGAGAAGAGTATCGCAGGGGCGGAAAATCCCAACATTAAAAAACGTCATCATCGTATTAACCATGACCAGTTTAACATAACAAAACACGAAATCCAAAATTAAACACAAATAGAACTCGCAAAACATTAAAACATCTAATCAACCTCTTGCAGAGAAGCACCACCAGCGGCGGCGGCGGCGACGTCGTCGACGGTGAACTTGCCCTTAGCCTTATCTGCGGCGCGGCCCTTAGCCTTGCGCTCCAGAAGAGCCTTGCGGTCCTTATCGAGCTTTAGCTTGGTGATGACCACCTTAGACGGGTTGATACCCACATTGACGGTAGACCCATTAACCTTCTCCCGGGTGATCCGCTCAATATGAATGACCCACTTCTTGCGGTAGCACTGGACGATCTTGCCCTCGCGGCCCTTGTATGTCCCACGCACCACCTGAACCTCGTCGTCCTTGCGAACAGGGATAGATCGGACATTGTACTTGTTGCGGAGGTCGGCGGAGAGTGGAGCGCTCATTATGACTCGTCGGACACTCGACGGCGCCGTGAAGTGCGCCTTCCGGCACTTCCGCCGCGAGCTTGAAACCCTAGGGTTGTACTTCATGGCTGGTGGAGGAGTTTCTGTCTCTACTCAAACTCTCTCTCTCTCTGGAAATGGGGGAGAGGATGAGAGTGGTGGAGAGAGTTTCAGAAACGGCGATATAGGGGATTGTGGAGGAAAGGAGGGTGAGGAGAGGGGTTAGGGTTTTGGTTCTCCAACGAATTGGGCATGGTTATTGTTGGGAATTACGAGTGTATGCCATTGGGGTCCTGATACGTAGATGGAGCCCCATCTTTTTAATCGGTCCAGCTCGTATTGCCCAATATGGCTAATGCTGAGCGGTGTTTGGAGGGTAGAGGGAGACATTTGATCTTTTCTTACCTTACCCTTCTAGGAGTCTGTTTTTTTCGTAGGTAAAATTTAAAATATTAATTTTAATCTACTTTAATCTATTTTTAATATATTTTAATTCACTTCAATTCACATTTAACTATTTTAACTAAGTTTAATTTATCAATAAAAATAAATTCAATCTACTTCGATCTACTTCAACTCACCTCAACTTACTTAATTCAATTTACTCTTTTACCCACTCCAATTTATCTACGAAAAGAACAGGAAAGAACAGACCCTAACTTTATGTAATATAGAAGGTTCTTTTAATATATATATAAGTAAGTGTCTTTATTTATTTGTAACTTATAAAATATAATCATTCATTATTCAATTAGTAAGTAGGAAATCAATTGAGATTGTGTAAAAATTTACCAATTGAAGAGTTGTCTTTGTGGCCAAGAAAAAAATCTAAAAGAAGACAATGGAGAAACAAAAGAAAATGCAGGGGAAATTTTTAAAAAATCTTTTTTTCCTCCATTTTAGCTAAATCACAATTCTGATTTTGAATATTGTTTTAAAAATTCAAACCGTTTCGACCGGTTCTTCTTTTGTAGAAATCAAAGTCAAATTTATTTATTAATTCTAAATTGGTTTCAGGGTATTTGATAACTTTACTCACTATAAACATATCTTCCTGAACTCCACCATGCACCCTGAACAGTGGGAAAAAGGCAAAAACAAAAAAACACACACAAAAAAAAAAAAAACCATGTTGTGATAAGCAATCAATGTAGGTGAGGGAACAATGAGTTCTAGTATGTGGATGGTTTCTCTTTTTGCAGAGTTTGGCATGAATCTATTATGGCATAAAACCATTATATTTTGTAATATATTTGTGAATTTTGACAGATGATCTCAAGCTTAACATCTACTCCAATGCCATATAAGGGTTATGATCACCTTATAATCTATTTCAACACTTTATTATTTCATCATGTTGACATTTTTTTTTTAAATGGTAAGTTTGGGGTCACGTAGTAAACTCTTTATTTTAGAGAATATCCAACTGCAACCTACTCAAAGAAAGGGCGACAAATTGCTCATGCCTAAAAGTCCAACTCACTTCCCCTCTCTCTTCCAATAGATTGTTAGAGGAAGGCATCCATTCTTTAATCTAGGTGAGAAGAATGACACGAGAATAGACATATAAATCTACTATGGCCCTATTTGACAAACAGTTGTTAGCTGTTTGTATTAGTTATTAACTGTTTCAGTTAGCTGTTTGTATTAGCTATTTAAATTAATTGTTTGTTGAATAACTGTTCAGTAAAATTAACTGTTTCTAACAAGTTATGAGACAAAAGGCTAATTCTTCAAAAAGCTCTTCTAAAAAGCTTATGGAATTAGTTTTTTCAAATTAGCTTTTTGGATCCAAAAAAAAAAACTCTTTTATCAAACACTCAAATTAACTTTTTTACTTGGTCAAAAAGCTAATTTTGATTTTAAAAAAAGCTCTTTTTAGCCAAGAAGCTGTTTACCAAACATGGTCTATATGCTGATCGATGTCATATTAATACTAGACTTTAAAACTATCTCATAACTCATTAATAGTCTCAAGAGTTAAGCATGACATTTATACCGCCGATTTTATCGAGGCTAAACTTCTAGGCGAGGCATGATAGTAGAATGATTTATAAGGGGGGTCATCACTATTCACTACCCTCAAATATATTTTTGAAGGTTATTTTTACCAAATTAAGTTATCTAAAAGCACAAGATTAAGTACCATATTTAGTTAATTAAATTCAATGGTGATTCCCTCACAATAATTTCCTAATATAGAATAACGCTATTTATATGGATCATCTGTGTAATCAAATTTACTATTTTTACTTTCCTATTTCAGTATCAGATTTATTCCTCTTGAATGAATTCTTGATTATTCCTTTCGACAATCAACATGCATAAGCATAACCAAAACAAGGCCATAAAATGTTGACTTTAGCCGTCATTATGCATACGATAATGGCTAATGGGCTTCAAAAGCAAATCAGGCGGTGGAAGAGGCAAATTTAAAAAGGAAAATGGCGACCTGAAGTTTTCGGTCGCCTTCTTCCATTGTTCACCACCTTCATCATCCAATCACCATCCTTCCCGCGTTCTTCTCTCGCCATGTGGCATCAACCGGGCCCCGCCTGGTCTGATTCGTCATCATCGTCATTATCATTAAGCTGACACCCCAAATTCTCACTCTCCTTTTGTTTCTCATGGAACCCATAGCGCCACCGTCGGCGGTGTCGACTGCCGTGGACTCGCCGCTTTCCTCCTCCCCCTCCGCATGCATCCAGAAGCTCCGCCTGATGTGCAGCTACGGCGGGCACATAGTCCCCCGCCCCCTCGACAAGACCCTCTGCTACGCCGGCGGCGAGACTCGCATCGTCGCCATTGATCGCCGGAGTGCGTTCTCTCTCTCCACCCTGACCACACACCTCTCAAAATCCCTAATGAATGGCAAATCCTTCAGCCTCAAGTATCAACTCCCTAACCACGACCTCGACTCCCTCATCTCCATCTCCACCGAAGAAGACCTCGCCAACATGATCGACGAGTACGACCGCCTCGTCGGCTCCGGTGCCCCTTCCCGGCTCCGATTCTTCCTATTCCCTCTCCGATCCGACCCGGAGCTCCACGACCCGACATCCGAGGAATGGTTCATAGATGCTCTCAGGAATGTCGGGGTTGCTACGAAAGGCAGGTCGTCGGATTCCGGCGAAGGACAGGGTGAGAGCGACGGAAAGACGGTGGGTGGCGGTGGCGGTGGCGCCGTCGTCGATTCGCCAACGTCGTTGCATGAATCGATTCCCTTGGAGAAGGACTCGTCGTTTGGGTCGACGAGCTCGTCGGCGTCGGCGTCGAATTCGCCGGCGATTAGAGGTGGTGGTGGTGATGAAGGCGTTGGGCTTCGGCTTCCCGATTTCAAGATTGTTGTGCCCCCGGCTGATTCTCTCGGGAGGTATAATTTATTGTTTCTTTTGTTTTTTTGTTTTTGTTTTTGGGTGATCGATTTCTGCTTGGATTTGTGCATGTTGCATTTTATTGGATGAACACTGAAGTGAAATCATGAATTGTTGGTTTGAACTCATATGAATCCTGGAAAATCACGGAGCAAATGGGGGAGAAAAACTAAAAAATAATATATCTGGTAATGGTGAAAATCTTTATTAAATTGGCTGGAAAAATTTGAGGTAATTTACGTGATTTTTCCATATGGTAGCATGTTATCGACGAGATTAGGGGTTATCACTGATTTTGTACTACTGACCTGTTTTGAGGCAAGTCAATCACAGCATGTTCATAAGGTAGCATGTTATCGACGGGATTAGGGGTTATCACTGATCATCATGTTGCATTTCATTGTTTTATGGTACAGTGAGAGCAGCACCCCTAGTCCAAACTATAGCCCACATAGCATTGTATTCCAAGATGCACCAACAGGATTTGTCGAGTCCAAAATTGTTTCTGCAAACCTTGTTGAGGCAGAAAGCAGCATGTCCTCTCCTAGGGGTGACCTCTTGACACCAGTTCAGGTTCCTGGTTACATATTAACAAAACCCATGGATCAACAGCAGCAAATGCCAGCTCCACCCCCAGCTCAAACACCATATATTCACCCACCTTCCCAGTCCCACTATGTCACGCAATATTACTCAAGTTCAGTCCCTCTCACATCTTATGCCACTATGTATCAACCTTATGTCCAATCCCAGCAAACCGTGCAATATCAAGTAAATAATCCACAACCTCTCTACATGGTGTCTGTTGGGCAACCACAGAACCTATACGAGAGGCCTATGCAGAGTACTTTGGCCGCTGCTCCCAGTGTTGCTCCTAACCACCCCCAAGTTTCCACAAATCCTCTTATGGTTGCTGCTCCTATGACTTATGACGGGTATAAATCACCTTCTCCGGCTCCTGAATATACCACTAAAGTGTACATCACTCCTGCAGTAGCTGCCCAGCCAGTCAGTGTGACCTCGGATGATCACCACCACCAAGTGCTGGCTTTTCCTCCTGCAAGTCAGGCAGCTCAAGCAGTTGCAACTGGTCCTCCTCTTGAAAGCGGCAACTATATTGGTGAATACGAAGATCCATTGCATGCCCAAATATACAAAACTCAGCCTCCAGCACCCACTTGACCTTCTCAGCTTCAAATGCTGACAAATGCTGCAACTGTGGTATTATCGGAAACTTTGGCTAAGCATTGACGACCCCCTCCAGCACAGTGAATTTATCGCTTTTGAGAACAACTTTTGCAGTAAAATAGGCAATGTTCGTTTATGTAATCTCTGTCCTGCTACTTGGATTGCAGCAACTACCCATGGTGTTCTTATTGTCATGTCTAAGTTTTTTTTTCTTTTTTTTCTTTTCTTTCTTTTTGGTTTGGGGGGTGAGAGTCCATGTCTAGTTTGACAAGGGTAAAATTTTACCCTTTTGTTGTTTCTTAGTGAATACAAAGCAAAAGCTGTTTGGAAAAAGGTCACTAGGAGTTCCGTATGAATATTTTGGTGATTACAATCTTTAGGAACGGAGGTTATACTAATACTACTATACAGCATCTGTAGTCCCAAGTTTTCACACGTATAGAAGAATCATATTCTGAAAAAATTCCCACAAAATTGTTACAAACATATTCCCGATATACATTCCATTTTTTTACTGATCTAAGTTGTATCCTGTACCTCTTTTCAGGATCAATCAAATGAATGCATCTCTCTGACGTTGATTAGCCGTCACACTCTCTTTTCTGATGGGACTCCCTTTTCATTCACAACCTGCTTGCTAAGCATTTTGCGAGCTTGAATATTACCATTCTCCTCCTCTTCATAGTGAAAGAACCCGGCGTGCTCACACGCCTGGCTGTTGGAGAGCCTGCTGATCTCCTGAACTTTGCTTGTCTTGCTGGAGTCAAACTATAACTATTCTCTCTCATCGACTTCCTCGACTGTTTTCTCAGATTCTGCACCTCCCCCTCAACCGACTCTTTCGTGTTTAATGATTTTTCCTTTCTTTGAATTTCTTGCTCTTCTTGTAGCAGGAGCTCTCTAACTTCTTTCTCAGCCAATTCAATCTCTACGTTCATCTCCCTCTCACTAGCTCTCATTGCCTCTGCCCATAAATGAGCAGCTGCCACTTTCTTCTCCGCAACTTCTTGAGCTGCAAGCGCACCCCCAGTTAGGTAATTATACTCGAATTTCGATATGGCAATGGTGGATTTCTTCTTGGAAGCCGATGCCCTGCTTTTTGCCGCTTTTTCAGCTACGGCTTTTAGCTTCTTAAGAGCTTTTGCTTCAGCTGATTTAACTGATGCGAGCTCTTGCATTGCAGCTGACAATTTTTCCTCTGTTACATCAGTTCCGTTCTCAGTCTTCTGAATCTCCATTCTAACACTTGCTATCTCCTCTTGTGCGCTCTGCCTTTCTTTCAGTGCTCCCTCTTTTTCCTTCTGTAAATCCTCCAAAGCAGCAGAGAGATTCGATAACATTAAGTTCTCCTTCGCCTTAGATGCACTGACAGCTGCTAGCTTATCCCTTGCTCTATGAAGCTCTGAGTTGAGATTCTTGATGGAGTTTTTGGTCTCTTCCTCTAGCTTCAGCATTCTGTCTTTCTCTTCCATCACTTCCTTCAAATCGTTTCTGATCGCATCCATGATAGTCATTATCAGAAATGCACTCCCTTGAATGGAATCCAGTTCTTTCTTCACATCCTCCAGTTCTTCGGGATTGACTGGCTGGGTCTCCGTGTTCTTCCTCTCAACCCTTCCATCAATTTCCCTGATCAAATTCAGCTCATTCTGCAATACTTCGATATCTGAATTTGTATCAGCTAATTTTTCCTTAAGATCCTTTATTCGTTCCATCTCTTCCCTCAAAATACAGATTTTCTTCCTCGTTTCTTCAATCTGGGATGAGAATTTACCCCTATATTCTTCTCTCTGAGCCTCAGTCTCTGCAAGCTCCTTTCGCGCCTGAATCTTCGCCAACTCGACCAGCACCTCCTCGTCATTAGCCTCTTCAATCTCTCTCCTCAGCTGCTCAGCACTACTGACGTAGGACTCCAGTGTTAAATTCGCAGCTTCTGCTTCTTCCTCTGCCCGCAATTTCTCCTCCAAAGCACGAGCCATGTCAAGCTTAAGCTTGCTTAGTTCCCGCTTCAAAGCTTCCACTTCTCGTGTCACATCTTCATAGTCACAATCTTCCACTCCTATAGATTTCGCCTTATTCTGCTCTTTAGCCTTTGATTTCGACCCTTCTATTCGTGCAGTGAGTGCTCTGGCCACTTTCTTGGCCTGTAGGAGTTGCAACTCCGCCTGGGATATTTCTGACTGCACGATTTTCGCATCGTCGTTGAGTTTGTCTATTTTCTTCTTTGCTAGATGAAGTTCTGATGCCTTGGAAGTTCTTCTCTGCATGTAAGAACAAATGCCAGAGTTATAAATCTCCTCCTCTTCTGAGTTCTGATATGTTTCTGTATCTGTAAAAGTTAATCTTACCTCAGAGTCTGATACACCCTTCTCCGGCTTGTGCATTGAGTTAGGACCTTGAAGATTGATCTTCCCACCATACTTGTTAATGGCAGCTTTAACAGACCCAATTGCTCTTCCTTTTTCAACTTCTCTGTCATCCATCTCTGTACACACGCTCACTGTCAGACGAAACCCAAAATCAGTTAATTCCAAGTGGGTAGTGTCAATAATGGGGAAGCCATGAGCTGTGGGAATTGGGGGAAGGAATGAATGGCTGTTAAGGGACAATATTGCCAACCATCCGACATTTTTCTTGGTGCTGAAAAGAACTGGTGGTATGACATTATCCTCTAGTATATCGTACATACGTGTTTTCTTTTACAAGGCCTTGGATGCTCGGCTGTGGATTGTACACTACATACATAAATAAATCTATAACATGGTGGTCGTGGAATTTTCCAAAAGTACTACTGTAGCATAGTGGCTCACTGACTGTACTTAATTGGCCCAACCAAGGTATACTGGGCCGGGCCACCTAGCCTTCCTCGGCAGGCCTCGCTACGTTTAGAGGCTCAAAAGCAGCCACTTGGATGTTTTTCTAATCACCCATGGACTGACCATGGATGGATACTCTGTAATTGGTCCCCCCCCCCCTGTTCGGCCTCTATTTTATTAGAGTTGGATTACTATTGATCCATAAAAAGGTAAAGTTTTCTTATTATAGATTTTCTCTAATCATATGACTTGATCTTGAGACTTTATTGAAGAAGAACAAGTGTCAGACAAATTAAATCAACTTATATTAGTAACTTTGTAAATTGTGATGTTAGGTTTTATAACCCTATTAGATGATAGCGACTCAAAGTCAACATATAACTATCACATTATATATGTTCTTTTTAATTTATAACCCTATTTCCTTTGCCTACGCCATATCCATACTAGGTGTTCGACTTTCCCTATTTTTCAGGTAGTAGTGTGTGCAACAAGTTTAACATAATTGATGTAGATCTTTGTAAGTTCTATTTAATGAAAACACCCTACTACAAGAGGAATCAAGAAGGATAAGTCAAATAAGAGAAAAATATCTTAGTTGAATTAATTCCACATTTTTTTGGTGAAAAAGAATTATTGTTTTTGAAATTAGTCAGAACACATATATGCCACAAAATCCAAGCCTAGCAGTTCATAATAATAAGTTCATCTACTTAATAGTTAATAGTAATAATCAAGTCACCTAACAGCAAAATAAGTAACAAAATTTCAACCATTTTTGTAATAAAGTGCTGTCACTAGTAATTGGTATGTGAAAAATCCTTCATATACCACCAATTCGATAATTAGCAAGTACTAACTTGATGATAGTACTAATCTCAATATGTTTCTAAACAGTTAATCATCATGAATGATGCTCTAATTGCCCCACTAATGAATCAAAGAGCCATGGCTATTAAAGCAAATGCAATGGCCACAAGTCCATCCTTCTTTAATTTAAGCATGGATAGATCAACCTACAACAACAATTATTTGTGTAAATATCACTTTTGCAGGATCTAAAAATACTCAGATGTAGGTAGTTTTTCAAGGAGTCCGGATAGATCAGTCTAATACAACAACAACAACAACAACATCTCCCAGTGTGGGTCCCGCTTTCACGAGGTATGGGGAGATCCAACTGTAGGCAACCTTATTCCTACTGACATTTCTATCCGGATGGATCAGTCTAATCTAGCAAATTATACAGTCAGTGAGTCAATAATTCTCATTGGAGGGCGAATGCCAAGAAAAGTAAGAATGGAATAGGCAGACATGGGAATATGGATGCATAATTACGCGTGACTTTTATCAAAACAAAAGGACATGATCTGACGTGTACTTTTCTATTACTCTCCATCATTGTATGCGTGCACGTCTATCATTGACGTTTCCACTGTATGTATTTGCTACAACAAATGTACAAGGAATTCCATCCCTCGTTCATTCTATTCCTCAGAAGTATGGGATGTCCGTTTCTTAAGTTTTTGTTTTTAAAATGAATAGACACAACTAACTATATTATTGTTTCGGATCTATAAACTTGGGCACGATAAAAAAAAAAAATTAATTATTCGTTCGCTTTCGTAACTTCCTATTTCATCGTGCACCATACATGTCCGAAAGAATGCTCCGCTATCATGGGTCATAAAGCTAATTTAAGAGCACTGGCAGCGGACGCAAATTCAGGAAACGCGCGCGCCCCATGGCCACTTGTCAGCAAATGAGTGGTGAGAGAGAGGTGTGTCACGCGGGGAAAAACGTTTGCCCGCGGCACCCCACGGGCCACCTTTTTCAGTTTTTTAATTTTTTTTGTTTTTTCTTTTTTTTGGATGAAGTATATGGTTTTTAAATAATTTAAAAAATAGGTTGTGTGTTGTGAGGTGGGTCCATGATAAATATTTTCATTGAATGATTAAAATTGAGTTCCATTTGTTGGAGAAGTGATGGAATACAAGTTTCAAAATTATAAAACTTTTGCTGGTGCGACAGACTAGGGTTTCAAAAACTAAAATTCTGCTGATAATGCTCTAAGACTATGGTTTTTCAGAATTCTGGGATTCTTGCTGATGAATGGAGAGAGTGACTTCTTTTTTTCTTTTTCTTTTTTGGTGAGATTAGATATAAGCTTTGATTGATTGTGAAGGATTGGTACACATGTAAGAGAATCACTGTTCATTGTTTGATCAAATCATGGAAATGTGGAAAATTATGGCGTGATTGGCTTTTAGCAACGTCAACCTCAAAGCAAGTTATTCCATTTCTTTCGTCTCCTGCACCACTTGTCCAATTAGGAATGGTTCTTGCGATTCTTTTCCCACCTCAGATGACATTATGACTAGTAACAACTTTTGTAACTGTCGCATCAGTTTGAAAGAGATTGTTTGATTTTTAAAGGTTAATTAGATGACAGGAGTAATTAATCGATTAGTACGGATGGGTTCATTACCATTGAATGCTTCGATAATATGTAAGTATACGACACTTGGTTGCTTACAGTCTTACACACTCCATTCCAATACATACCGTCCCATCTATGCCAAGGAATTGGCGATATCGATATCTGCTGATGAGAAAAATCTTTCATTGATCTCCAGTTTACGGTCCTCTAAATGATTTTATTTTTGGTAATATATTTAGATATACTTTCTTGGTCTCTATTACTTACGGCTTGAAGCTTTGAAATTAGTCACTGACAAAGTTAGGATAGGGTGTCTACAATACACCCCTTGGAGTGAGGCCAATTCTCAGACCTTGCGTGAACGCAGGATGCTTGTGTACTGAATTGTCCTTTTTATCTCAATATAGTTCTAAAATATCTGAACTAACTATGTTCTCTACATGATAACTTAGATTTTTCTAAACTATTATTACATAAGTTTTCTAGATTAATTTATTTTCTAATAGGTGTAAAAAAAAGGTTCATTAATTAGTGGTGCATATACGTTTTCAAACTGTTATTGAAGTGTTTAATTATTAAAGTGTTTAATTATGAGAGTGTAAGTGTTATTAGTTCATTTTCTTGTGGTTATTTTATGTATGTTGGAACGATGATGTTGATATGATATACTTTTTTGCAGCTTTCGACTATGCACGTATTAATGGTTTAATTGCCATCTAACCGTGGAAAATACTCACTTTTGAGGGAGAAAATATTGCAGAAAGAAAAAAGCTGGCCCGCATTTGAAGAAAGAGGATGGAGGTAAGAGTCTTTTTGTATCTATATTTGATCTTATTTTAGTCCTTATTTGATTCATTTATTTCGGTATTTTTATATCAAATTTAGATGAGAAAGGATCTTCATTCGAGTCATATCGTGCTTATAACGTATTATTTCTTACTTTCAAGAGAAATCCTCGGGTTATAATAGAAAGGAAGACCTTATGAGCGATTTCAAGGAAGAATAGAGGTCTAACGAAAGCCGGGAACCAAGGAAAGACGCGCGGAAGACAGCACGACCATGCGTGGTGCCGTGCGTCCCTCGGGCTAGCGCAACAGAACAGTTTTTTAAACTTTTTAAAGCAGATTCTCTTATAATTTTAGGGAGGCCTTTCTGTTGGGTTCCTTATAAGGCCAGTTAGGGTTTATTCTTAGCCTCAAACTTTTTAAAGCAGATTCTTTTATAATTTTAGGGACGCCTTTCTGCTGGGTTCCTTAAAAGGCCAGTTAGGATTGATTCTTAGCCTCCACAAAGCCCGTTAGGGGGATTAGATTAGGTTAGCTTTGTGTATAATTTGTAGAAGATGGATCGATTTCAAGACTTAATGCTAAGTTTTCCTTTTCTCCCTCTCTTTAATTTCATGCTTTTGAGTTTATATGCTAGTTCTATAGTCTATTGTTTTGCTTTCGTTTCAATATTTAGTTTTGATCTTGGGTTGTGATTAGTCTCGTAGATGACTATTTGATTCTTGTTTAGGCCTTAACTTAACTCGTTTATGCTGGAATTTAGGATTTTCTGTCACACCCGTCAAGTGTTCGATAAAATGATTGAAAGAGCTTTCATCCATATTTTAGAGAAATTAACTTGTACTGAAAGGTGAGATCAATTGTTTAGTACGAGTTGAGAGAATGACTAACATTTGGACATAAAAATAGTCTGGATCCTAATTAGATCTAGGGTTGCTGCTTTTATAGTTTAATTGGGTTAACTAGATGAAAATAAGTGGTTAGAACAATTAAACTAGCTTTCAACCTTTGAGAGAGGGCTTAGGTGAGTTTTGATGGTGCAACTGATCAAGTCTGAATCCTAGCATAACTTGGGAATGTTAGGATTTGACTTGATTAGTTGGTTTATCTCAGGTATAGTCATAATCGAAGTCTTTTGTTTGTTTTAGTAGTTTATGTTCTTTTTCTATCCCCCTTTTGTTTTGCCTAACTTGAGACGCTTTAGTTAGTTCTGGTACTTGGAAACACAACTCTCTGTAGATGACACCCTGAGTACTCAACGATACACCTTACATTTGGGTTTTATAGATATTAAAACTTTCCTAAAAAGTCTCCTATTACTTATTAGCATTCAGGACACTAGATATTCAGGACTACTACTACTACTACTACTACTACTACTAATAATAATAATAATAATAATAATAATAATAACCCCAAAAAAAGAAATAATAATAATAATAATAATAATAATAATAATAATAATAATAATAATAATAATAATAATAATGTAAGATTAATAACTGCTATAGTATAATGGCTTTAATCTAAAATGAACTTACCGCTTGGTTAATTACATACTACTAAATCCACAGCATACGTAAAATATACGTATTAGTATTCAGGACAGTCGGTTTAAGTATTGTCGGCCATGCGCTTAAGCTAGAAATTAAATAATTGTTCGCAAAATCAGATTGTAACTTGAACACATACAGTGCTTCCCTTGAACATGTTGTAAAAAGACTAATTTAGATCCTTAATGTTAGGCTTTTTGCATTGTCTGTCTTCATTCACTTGTTAATAATTACTTTAGTCTATATTGATTGGCTCTATTTTTTGGTTAAAATGTGCCACGAAGGTTGTACAATATAATGAGATGATGAGAAATTAAACCTGGGACCTAATGTACTCAGAACCTCATTCTCTTAACCACTTGATTAAGATCTCATCGATATATTGATTAGCTTTTGAAAGTAGATAGTGTTAATATATTTTTTAATTTCGGATTGTTATATATAGACACGTTTGTTGCAAGCCATTTTTTTGTTGACATTTTTGGTGCAATACTAATGATTACAGATTATAGATATTGTAAAGTGTAAACTGTTGCATTTTTGCTGATAATAGAAATAATACTCCATCTCATAAAATATGTCAAAATTTCTTTATAAATATATGAAAAATGTTCTCAAAATTTTCTTATTTAGGGTCTGTTTGGTCCTTAGAAAATTTAGTAGAAAGAAAAGTTAAATGAAAAAAAATATGAAGGAAAAAAAAATATGGAGAAAATGAGTTTTTTTCTCTTGTTTGGATTGAGGAAAAAATACAAGAATTTGGATGAAAAATTTAAATGTTGATGAACTACTTGAATATATTGATATCATTTAAACAATGCAAGGTTGGAGGAGGTTGGAAACTTTCTCCAAACTTTTCTCACAATTTTATGAGAAAAATTTTATCACTTGTTTCTAATAATTTTTCTACCTAACTTTCCTCCATATTTTTTTCTTTGTGATTTTCTTTAACCCAAACACAAGAAAAAAAAAGTAACTTTCCTAAATTTTTTTCTTTCCACCAAATTTTTCTAGGTCCAAACGGAGCCTTAAGCTACCAAGATGATCTTTCACTTGAAAAATATATGAGAGAGAAAACATAATAAATAATGACAATATATTTCTCCAAATTTCTAATTATCAAAGTCGGCAATTTTAATAGATAGATTAAGTAATAAAAAACAAATTCATATCGATCGATCATCACATCGGATGATAACATACTTCAAAATTTTGTTCTCTATTGTTTTGCATTGAATTAATGTTAACTTGTCAACGCCTTTTAAATCAACTTTTAAGAACTAAAAGCTGCAAAGCCTGTAATAGAGATTTATATTTATGGTTTATAAGTAGGAACTTATACCTTCTATATTATTCTATAATTGAACTTTTTCTCTTCCCTTTACATCAAATGGATCACTAGTTAACTTTGATCACTAAATAAAATATTATTCATGGGTCCATATTTAAACCTATTTAATTAGTTTTAACCTTTTATTTTGTACTATTTATTAATGTGCTTGCCAAAAAAATAGAGAGAAAAAAAAGCTATGAGTTGATCATCGCAAACAGTCGGACCACGAGACGAATCATATAAATCACTAATACAAATAATATTTTGAATCATAAGCCTCCGTTTTAGACCATGATCAAAACACTGCAGGGGCTCTAATGAAATCCCTTCGTACTTCCTTGATTGGGGAAATCGAACAACTGAAACCTCCTTTTTTGTTTTTTCTTTTCTTTTGATTTTTGCGCGTTGGGTGGTGGGGTAGACCTAATCGCTGGAGTTAAAAATCAGCATGTGAACGCAGGCGCACGTTTGGAGGCGTGGAAAAGTGGGCGAGAACAGATGGCTGCACTATCTCTTGTAGATGTGGATTATACTGTAGTAATGATGATATGACGTACTTCTTTTGCAGCTTTCGGCAATGTGTGTATTCCTCGCCATGTAACTGTGGAAAATCCACTCACTTGTGAGGGAGCTAGAAAAAATGGATAGTAATATATATATTTTTTTTTGGATAAAATGTGATATATATTGTGTTATAAGATACTCTTAAATATTTTATTATCTTATTATAAATTAATATATTTTATGATTTAAAGTTACAATTTTTTCAATAATTACACTTAATTATGAATTGTTAACCTTAAATATTCGTCGGCTACATCGACAAAATATTAAATGATACTCCAATCGCATTAACCTTATCCGCGAGTACATATGATACGTGTATTTTAAAAATGTAATAAATTATAAATAAAAATATGATTTTATACAATTTATAAATTTTAATATGATTTCACAATTCAATACTATCATTTTTTTGTAATTTAAAAACATAATAGTATGATCTTTTAATTAAACAAGACACTTATAAAGTGTCTTACAGTAAAACACTTATCATTTTGTAAAAAAAAAAATTTACAGATTGTAGAGGAAGAAAAGAAAAAGGAAAAAAAAAGTTGGAGTATGAAGAAAGAGGATGGAGATAAGAGCCTTTTATTACTTGTTTTGATAATCTATTTATGTGCTCATATAGTATATATGGCTTTTTTGTAACCAAAAAACTACAACAACAATACGAATTTAAATGGAGTTCACCTTTAATTATGAGATTTGAAGAAATTTAGACTCATGTGATCTTATCAGTATATGAGCAATGAGATTGATTATGGGAGGAACATGTACAGGTTGAGTTCTAAAAATAAACAACTCTTGAACTTTTGGTCAATATCATAAAAAATCCCTTAACTTTAAAAATAATGTAAATACCTCTTAATTTAATTGAGTTACTTTACCAATTTTTATTTTTATTTTATGTTAATTGATGATGTGACATGGTAAGATTTAGAAAGAAAAAAGCCACATAAGCATGTTCTTGCAAAAATAGATTAAATAATTTGTCCAAAAAAATTAAATAGTCTACATTACACAATTATATTTAATTACAAAATATCATAAAGATATATGGATTATTCTTTTTCTTTTTTTCTTTTTTCTATAAATTTACTTCATAGATTTATTTGAAACCAATTGATGATTTCATTCCCATCAGTTGAGCACATAGCATTCTCGTATCACCTTTTTGTTGTCTATTTTTTTATACTTTCTTATTACTTGATAATTTTTAATCATTTCTTAAAAAATTACTAAAATGCTTTTTTATAGAAAAATACTTGTGTTTATAATATTAATTAAAAATAAATTTCATATGAAAGTTTAAAATATCATATGCTACGCTCTAGAAATTAGATCATATATAGTTCATTCTCCCCTCCTTCTATATAAAAATAAGTATATATATTAATTTTGTGTTTTATTCATGTCCCCAACATGATTTGATTTGATAATATGTAAAGTAATTTTTGGACAATTCATATTAGCTATAGGGATAAAAGGGTTGCGTCAAAAAATCTATTTTTGTTAAAACCTTTCTATTCATAAGTTCAATTATCAAGCTAAATAAGATTATGAAAATGAAATGAAAGAGTTTGATCTGCCTAGATGATCTCTTAGGCTGGTGTTTATATTAAAAGAGAAAGGAAAGATATTTTGGCTTCATTTATTGTTGGCCTAATCACAATGTGGGGAAAAAAGTGATCTATTATATTGTTAGATCATAGCACTTTTTTGGTGGGTACTACCAGGAAAACCAAATACAATATTTAATTTGGTTGTTTTTTAGTAATAAAAAAACTACATTTAACACAATATACATTAAATTCAACTACATCATTTTTATAAGTCATGTCATTTTTTTTATTGTTGCATCAATTAACTAATAAAAAAAGACGGAATAACAAAGTCAAGAAACATTTGCTTCATTTTTAAAGTTAAAGGGTATTTAATACATTTAACTAAAAGTTTAAGAGTAACATATTTTTGAAACCCCGTACAGTTTATCATAATTGGAATGAAATGAACTCCTACATTATCAAAAACAAATTATGCATTTACCTTTTCCTAATGTGTGTACATTGAATTTCAGTTTTAAGTACCTCATTCTTAATTGCCTTAGCTTCTTATACGTATAGTTTAATAGGCTAACACCGACAATATACAATGAGACATACAATACTCAATCGAACGCGTTCCGAGCGGACGGTGAAGCATTATCCAACATCACTAAGGGCATCCCCACCCCATTACCCGCGAGCACCCCCCCACACACGCGAGTCACCCGCCACCCTCCCAGCCCACTCCACGCGTGTCTCTGCATGCAAGCCTCCACGGTCAGCCGAGTAAGCCCGTGTGCCTCTCCTTCCTTTTTTTTTTTTTCTTTTTTTTTTGAGGTTATAAATAAATTTTATATAATTAAAAAAATAGATTGTGTATTATGAAGTGGGTCCATGGTAAATTTTTTTATTAGGTTATTCAAATTGGAGTTCCATGGACTGGAGAAGTGATGAAATGCAAGTTCTAAAAATATAAAATTTTTATTGATGTGGTAAGGTTAAGTTTCAAAAATTGACACTTGAGTTGGGGATGCCCTAACAGCTGCCCGTACATCTTAAATGGAGATCACAATTCACAAAGCCTATTTTTCAACGCACGACAAATGGCCAAAAGTCCAGCAAACCCACTTAGAACATCCCGCCCACCGACACGCGTTCCAATGGAGGCTCAAGTTTTTCAAAAAGTGAGACTGTGCGGAGCGTTTCTTCCCCGGTCTACTTTTTTTGGTCTTTTTTTATTTTATATTTGTTTTTTTACTAAAAGATATTATTTAGATAGTTATAAAATATAATTGTGTTATGAGATAAATTAATAAAAAATATTTTATTAAATGATTCAAATTAAAATTTTATTAATTAAAAAAATTAAAAAATTAAAAATAAAAAAAATTAATTTTTTTATTAATATAACAGACCTGAGTTTTAAAAACTAAAACCCAACTTATAAATGCTCTAACAAGACCCGCCAGCCACACCCCACAATACTCACACGGCACTTCCACTCACACTCACACTCTTCCCCAAATTCCCCACCCAAGTGTCCATCATCATGCCCACTTTTCACGCCCACTACCCCTATAAATTACCGCTCTCTCCTTCAGCCTCAGACAGACACTCACGCTCATTAGCATTCCCAACGTCTTAATTAGTTAATTACCAGCTTGCATTGCTCAATCATCATGGCGGCCAACAAGGTGGTTGTCGTGGCCCTGATGGCGGTGGTCCTCACAGCGGCGCTGGTGGGCACGACTGAGGCAGTGACGTGCAGCCCGGTGCAGCTGGCCGCGTGTGCGCCGGCGATCGTGTCGAGCCAGCCACCATCGGCAGCGTGCTGCGCCAAGTTGACGGAGCAGAAGCCGTGCCTTTGCCAGTACCTGAAGAACCCAAGCCTGAAGCAGTACATCAGCTCCCCTGGCGCCAAGCGCGTCGCTTCCACCTGTAAAGTCGCTGTTAAATGCTAAACGCTATATTATATACTATATAGTAGTCATTTTTCATTTAATGTTGGTTCGTATAATTAAACAAGCCCTTGATTAGGCACTAATCCTTGATTATATCACTTGAGTGTGATTTCAAGGATGGGATGGTGGTGTTAATGTCTTTTTAAAAATAATTTTCGGTGTTTTTGTGTTTTAATTGGTGTTGCTTTTCTACTTTATGTATGTGCCATTGTAGCTCTCACTAGAGAGAGAAAATTAAAAGAGAGGGAGTGTTGTACACGTGTGTGTGTGTGTCATTAATTATGTTTGGGTGCCAATAAGATGTGTCATTAGTGCTTAATTATCGATATATCAGAATGATGTTGGTAGCCAGCTGTTAGTGCATGCTTTAATATGCTCATCCCACTTTAATTAGCGAACTAATCATGCTGTGAGTGAGAGACATTGAGAAATTCGCCTTAGGATTTTGGGTTAATAGTAACAAATTACCTTTTGCTATCTTTTTAATGGATCTTTATATGTCAAGTGATCTTATATTTACATCTTGGAACTTTTAAACAAAAGAACTCAACTAAAATAAAATTTCTGTTATCATGGAAATCTTGAATTAATTAATTATGAAATGTTAAATATTTATCATCATAAATTGTCCATGATTACAATTACTTTATGGAATATAAATATGTAAATACGGTGGCCTGTTTGACAAATAGTTGTAAATTGTTCGAATTAACTGTTTTAGGAAAAGTGTCTAGTAAAAGTAACTGTTTCTAAAAAATATTTTGGTAAAATTTTATTTATACCCATGTATATAAATTATTTTTAGTTAACGTATGATGTATTTTTTTTTAACTTGTGAACAATTATGTTATTTTTATAAAAAGTTATTACCAAAAGGTTAATGGGAATAGCCTTTTCAAAAATAATTTTTCGGACCCAAACAGTTATTGCAAATAGCTATTTATCAAACACCTTTTGGTTATTTCACTTGATCAAAATAATTAAAATTCTCTCCAATAGCTATTTTTGTTCAAATAATTATTGTAACCACACACCTCCAATGTGATTGGAGTTCTATCATTTGTGAATAATAGTTCTTCAACTTCAGTCAAATGGATAATTAAAAATTAAAAGAAAATGTTAAGTTAACTTGTAGGAATGACAATTACATCCGAGTTCGAGATACATCTAATCCAATCGAACCGAGGTAAAATAATTCGATTTGAATACGAGAAAAAAATATTCGAGTCCTAGTCTAGCAAAAATAATCTAAGTTTGAGTTGGATTTGGATTGGATTCAGATGGCAAGTAATATCGATCTGATCCGATTTTCTATTTCGATCCGACTATTTTATTAAATAATTAAAATGCAAATCTAAAATCTATCCTTCAAGTTTAACCCCTAAGCTCAACCCCCAATTTTTTTTTAAATTTTTTATTTTACAAATCTAAAGTCTATCCTCCAAACTCAATTGTAAGCTCCCTAACATCAACTCTTGTTAGTCGCTTAGCCTCTCTCTCTCACCCCTCTCTCTTTCTTAGCCTTACTTTGTCATCGGTTAGTCGGAAGCCAACCGACTCCCTATCATCGCACACTGGCGCTATTTGTCTTATTGTCGGTCTCCTCTAACTTAGTATTAAATGTTCAAATATTTGGTTGGTCTGATAGAAAGACGTATGTTATCGTATGTTAGGTAGACAGAATAAGTGTTCATGGAAAAACACAATAAAAACTATTGTGGGGAAAAGAAATTCATTCGGATCGGATTATATTCAACTCGGATCCGATCCGACTCGAATGTTCTCTTTGATCTGTCGGAATGGATCTGGATCAATTTTTTGGATCCGAACTGTAATTGAATTCAAATTTAGATATTCCAACATCCAATCGAAATCTAGTCCGTTATCTTGCCTATAAACTTGGTAGATATGAACCGATACAATTAGCTATTAAATTTTATAATAGAGGAAAAAGTATAAAGGTGGTCTTATAATGGAGAAGAGTTACATATAATTAATGAGGTGATTTTATACTATTTATAAGTGATAATTGTTTAATTTTAAATGAAAAGTTCCTCAAATAAAGGAGTAACGCATACATCTCTATAATTTTAATCTAAATGAATTAATAATAGGTGGAGAAATTTCTAAATTTATATGCACTCTTAAATATATCTATTTTATCATCATAAGACAACACTTATTATTATATTCTTTATATATAGCTTTATACATTCCAATTTCATTGTTTCCTTTTTCCATTTAGGGGGCATTTGGTATGTGAGATGGGAATTTATAATGGAATCGGAAATTTATTTCTTATGGCGGTTTAAAGTAGGAATAACTCAAAAATTATTAATCCCATGTTTAACAAGTAAATATTGGTATTTAGTAGTTATAACTGAATTCCCAATCACAAAACCAATCACAAAACCATCTTCCTCATGGGAATAACTTTAGTAGGAATAGAGAGCTTCTATTCCCATTCCCATTCTCTAATTTATTCTCATTCCCATTTGTTAAGTTTGGAAAATACAATATCTTGTTCTCTATTTCCATTCACATTGTTCTATTACCATGTACCAAACACCCCCTTAATAGATAGGAACAGCAATCTTTTGAGCTCAGTAAAGATGAAAGAGGTCATCTTTAGTCAAAATTCCTAATTTTTGTGGGTAGCTAGCACGACTTGTTTCAAAAGATTTTTAGACAAACTTGCTGCTCCATGCGGGTGAGCAAAGTTCTCGATTACCCTGAAACTTGTTTGTCAAACAATTTCAGTTCCGGTTTCTAAAAAAAAGGAATCAGACTAATCTTTTTAGAGAGAGAAAAATAAATAATTTTTTGATTTTTTATTACCTTTTCTTTTGTTTCTCTATTATGTTTCTATTCGATTATTTTCCTTTACACCAATTGAGTTTTCAAACAGCGAACTTAGCTCAATATCAGTTAATTTTCTACCACTAATTGAAAGATGAATCATCATATTTTTCAAATAACTAAGATTAAAAAAATACGGACTTAATAATTTTTATTTTTTTTTGTGTAAAGATAGAAGATAAAAGTAAAAAAAGATCAAACATCCCATCTCCTCCTAATAAATAAGAAAATTTAATTTATTGGGTCCCAAAATTTGAATATTAGATCGTAAAATTTGAATATTCAGCATAACTGGTACCCTAAAATCGAAACCGGAACCTGAGGTTCTGGTTTCAATTCCCAAAAGTTAGGAACCTATTTGATCGGTTCTAATTCCCCATGTTTTGGTCGGTACCCAAAACTGCCTGCCCCTACTGCTCCCTTCATATATGGGAAAAGTTAGCATTTAAAAGAAATAGTAATTCAAAAGTCTAGCAGTTAATTTTTATGCCATCAATTCAGAGTCAAGAGAAAGAGAGAAATGACCCACAGGCAAAAGCAAAATAATTCGTTAGAGGACTTTATTTTTCTTTTTTAATGGGTAAGTTTGGGTGACCTGCTGAACCATCTATTTTAGGAATACCTAATGGATCCACAGGTCAGCAGAAAAGGGGAGACTACATCGGCCTAAGGCCCAGATCAAGCTAACGCCTGGCGGGATAGGGTCAGATGGACCTAAGCACTACAGGGCTTGGCTGCACTTCCACACAAACCTCTACATTTAGAAGGCTGCCGGACAGCAAATTGTTACAGCTGCAGAAGTCCCATACAATAGCTAACACGATTTTTGTCAAAAAGGTCACATTCCAAGAAGACAGTAATCCAAAACACCAACAGTTACCATTATGCTATCAATTCAGAGAGACTGACACCGCCCCCCCCCCCCCCAGGGGCCAAAAAGCATCCCACTGGATGCAAAAGAACGAGCATTAGTCGGAGGAATCATAGCCTGGAAAGATCCTGTCACGGTAGTAATCACAATAGATTCTGTAGTTGTCATCTTCTCTGAAAAAGTCATCGTATTCATCCCCAAAATCCTCAGGATCAAATATGTATTGGTGGAGGCCGGACATATCGCTATAGTAATAGTCACATTCGCTTTCTTGCTGATCCCTCCACTCATCATAAGCAGGATTATAAACTTGCCAAGCATAATCCTCTGTTGAATCATTAGGGTATCGCACACGCTTGATCCGTTCACATCTTCTACCCAAATCCCCCGATAAATTAATGTGAAAACATCCACGCAAATCAAGGGATTCAAGAAGCAGGCATCCATCAAGAATTGCTTTCAACCCTTCATTCGTCATGTCACTCCCTATCAGTTGAAGATGGCGCAGCTGTGGCATGCTTCTAGCTATGGCACAGGCTTCCTGATCCCCAAACTCGGCAAACTCTGGGTTCTTAGAGGCCACTTGATTAAGGCTAAATGATTTCAATGATGGGCAGGCATGACCTACAGCCTCCACAGCATCATCGCAGAATTTGCAGATAATGAGCTGCAACTCCTCAAGCGTTGGAAGCTTCTTTACAGCTTCAATCAAGCCCTTGTCAGAAACATAAACATAGTGTTGAAGTACAAGGCGTTTCAGATTCTTCGATCTGTCACAAAATAAATTGTCGAAGTAAGGATAAGAAGTGAAACATATAAGAAAGTATAAGTTAATAGAAACAAAAACATGTAAGTGACGGGTACTTAAGCCAAACAAAATGTGATAAAGTAAGCTTGAGGGGGTAGTACTAATCATAAATACTCAAACTTTTGAAATAACACATCCACCACAAATGAAATATAGGCAGCGTGAACAATAGTATCATATCAGATTACTTCCAGATTATTCAATACAGAGTGGAGGTCAACCAACTGAATATTCCAGAATTTACAAGTTTCTAAACCAATTCGAAATGTCCATATGGGCACTGGTATACAAGTATTGTCTACAATTTTGCCTCAATGGTCAAGTTGCCATCTTGTTACAGGAGCTTAGCAACATTCCTTCCCTCACAGGGGAGTCTTGATGGTCAACCCTCTAATCCCCCCCCCCCCCAAAACACAAAAAAATATAAAATAAAATACTGCAAAGTCCACTACAGCTCGCCTCCAATTAGGGCCTTAGGTAACACCCAATGTAGTGGGGTCGACAAAACAGGAGAGATTCCTATGATGAAGCCTTAAGTGAGATAAAAACTCTCAAGGCCTTAAAGAGGTAACGAAGAAATGTAATCTCTCTTTCTTGTTTAGGCTGTCCCAAACAATATACACTCATCTGTTTCTTTGGGTAAAATTTCAGCAGTTTGTCTGAGTCCTCACAGTTCCAATATCGCCCTTTCAAGGCTTTCTCTTGAAAACCATATTATTTTGGAAGCAAGTACACTTTAGGGCTGAGGCAGATGGCATAACTACAACACATTCCAATTACCAGATCTATTAAACAGAAGAGTCTCTTCCCCTTTTTTAATGCAAATCAAACAACTCAAACATCGCATTCACAATGAATAACTTTACACAAGACTTCCTGCAATGATAAAACAAAAGACACATTTTGGAAAGTCCACCCACCGCCATCCGCCTTTATGAACAACCACACACATGCCAAAGCTCTCGTGTTACAGACACTCCCATGATGCAATGTATTAAATTCTCAGGACTCAATGAGAATTAATTCAATAAGAAGGGAACCAAAGATGATCGATACGGGCCCTCAACCCCATCACCATCTGACCCACAATCACTGTAAGTCCTAGTCATTCCTAAAAATTAAAATCCCTCTAAAATGAAAATTGCTAACATTTTGTCATCATAATAGTAAATTAAAGTTGAATCAAAGATAATACAAACCAACAATCCTGGAACATATCTAATACATGCCACTTGATTCTAATATAATATGTAGATGATGTATCATGTTCGGATGCACAGCAGTAGTGACAAGCATCAGCAAAACCCAGCAACATTATTCTCCTAATGATGACACAGAACATCACCAAGTAATCATCATACCAGAAATGAAAACCTGATTGACGTCAAGAGGCATTTGGCAGAAACTTAAGGCTATTCAGCAACAGTGTCTTCAAGTATTGCTTCATAATGCTAAGTACAAATACACAGCAAACGCAAGAAGACAAGCGAGAAGGCCAATCAAGAAAGTCCTGCCCACTAAATAATAAGTAAAATCTCACTACAGTATAGGCTCGCACCCCCCCCCCCCCCAAAAACCCCCGAGGACTGATATTACAGGGATCCTTACTAATCTCATAACCATTTCCCCTTTTTTCTTTGATTGAAATTGCAAGAAACAATACACACGCTATTCTAGTTTCTAACTTAAACCATTAATTCAAACAATAAATTTAAGTCATTAATTCAAACAACAACGTGCATATTGATACACCAATGAGATCTAGATAATCATTTTTACTGTCAACATTCAGCTTTTGTTTACTGCAACTCTAAATACATCAACCGGGACACACGTTGTTGACACTTTCATCCACCCAACCACACAAAAAGGACAATATATAACAATAGCCTAAACACCATCTAAAAGTTTAAAATTTTAAGACAAAAAAGGGTCAGCAAGATCCGCGCAAGTTCTCAGAAATGTTAATCCAAAAACTGACAGTAGCATTTCATGCCATTTTTTACAAAAAAATTTGATCTTTATCGATCATCGCACTTCACAATCCGAAGAAGCACAACAAAACTGAGTGAATAGCAATAACCAAATCATGAAGCCAATAAAGTGAATGAGAAACCTAGAACAGAGAAAACGCCAGGCAAGCACCAGAATGAATTACCTCTCGACGATGTACATCAAAGTATCATCATCGCAAATCTGCTCGAGGGAGATACCAATCAACCCTCCAGCGCTTCGATCAACGGCGAAGCGAGTCATGACATTTAAATCGCAGGGCAAGTCCATGAAAGCGTCGGGAAGAAACATGTCGATAATTTTGAACATGGCGGGTTGTTTACAAAGTTTTCTGAAGAGCATACACACCTTCTGCGCATTCTCAATTATGTCGATCGTCTTCAATTTTGACAGAATCATAAACCAGACATCTTCCGGAAGCTCCAACCAATTAGGGTTTGTCGATTCTCCTCCTTCTTCATTCTTTTCTTCTTGCGCTTCTTTATCGACGGGTTTGATGAGTGGATTTGAGGATGAAGGTTGGTTGATCATGTTCATGGCGGATTCGGAATTAGGGTTGCGGTTTTCGCAAATGCGAGACACGGTGAAGAGACGAGGAGAGAGAGTGAGGAGAGCGCACTGGGACTGAAGTGGGTGTGGGTCGACTGGGTTCTATGTAAGTACTTTTTATGAGTTTAATCAGTCATACTGAGAAGAGCAAGTGA
>JACYFF010031958.1:104814275-104857372 GCA_017589665.1 Selenicereus undatus
TATATATTATTTCATGTCACTCTCAAGTGGTCAAATTCACTGCATATCTTATGTTAATGTTACATACTTCTCCCAAGTTTGGTTGGTAGCTCGAACAAACAATGGTTCCATCTCACCTAATTTAAAAAAACCAAGACTAGCCAGCTAGAACCAAGAGAACTTCAATTTTTTTATTATTTTTTTTCATGTGCCTAATTGTGCTCAATACATGCGGTGGCCCAAATATTATACAGGGGGAAAAAAAAAAAACCTCGTCCTGTCTGTATTCTAATGGCAACCACCCCAAACCAAATTTCCACCTCCCCTAGCCATTGTATTGGCTCCAGGTTCCTTCCTTTGAAACTTCCTTCCATCAATTAAACTACCTCAATCATGCAGTTTTCTCTCCCCTACTACTTAACCCACCAACTATTCTCCCCCCAATCAATTTCCCACTTTCAGGATCCCAAATCATCATGAATAACTCTCTTGTTCATCTGCATTTATTTCCTTTGATTGCTCTCTTGGTCATTCTGAAATTTTCACACTGTTTTTCTGCAAGTCTAGAGTGGTATGACGACTGTGGGAAGTATTTTAGCTGTGGCAATGTAACCAAAGTCGGGTTCCCCTTCTGGGGATCCGAATCAAGGCCCAAGAATTGCGGGTACCGGGGTTTGGAGCTGGGTTGTGAGGGCAATGCCACCATCACACTTGGGATCAGGGGTATGAAGTACCGGGTCCTGGATATCAATCAGAATACCCAGATGCTTACTATTGCAAGAGAAGATTTCTGGGAAGGAATTTGTTTACAGAGATTTGTCAACACTACTCTGGATTTCGAGCTCTTTGAATATGGTCCTGGATTGCAGAATGTCACAGTTTTATACGGGTGCCCATCCCCTTATTCATTAGTTCCGGGTCAATTTACTTGCAAGATGAATGATCTTAATGATACAACTGCGTTTCCTGAACTAGGGGTTCTGGGTCCGAGTGGTTGTAATGCGAGCGTTGTGGTTCCTGTTGTGGAGCCATTAGCTGACCAAATAGGGAATGTGAGTTTGGATCAAGTGATCAATCATGGATTCAGAGCCAAGTATAAAGTGGACTCATTCTGTATCGAATGCGAAGGGTCAAGGGGTAGATGTGGGTTTGATCTTAATGAGAATAAGACTTCCTGTCTTTGCCCTGATGGGAGTGTTGGATACACAAAATGTTACAACAACAACAACAAGGATTATGCCTCTCCTGGTATGTTTTCGCTTTCTTCTCGAATGTGACTGCACGTAGTTTTCTCCCATTTTTAGTTGATTCAACTGCGATAATAGCACTTCTATGGTTGCATAACTAAACCTGCATTCTTTGTTTTTGATATGTAATATGTTTTAGAGTTATCGTCGTAGAAACATTTGTGGAAAATACCCAAGAATAGAAACAGGCTGACGAGGACCATAAACATAGATTACTCCAATCAGTTTAGTTATGCCGGCAATTCTGAGCTGCGAGGAAACCATAGGATTTGCATAGGACAGAAAACATCTCAACCAACTACATTGGTTTAGCGAAACAAGATGGAAGTCGCTGATACTTCGCTGCAAGGACATTGCATAGATGTACTTGTGTTTACGCAGTCTAGTGCAAATTGATTGATTCACGTAATAATCGGCAATCAGTGAGCATCTGAGTTTATAGATACACAGAAGCAGCACAGTTACAAGGATAGTGAGTCATCTATTTGGTGACAAGAATGCAGTCTAGTACTTAGCTACTCAAAATTAAGCTTGAAAATCAAACTTGAAATATGCAGAACTCGTAAGACAGGAATAAGAGCCTTGGTGGTCTGAGTGTTAGTTTCGAGTCACCACGAAACGGACATTCGTAGATGATAGCCAATGATTCCCTTTGAGCTTGCAGGAGATGAGCGTCAATGTTAGTTTCTGACACTGATTCTTCATACCCGCCCGCTCTTATATTCTCGTACATTTACTACTGCAATTGTCTATAATGAAGACAGTACTAATTTTTTTTCTTTTTTAAAAACTTGGAATATGAACAAATTTAAACTCACTGTGCGGTGGTTGGTGGACTGCTATGTTTAAGGGTCCACAAATTCTTATGCATCAATGTTTTTTTGGTCTTGGATCCTCCATTTTATTGAAATCGAGCTACTGTTGACCCAATAAGGGATAGAACTCTCAAATTACAAATTTTCTCCATTCATAAAACTCGAACCCGAAATTTTACGTATGGAAAACAAGTGTCAAATCACTTGAACCAACTTGTATTGGTTCTTATGCATCAATATGATGAATTAGCGTTTACATTAAAGCTGACTAGTTTGATGGACGTTGGGATGGCTCAAAAATGTACGTTGTTGCTCCCAGGTTTGTTTCTCTCTGCTCTCCAAGTCTGCATCGTAAGAGGATTTGTTTTGAAAGTTTTGCTTATGGGTAGTTTGGCTATCACTTTGACAACATTGTTGTGGGGAGGACTAACTGACCAAGTTTAAGTTGGGTGGTTGGTTTACAGTTTTGGTAGGAATTTTTTGTTTTGACATTGCTGAGGTTCTTTGTCAACGTAACCCGGTAGTGAGCGCGTCGTTTTCCTTCCCTCATCTACTTCATTGTTGAAATTTATCGTTGAAAGAGAAAAAAGCAAACTTGCTCAAGAAACCTGATATAGCAAACAGTTAAATATTATGAATTCAAGTTTATAAACTAAGATGACATGGGGCATTGTAAAATAAAATAATCATATGTTATAGTTGTGATCTATAAGTCCGATACTACTATATAGTCTGCGTAATTCAGGGATTAATCACAGAAGAATTCAGCTTCGGCGGACCGGTCCGACGGCTGCCACAAAAAATTTAAAATTCAATTCCCCGTTCATCTTTTCTCACCGGCGGCTTATCTAAAAATTTAAATTTGCACGTGACGAGAAATATTAATTTACAATTCAATTTGCATTTTATTTCTGCCTATTTTAATTATTTGTAGCTTTGTTGATAATCATCATCCAATATCGTATCATCATGATTACGATGTTTCACATGAGATTTACTTCACTCTATTTCTTCTAGATTACAATCATATAATATTGTTAAAGTTTACCAAGTAGAGATAAGATGATAATGATGATGATGATGACGTGACAGAGAGAGAGAGAGAGACATGATGTCTAGAACATACAAAAATACAGTTATAAAAATACGATCAAGGTTTAGTTTAAGCTTTATCTAATATGGAGAGGAGAGAGATGTGTGAGTGGGGTTTCAAACCATTAAAAAAATGGTGTCAAAGAAATAAGAGAGAGGAAGTAGAGGAGAGACAATGGAGAGAAAGTTCCCGAATATAATAGTTTATAGTTGGATAGATTTTGATTCAAAGGTATACAATCACAATTGTTTAGGAAAAGTCAAATAATTGTAATTGCAGATATTGAGGTAAATGTGATTACAATGCAATCTTGATTACATTCGTAACCAAACATAGTAATAAAATCACCATTACTATTTTAATTGTATTACTACTTCGATTACATAGAACCAAATAAGCCATAACTTTCAAAGACACTTTTTCTTTAAAGAGAACAAAGCAATTCCTATATGCAGTGTGTCATGGTTGAATTCTGTTGTTATGAACAGTAGAGCCATAAATTCAACTCATTTGGTATACGCTGGACAAATTCAGGGTGGCTGACCAAGTCAAGGGTTCATATATTTATATAGTATCGTTTAAATTTATTTTCATTTTGACCCAATCCGCCCTTTTTTCCCCTATATATGAAGTCTTCATTCAAAAACTTTTCTCTCCTTATGTAAAAAGTCAATATCGTAGATACCAATTAATTGCAACTGGCAAAATACAACGCAACTGGCAGACGGTTTTTGTTGAAATAGGTGATCAACATTGGCATTTAGCAGCTAAACTTGTTCCATTCTCCTTGAGTTTATTACTCAAAACCTCTCTAAATATGGAGTTCTCTGCTCCCTCCTTCTGCGTTATCATGCTCATCACCGTCTTCCCTTTGTTCCGACTTCAGAAATCTGCCAATGCGTACACTGAATATGAAACTTGCAGTAGACCATTTCAGTGTGGATCTATCAAAAACACGCAATATCCTTTCTATGACGGGCATATTCGCCCTGAGTATTGTGGTTATCCGGGATTTAGGATCAACTGCAGCTCCCCTGTCCCTCAGATTTCGGTCACGTCATCGGAAAATTACTATGTCGTTTGCATCAAAGAGGAACTACGTGTCGTCACAGTTGCTAGGAAAGACTACTGGGATGGTTACTGCCCAAATGGATTGTCCAATACCACCATAAACGTCACCCTTTTCGAGTACTATACACCCACCTTTGCAAATCTTACCCTCTACTATGAGTGCTTGGATACTTCATACCCAAGAAATCAGTTTCAGTGTGGTAATATTAGCAGTGAGGCACCAATGGGTTATTTTGTGGGTAATATGACATCTGCCTTTGAAGATGGCATCCCACTGGATACGTGCAAGAGGAATGTTATTGTGCCTTTTATCCAGTACCAGTCTAATACTGATCGCATAACAGACATCCCCAGCTTAATGCAAGCATTTCGAACTGGCTTTGATTTAGAGTGGAAAGCTGAGAATAATTTGTGTGATGCATGCACTGCATCGGGTGGGGCCTGTGGGCATAATACAACTACGGGTAACTTTGCGTGCTATTGCTTTGATCGGCCTTACGATTCCAGATGCCCTGGTATGAGTCCTTTCTTCTCTGTAGTCCTTTCACATTAGTCATTTGACAGGGGCGAAACTCGTAATCTGTCATAGACTACTATTTGGGCTAAGATTCGCGATGCTAGAAAATGTTCAGCATCCACAAATTGCGGCTTTGAATTAATGCCCGTACTTGATAACCCATGGGTGTAATTTGATTATAGGGCAAAAAACTAGTTATGACGTTCAAATGTTCGAGGTACTCTCTGTAGGGGAACTATGATCCTCAGAGGACTTCAATCATACTTTTTCAGGGTCATTGATCACACCCTCTAGGTCTGAGAATGCATTATGCTGCTTGTTTACAATAATATAATCTGATTTAGCCTCTAGGCTTCTGGCTTGAATTTCAGCATGGAATCCAGAAATGCTGTTCGCATAGAGCTGATGCATTCCTTATAATTACTATAACTGTAGAATTGCTCTATGAGGTTAGTCATGTGTGTAATAATTATTCCTTCCTAATGAAGCTTTCGGTAGATCAACTAGGGTCACATGAGCTTCTTTCTTTTTGCTTCCAAGTGAATGCAAAACTCCAGACTTGCTTGATGAGACTCACGGAAAACGCCCTAAAGGTTATATCATATTCCTAATTGCGCGACTTCAGTATGATGTGTTTCTCACGTTGATTTGTGTAGAACATCATGACATGTTTAATGCCTGATCTATGACTCAGTGTTCTACAGATTGTGTGTGTTTGCATATTTTTCTGACATGTCTTCTTCTGTAATTGTTACTGCAGAAAAGGATAGGCACAAGAGAATTATAATAGGTAAAACTCGATTCTCTCAGCAATGTTTCATCATTGTCTGCAAGACTAGTCCTTGAAAGATTTCTGAGATTTTGTTCTGAAATCATGTGCAGGGGTAGTTGCAGGTGGCGTAGGTCTAGCTGCAGCTCTCTTTGTTTGTGCATCCCTCTTTATCGTACAGAGGAGAAAGCAACTACTCTCTCACACTCGAAGCAAAGATCTTGGCCCCGGCACTCCAATCACTGCCTTTCTCTCAAGTAATGGTTTCCGTTCTAGCAAAGGCTTCACCACCACCCCTTCAACCGACCTTTCTCAGAGCATTCCTTCTTATCCGTCATCAAAGTCTGACCTTGAAAATGCGAGTGCATACTTCGGTGTCAAAGTCTTCACCTACAATGAACTCGAAAAGGCCACCATGAATTTTGATGAGTCCCGGGAGCTGGGTGATGGTGGCTTTGGTACCGTATATTATGGTATGACAAACCTGAAGCCTTCTTAACATGAGTATATATTATTTTTTACTCCAATGTCAGAAATGATTTCTCTGCTTGCTAGGGAGGCGTAAGGCTGAGTATTTCATGAATTTCCGTTACTTCCCATCCATAGGATCACACACACTAAACTTCTTGCTTCCCTTGAATTAATAATTTTTATGAGAGGTCTGTTTCTAATAGAGAGGTTAATCATATTCAGTGATTCTGTCTGAACTTTCTTCATGTCTGCCTCTTTAGGTGTGCTCCATGATGGGAGTTTGGTTGCAGTGAAACGTTTGTATGAGAACAGTTGCAAGCGTATGGGTCAATTCATGAATGAAATCCAGATCCTGGCACACTTGCGACACAAGAACCTAGTAACACTCTATGGCTGCTCCTCAAGGAAAAGCAGAGAGCTCCTCCTAGTTTATGAGTACGTCCCCAATGGAACGGTGGCTGACCACCTTCATGGAAAACTTGCAGAATCTTGCAACCTCAGCTGGTCCACCCGGCTCAGCATTGCTGTCCAGACAGCGGATGCCCTAGCTTATCTCCATGAATCTGATGTCATACACCGTGATGTCAAGACAACAAACATTCTTTTGGGCGACAACTTCCAAGTCAAGGTGGCAGATTTCGGGCTATCTAGACTTTTCCCTGGTGACGTATCCCATGTGTCCACAGCACCTCAAGGAACCCCAGGTTATGTTGATCCCGAGTATTATCACTGCTACCAGCTCACTGAAAAGAGCGATGTTTTCAGCTTTGGGGTGGTTCTAATGGAGCTGATATCAGCAAAACCGGCTGTAGATATTACAAGGCATAGACATGACATCAATTTGTCCAACATGGCCATTGATAGAATCCGCAATCATGCATTGCATGAGCTTGTCGATCCCAAACTAGGGTACGACAAAGACTGCGTCGTGCAGAAGATGGTGAAGTTGGTGGCAGAATTGGGTTTCAAGTGTTTACAGCCGGAGAGGGAGATGCGCCCTTCAATGCACGAGGTGTTGGAGTCACTAAGGGAGATAGAGAAGGAAGTAATGAACACCCAGAAACAAGTGGTGGTCGACATTCAAGAAACTGACGATGAAGCAGGGCTCTTGAAGAATGTCACACCACCACTTTCCCCGGAGTCAAGAGACGAATGACAAAAGGGTATGATTACAAGTGTTAGAAAATATAATGGTACAATTTTCTTTTCTTCCCTCTCTCCCCAGATTTTGCTCATACCCACAAGAAGGTTAAAATCGCGGTATAGTTCATTTATTTTAGGCATGTGTTATGTGTACATAGTAAAATGCAGGAGTTTCTTCCCCCCAGGGATCCCATACTTTTCATGTCCTATGTTGGGCATTGTCGCACTAGCTACTGACTGTATAATTTCTCAGCATGAATCTAGACCTATATGTACAGTCTCTATTAAAATTACTCAATCTCAGCTATTCACATCAAAATCATGCACTTACTGCCTGGGATTAGTCCTTGTTAGAACAGAGTAAAAGTTTTCATATAATGAAGATCAAACATTCTCTGAAAAAGAGAAGCAGATATTTGGAGGGAAAGAGCCAGAAATCAAAATAATGTCTTGGCTGCCTAATTCCGTAGCCGAATAGGGCTGATTTACTTTTGCTTTTAATTCTTTTCATGAACATTTTCCTTCGTCATCCTTTTTTCTTTTCGGTGCATTGAATATCCAAGTAAGCCCTTTTTGGCTCCCTGTAGATCTGAAATTTGGGCTTGGATCTTTGACTAGGTTACGCCAATCAAATTTTGTAAACTGATGTGATTACATGAGCTGTATCCATCAGTCACCTTATCTTTTTTCCGGTGACCTATCGTTACTCCAACACATTAGAAACTCTTTTGAAGCATTTCCTATGTGAAATGGAAAGTTCTATGATGCTAATAAGGAACAAATTTAGAATATATCTATGTCAAGTATGTAAAAACTTTGAAAATGAGGCCATTAGGATAAAGAGTACTTGTGCAAGTCTTAGTACTCCATACGTTTAGTTTCAGGTCATGTTCTTTTCAACTTATGATACATAAGCATTCAACATGATTAAGCACAATTTAATACTATTAAGTACTTATTGAAATATCTAGTTATATTTTTTTCAATGATTCAGTATGTTTTAACATGATTCATTGGTTCAGCGTGTTCCAGAAATAAGCATTAATAAGTATTTCTCATAAATCAAAAACCTCATAAGTATCGCATACGTTTAGTTCTAGAGGAGTGGAAATTCGGAGATGGGATTAGAAATAAGAGGAATCACTAATAAGCAATTGGTTACAAGGTATATGCTTGTGTAAGGGGTAATTTGTAAGATTCTTGATTATAAGTTATACATTTTTTTGGGTTCAAATGAGCTATAAAGGCAGTACAATATAATGGAAAAGAGGAAATCAAACATGAGATCTAATGAACTCAGAACATCAATCTTAATCACTTGGCTAAGATCTCATCGGTGATTATAAGTTATAATTAATTACTCCAAACGTGAATTTCTAAAGTGATGACTCATTGATGTTTTACACTCTCCATAAATACGATTTTTTTACAAGCTTTTATTGTAAACATTTGATTCTCCTTGTTTTTATTATCCCTGTCCATGATTTGAGGAAAATACATCCTTCTAATTTAATCCGATATTAAATCCAAATTATGCATTAAGACCGTAGGAAGAACTCGTACACCCCCCCCCCCCCCAAAATTGTGTATCATAAAGCAATCAAAGAAGACAGTGGTATCAAATATGATTGTATTACATAAGAATATATATACTTATCTCTGTGCTTTAATCTCGGGACATGTGGCGGCACCTTTTTTTTTTTTAACAATAAGACCAATGAAAATAAAATAATTTAAAAAAAAGGTGAAGAAAGTTTGAGTCTTTAAGATTACTATGTGATAAAACTATGTTATCATTTGCAGTATTGTATGATGTTCCATATGGAATTTTACACCCTATGTTCCCTAACAAAAACAAAACAAACCCTACCCGTTCTCAACCTTGACATAGCCACGTGGCAGGTAATAATCCTTTGAATAAGATAAGTAAAATGATAGATGTCTTACAACAAGACACTTCATAAATGTCGTGTTTTAACTAAAAAATTATCTATTATATTTTTAAATTGAAAAAAATAGCAGGATCAAATCGCGGAAGTATATTACAACTTATAAGTTGTACAAAGTCATCTTTTTATTCATAATTTGTCACATTTTTAAAACACGCATATCACATGTACTTGCATATAGGATTAATACAATTAAGGTATCATTTAATACCCTGTTGACGTAACCGATGAATATTTAAAATTAATAATTCATGATTAAGTATAATCATTAAAAAATTTATAATTTTAAATCATAAAATATGTTAATTTATAATAAAATAAAATATTTAAAAATATCTTATAATAAGACACTAAGAAATAAAAGGTCCGAAGCAGAGCCCCGAAAGAAAAGCGATCAATATTCCCCGTATAAAGGTCACCCACCTCCCCACCCTGGACCCCGTCACCCACTTACTTTTCCCCGTTTTCCCGTCTTCATGAAGCTAAAGCAAACACCCCCCCCCCCTCTCTCTCTCTATCTCCAAAATAGATTAATCACAGTCCCACCCTTTCGTCCTCAACTCACTCTAATGGCAGGAGAATAAACTAAAAATGACCGCATAAGCAAACTAAACTAAAGTAGCATCCCCTTTCTCTCTCGCTTCCAAGCAATCCCCCATTCAAATTCACCCCCCAAGTTAACACATACGCTCAACGAATACGAAGAGATGGAGTGAAACAGAGAGAAATTTGACCTGTTAGATTCTCAATTGAGCTCAAGAACTCGATCGAATCAATGGCGACGTTGCAGAAATTCAAGCTGCTGGCCACACAATGTGCAGTCGTAGGGAGCCCGACCCGGAGTCCAACCACCAGTCCAGTCATCCACATCCGCCGCCGCAAGACGCTCCGCATGCTCCTCAGCCGCGCCGGAACCGCCGGCGTCTTCCACCGCCGCCTCCACCACCAGCCAAGCCGGGAAGAATCTCCGGATCGTCACAAGAATGTCGACGGAAAGCGACCGGACAGCGCTAGAAAGGAGCATCATCTCGGCGTCCGACTCAAGCTTAAGGATCTCTTCATATCCTCCCCGCCGCCAGCGATTCTCGGCGACGGAGCAAGGAAAGTTCGAGAAGAGAAGGAAGGACAGAGGCTTTTGCCGGCCGCGAATGGCAACTCCGGCGGCGGTGGATTGGCGGTGGTGCGCGACGCAGGACGGGCGTTGCGGCCGTTATCGGCCACGTTTAGGCAGAGGTTATTGAGGAGAGCGTGGCGGCCGGTGCTCGTTGCGATTCCCGAGCAGTCGCCATAGTCATTGTCATTGATAATAAGTCGTTAGAAAAATGTACGGATGAGATGAGCATGAAATTTTGGGCGAAAATATAAATAAAATTTTCTGATGTTTGTTTATTTAGATTTTAAATTTTGTCTTTTGATGATTAAAAAGTTTTAAAACGGGGGAGAATTTGTTAATTACTTTTTTTTTCTTTCCTGCAGAGAGATTTGAAATCTGAATTTTGTCTCTCATTTTGAAGCGTAACCGTTTGGTGCTCAATAGCTCATGTGACTTCTTTGTTGTTTTGTTTTTGGCTTGGCTTTGAGATACAATCATACAATAGAGGGGAGAATATCGTATCCCCCCCCCCCAAAAAAAAACTTCATGGGTGCATGCCAAGAACTAGTCAACTAGCCGATTTAGGCTCTGTTTGGTAAACAGCTGTTAGCTGTTTGTATTAGCTGTTAGCTGTTAACTGTTTGAATTAGCTGTTTATGTTAGCTGTTTGAATTAGCTGTTTTTAGAAAAAGTGTTTGGTAAAAATTAGCTGTTTCTAAAAAATATGTTGGTAAAATTTCATTTATGCGCTTATTTATGAATTAGTTTTAAATGAAATGTGTGTAATTTTTTCAAACTTATGGATAATTATGTCATTTCTACAAAAAGCTCTTCTCAAAAGGCTAATGGGAATAGTTTTTTCAAAAAGAGCTTTTTGGAGCCAAACAGCTATTGCAAACAGCTCTTTACCAAACACCTTTTAGCTATTTGACTTGGTCAAAACAGCCAAAATCTTCTCAAACAGTTATTTTTTCTCAAAAAGTTGTTGCTACCAAACACCCCCTTAGACTCAGATAATCTTGATATATATTGTTAAACAAAGAGGCTATCTAAAAATAAAAAAGGGGTGACAAAAGTAATTTGAAATTACGTAGTTCGATAAATTAAAACCGATTGTTTTTTACAACTTTCAATAAAAAATACTCTATTTGATGCGCCATGTAGTCATACTTGTGTGTGTAACTTATACTCCATGACTATGCCAAGAACTAGTCAACTAGCCGATTTAGATTCAGATAATCTTGATATATATTGTTAAACAAAGAGACCAGCTAAAAATAAAAAAAGGGTGACAAAAGTAATTTAAAATTACGTAGTTCGATGAATTAAAACCGGTTGTTTTTGACAACTTTCAATAAAAATACTCTATTTGATGGCCCATGTAGTCATACTTGTGTGTGTAACTTATACTCCACGACTGTTTCGCTTAAAACAGTACATATAAGGATTTTAGCTAATTTATCATTAAGTTGCAATAATGCTTCATCAATTATTAGTTATGATTTATTCATCAAATATCTTAGTATAATTTATTTTTTTATCTGGGCTATGTTAATATATGACATTAGTTTTGTCCTACCAATAGAATTACAACTTTCGAAGCCACCATTGTTATCAATAACTATCACATTGATTACATTATTTTTAAATTATCAAATAATCTACATAACTTCTACGACTCTTCAATTATATACTCTTCTTATAAGTATTATATATGTTATCAAGAAAGCGTATGATTAATTAATTATAAGAGATCAAGTAGAATGAACCTAAGTTTTAATTGGTTTCATGATCCAATTGAATGATCCCATTGGTATTATTAAATAAAAGGATTAAGATCTTAATTTGAGAGGGAGAAGGAGACAGAAAAGGTGGTGGGGAATACATAGCCCTGCAAAGTAGCAGTGACTTGCAATGCAAGTGGAGGGAGAATTCAAGTGTTTTCATTTGAGCACGTTGATGACAAAGAGTAAAGACAACTGGTGTGCGATGTGTCCAAAACCAAAATAGGGCCCTCCCCTTAGTTTACCAACAAACAACAACTACTCCTCCTATTACTATGGGTCTTATTTTGCTAGATTTGGGGAGATTTACACATAGAAAATTTTATCTTTATTAATATCTGTATCCGTAAAAAGGCTTATTTCAAAAGACCCACAAAATAAGAATTTGTGAAAGATATTTTATAGAAGAATGGTTTTGTAAAAATATTTTTATGAAAAAAAAATTAAGAATAAGCAGTAGCGAATAGACAGTTTACCAGCAAACAAAACAGTAAAAATACAAATTCTTCAATGCTATGTACTGATATTATTGTTATATTTTGGTTGATGATATTTATATATAAAAAAATATTATATGCTTAGTGGATTCGTTAGTAAGTGCATTCAAAGTTTGTCACGATTGCTGGTTTGGACAAAATATTGACGGAATACTAAATTGCCACTTTCTTTGAAAAATGTGGGATTGTGGTTGGATAGAGCTCTTTCTATCACTTACGGATAATGATAATAAGAGCTATTTGGACAAACGAAGCATTATCAAGTTAGAAATTTGTTATTGTCTTTCTCCACAATTCTAACGCCGTACCTTTAATCTACATCAATAAAGAGCGCCTGTCTACGTCATTTTGCACGCAACAAGTCCTAATTTTTTAGTTATGATAATTCTTAGTTTATTACTGGTTTTTCATTCAATACGCTAAGCTTTTCTTTTCTTTTTCTTTTTTTTTAATTGTGAGAGTTAGTTTACTCAATCTTTTAATGTGCACTATTTTCTTGTGTTTTAACTGATTTTTGTTATGGTGCTTGTAAGTGGCTGAGAATTAGAAAATATTTACTATTGTTTTGCTAGCAATATCTTAATTTGGTCTCCCTCTATTGTATTAGCAAAGGTCTTATGCTATTTTCGACGGACTTTTTTACTTTTTGGGTTTATACCCAACTCACAGCCGGAAAAAGGATCCTTATTATTTGCCAAACACATGAATTAGGACTAGACCCAAAAGAAAGATACAAGAGTTAAGATTGACTAGTATCATGGTATGGGTTGGACTGATTTATTAGTTCGTGCATATTGAATGCGAATCTTTTTCTTCCATGAATGGTCTGATGTTTAAACACAATTCATTCATTCACAAGCTACAAGCGTAGAGAACCTTCTAAACGAATTGAATATATAATGAGAAACAACAATTAAATGAAAATTGATCATCAATACATTATATGTCATAAGTTTTTACAAGAACTATTTTTCGTACATAGGTTTCTAGATTTATGTCTGGTTGAATTCGATCTTGTTTGTAGGCACATGTCATGTAACTATGTATTAATGAAATTGTTGATTTCTATTCAAAACTAATTTAGAAACTCTTTGCTATTTTTATGCAAATTAATTGGTGTATCATTTAGATTAATGTTATGTCAAGTTATCACACTTGTAGTTATTGGACCACTCTAGTAGAAGCTATTCCAACTGAATTTTAGATTATAGCTTTGTGTATTGTACCGTAACATTTAAGCCAATTCACTCAATCTTAACATCATCCCATCGCTACCGGTGGGTCATTGAAAGCATTGATTGAAATATTTGATAATATTAATTATCATCACATACAATTAAAAAGAAAAAGAAGTTGATTATCAACTAACCAACGTGATAACACTGGTAAATGGTACCGAACTAACAAGAAAAATTAAATAAATGGGCTAATCATATCCCAAGTAGACTTGACTATGCCACTACTTGATATTGCTTTTAGGTTAATCAACTGCAACTAGTCCTAATCCAAAACTTTTGGAGGCAGTAAAATAGTAAATCTTCCTTACTTTTTGAAGCAGGGGTGATTATATGCATTAACCCACTCTAGAACAATATGGAACAACTGTAATCTAAATTTCTTAGTTTGAAGTAATTATAATTATATAAGATAGTTCTTTCATTGTAATATTTTCATACAATCAAACATGATAATGAAAGCACGATTTTAAACTTATTTGCATTATAAAGTTGATTATATCTAATCAAACAGTACATTAAGATAGTACAATACAATTGCATGTAATGAAAGGAGAAACAAATCTAACACTTACGTATCACCGTTAAAGTTTTAGTCTTAATCACTATATCGATCACAAATCAGAAGTGAAATTTTAAAATCTAACGATATGGAAAATGACTCTAATTCTTCCATGATTGCCCCCAAAAAATGTTTGTCAGTTCAGTCGGGTTTGTGGTTTTGCCCTTTGGATGGTATCACCTTCATAATTGCATGCTTATGTTTTTTTATATGCGATTCTAACTTTAGTTCTACATTTGAAATGATGTAATTTTAAAACAAAGGATCAATGTATTAATTGAAATTCATATTCTAATTATAATAGATATTATACTTAAACGAATACATAGTTGAGAATAATAAAATAAAGCAGTTTCACTCTAGAAAACTAATTTTCATGTTTTTAAAATGTCATTTCTACTTATTCGTTGTTTCCCAATATAAATTTTCATCTAATTCTCAAATCTTATATGATCTTCTTGTTGAACAGGTTTGCTTAGGATCATAGGTCTTGATAGAAAGTATTATGTGAGACCGTCTCATATAAAAGATATCACGAGCATGACAAGGACAAGGTACACTAGAAAGGCTTATAATAATTGTTGGACCAGTTGTCGATTGTTGAAGTTGTTACTAGTAACCATATACCTGCAACCTAGCGGGATTAGAGTGTTACGTAAGATGATTTATAAAAAGTTATTCTAAAACATATAGTTGGTCATTTCCAAACTTTCAAAAAAGTTTTCCCTAAATGTGCTCATCTAACAACAACAACAAATCCTATATGAGAACATTTTCACGTAAAAAATTTGTGTCCCACTAGTATTTTTGGGGAGCAAAAAGGCTTTTTAATTGCATGCCTTTTTTAAAAAAAAAATCGTGCAAAAAAGATTTAACGAGAGATTTAAACATGATCGAACTTTGAAACTCATAACAACTCTTCAAAGCCCTATCGATTAGATTAATTAATACTACTCGCAACATTTCATTTGACGAGTGCATATATATTTCAATTTAAATATTTTATACATGGAACAATCATTTAACAATACTTTCAAAATATTGTATGATTTTCTAAAGTTTGTAAATCACAATAGAGACATCACTCCATAGCAATATGGGCTTCTTGAGCCATAACTTTTTCTATGTAGGCCCAATGGCAACGTCAGTGTAAGAGAAAGAGGGAGAGAATGGGTCAAGACATGTTTAATTGGGCCACTGACCCGAGCCCCGCATGTTTGAACACTCAAGGAACACTAATTGACATGGGAGGATCAATACTGGACTGCTTGAATTTCCAATGGACACGTGTCTCTGACCGACTGCTTCATTTTGCTTACATTTTCTATTTTTAAGCAACTTTTTTTAAAAAAATTTCAGCAGGTAATAAATGTGTTAATTAGTACAAGTTAAAAATACGCATGAACCTAAGACCAAATCCAATATTAACAACATATCTTATGACAAAAATCGCTTATGCTTGAATCAAACATGATCTATTTATTTAAACAGTTCATGGCATAATAATATGTAGAAATTCAACACGAAAAAGAGAATGTAGATATTCATAAAAGAGAATGGAAAAGTATGATACGTAATTGCAGATAAAGCCGATCAGTAGTTCATAATATACTTTTCTGGCAAAATTATTGAATTAATGAAACAATCGCAACAATGTAAAAAAGATAGTGCCATAAACTTCTGTGTTCCATGCCTTAGATAAATATGAAAATGCAGCATTAATATTAATATTTCTATAAAAGGAAGGCATATAGTTTATAGATTATGCTATGTTTAAATGGTATTATACTATTTATAAATTCTGCATGTTTTTTTTTTTTTATATCAAATTCTGTTAGTTCAAATATGCTACTTCAAACTTCAAAGTGTATATATGCATCCTTTTATAAATTATTATACTATAATTAGTCAATATCAAAATGAAGTCGGAGTGACTCGGGGGTAATGAAGGTATATAATATTTTATTCGTCCTTGTGGATAACCTCAGGCCAGTATGAGAAAGTCACAACAGCTCATTAAATCACCAATAAGTGCCCATAATAGAGTGTCAATTCTATATATATATATTTTTTTTTAAAATATAGGTCAGCGAATTGGATTATAAATCTGAACCTCTACCTAACCTCGACCATCAATAAGGGAGTACCCTTCATTAATTTGAGGGACATGTTGGATCAAATGCAAAAAGACTAACGTCCTAACCTCAATTTTTGTGGGTTCAACAGATCAAGTTAAACTAGCTCTGGACTCTAAGATCAAGTCTAATAATAAATAGTAGTAAGCTGATAGACATGATAATTGATAAGGAACATATATGATTTTCAGGATAGATACACACTTAATAAATCTTGACCATTATCCAACCCTTGATGAGTTAACTGACATATAACATACTCTTAAGCTTCTGCAAACCCAAACAAAACAAATATCATCATTCAAAATCGTCTTTTTCTTGGTCTAAAGAATTTCTACTACTTGAGGGAACTAGTCTAGGCCCGTGTTTTACACGGTGCATGTTCAAATAGACAATTCGTAGATATGTTATCAAAATAATAAATGAATAGTTATTGTAGACATAATTAATATTATAATTAAAAGGATTACAATTTAATACTCAATTTTTTAATCAAAAATCTGTTACTCAAGTTTAAGAAGTTCAAAGGCACAAAAAGGACAAAAAATATATATATTAAGCATAATCACTACATACAAAATAAATAAAATTGGCCATAAAAGAAATGTTAATTAGCACAGCTGAAAACATGATAGATAAATAAACATATAATTGAAAGTCTTTTTCTTGGCACACTATCATAATATCATTCCTGATTTACATAAAAGACATGGAACACCATCACATCAGAATATTTAAAGTAAAATGCATTGTAAGTCTAACGGTTAAAAACTGTGGATAACTAATTGACTATGATGCAATTGGAGTTGGATCTGATATTCATTCTACTTTTGTTATCTGCATCGCATCTCAGGATGCGCCTCCCTTTCCTCTTCATAGTAACTGTATGCATATGCATACAATAAATTAAACATCTGAGGCAATAAAGCATTCAAGTTAATGTGCAAAACGGGATTGGACTCTATGTACGTCAAATAGAAGAAAATAAAGAATAAGTCTTCATACATATAAGCATTCAGTATTTATATAAAGCAACATGGTCAAAGTCACACTTAGTCAAAGAAAGAGGGGGAAAAAGAATAAGAAAAGAAAGTTTATAGTGTACTACACTTTTAGATTTTGCTAATGAACTCCTTCAACTACCCACTATATTTTTTTGTTTTTTTAGGAGGGGGGAGGGGAAGGGGGTGTTGTGTTTGTCAAATTCAGATACCCATTCTATTACAAATAAAAACAGTTAGCATTCAGGGAAATATCGACTATGTTGTGAGATCATAATTCAATTACATCTTGCATTTACCATGAACCACATGAATTAAGGATTGGTTAAACAGAATCAGATAATTGCTTAACTACATGAATTCACTAAACATTAAGAACTAACCAGATATTGAAATGAAGAAACAAACTCAAAAGATTCCTGAAAATAACTTATGCATGTATCCTGTTGTGCATAAAAAAAAAAAAAAGAATAACATCTTCTAAAGATACACTTGTAGTGTCCCTCACTCCTCTTTCACCCATGCCTTGTATCAAAGCAATTCCACAAAGGGGGACAAAAAGAATACTTGCAGTCTCATCGACCCATTTTGCAAACAGTTTTGCAAACAATAGGAGACTACTGCAATCACATACCACGTTTCGAAAATGGAAAACTCCTAATGTCAAGAACATGCATGAATAATTGCATCAAATTATTCAATTTCATTGGCCAAAGCCAGTGATTTTGGTAAACTACAATCACAAATTGCGAAATTTGTGAGTAAGAAACAAATAAGAGCATATCAGTAGATTGTACGGTTAACACCGGCAAATATGTCGCTAGCCTTATGTTTGTCAAGGAACATGACCTTCTATCTTTGACGGAACATATCCTAAGCAACCCTCCCCCAAAACAAATAAGTGAATCAAAGTACATCATAAATTATCAAATTGGAGTCGGTCCATCCATAAGTAATTTTATAGGCTTCGAAGTTTAGTTAATCCCACCCTAATTACATTTTTTTATGCTTTAAATATGTATTTATCTATGATTTGTCTTTAATTATGAATCTTCATAGCATGGATAACCCAAATAACTGCCCCAAATTCAAATTCAAATCACATAGCCGCCATGAGCTTTCTTCTTTTCTATGCCATGAGTTAAAAGTCAAATAGCCAACCAGAGCTTTATTCTTTTCTAGGTCAATATGAATATTTTCCATTGCCATTAATTCATCCGTAACTCCTTATTTTCATTCTAGTCTTAGTGTTTCACATCCTCACCCCTCCCTATTTCCCATATGTGTTGTTCTCCCTCATTTCCTCTACCAGTACAATTAGTTTGGCCACCCTATCCTTACCACCACCCCTATTGCCCTCTATCCATCTTCCCTACTATCTATACCTACCTTCTGTTGCGACGTCTGCACACATCTTTATATTATAAATGCTAGAATGTGTAAGGGGTTGAGTGTTGAGGAAATGACAAATGCTAACATGTGAGTAAATTTAGGATATATGTTGCTTCACAACCGTTGGATCAAAATCTTAAACAATCTTAGCCCTTGGATTTATTTTTACTGACCACATTAGGTCTCAGGTTCGATTCCCCCCTCCCTCATTGTATTGTACTATTTACTAAGCACATTAGGTCTCAGGTTCGATTCCCTCATCCCCCATTATATTGTATTGCCCATTGTAGCTCTTACGGACCAAAACGTTTTTAATTTTCGTCATTATTATTATTAATATTTTGTATTTTTCAATACAAATATAAATTTGAGCATGTGTTATTAGAGATAATAGAATAATAAATACGATTTTCATGATTATTTCTATTATTACTATTGTTGTTGTTGTCGTCATTATCGCCGTCGTTGTTGTTATCTTTCCGTTTGAATTTGATGACATAGTCAATATTAATAATGATCATCAAATTATCAAAGAGAGATTAAGAGATTATAAGAGATATAAAAAATTTTATTAGTTCATTATTATAAAATACATTAATAATTTACAAGTTTTAACTTAATGAAACAAAATTATAATTACTGAACAAGTCATAAAACCTTATATGACACATTATTATTAACACATAATATAATATACACAATTATAAAGAAACAATAAATATTTTTTATTTCCATTATTATTATTATTATTAATATTTTTGTATTTTTTGATAGAAATATAAATTTGAGCATGTATTATTAGAGATAATAGAAAAATAAATATGATTTCCATGATTATTTCCATTATTATTATTGTTGTTATTGTCGTAATTGTCGTTGTCGGCGATTTTATCTTTCTCCTTGAATTTGATAACATGGTCAATATTAATTATGATCATCTAATTATCAAAGAGAGATTAAGGGAGTATAATGGATATAAAAGTGTTTATTATTTCATTATTATAGAATAAGTTCATGTATTAAAATTTTTAACGTAAGGAAACCGAATTATAATTACTGAACAAGCCGTAAAACCTTAGGTGACACCTTATTATTGTCACATAATATAATATACAAATTTATATAGAAATAATAAACATTTTTTATTTCCATGATTATTGTTATTATTTTGTCTTTTTCGATACAAATATACATTTGAGCATGTATTATTAGAGATAATATAAATATAAATATGATTTACATGATTATTTTCATTCTTACTATTATTGTTGTCGTCATTGTAGTTATCGTCGCTGTTATCTTTATCTTTGAATTTGATAACATAGTCAATATTAATTATGATCATATAGATGTAAGAGTTGTGCTGAAAAATTACATATTGTAAGCATGATATAACATATTGCAAGGGTTGAATTTAAAATATTAAAACAATTTAAAATAAAACACAATCATCATATTAGGTCCGTGAAACTGAATTTATTTCACATTTAATATGATCTATTTAACAGAAGGAAATAAATGAACTATTTTTCTTTTTGTTTCAGAGCATACATATCTTACAATTAAATTTAATTTATTTAAATCTTAAATGTATAATTAATTTTTTAACATTTCAAATAAATTGACCAAAATATAATCTATTTAACGCACAAGAAAAATTGAAATCACTTTCGTTTTCTTTTAAACCATACAAATCCAATAATCAAATTCTCTTCATAAAACACTTAAAATTATAATTAATATTTTACCGTTTAGAATAAAATACCCCAAATTACCATAATACTTCAAACTAAGAAATATCTGAACCCACAAATCTGAATTCAACCCATCTCTTGCAAGACAACATAAGGGCATGAGAAGTTTACATCAAAACCCATTAAACTATTCAGTTGACATGAAAGCCAAATGTACAAAGTATGAACACTTAATTATATTAGCGTCCCCTAATTGGCCATTTTAAATAGCCAAAAAAGTTATGTATTAGCATAAATATAATGTTCAAATTATTTTCATTGAAAGATAAATTTTATTGCTGTTACATGTAAAACTGAAACTAAACTGACTTCAAAATAGTTTATACCTAAATTCACTAGACAATTAGCCACTTTATAAATTTTTGCTCAACAACAAGAGGAGAAGGTAGATTTTTCATCATTGGCATCATAGATTGACTTATCATCACCCAATTTAGACCCTGTTATTTTCAGTGGGAAATGAGGGGTGTGGGATGAGTGTGTGTGGGAAAAGGGGGGAAGGAGTGAGTGTGTGTGGTATTTTTTTTTAAGTGTGGGAAGAAGTGGGTGAGTGACTAGTGTGGGTGACAGCTGAATGTAGTTGAATGAAGTTGAAATATTGGTTATTAATAATTTTTTGTTTTCTAATGTAATAATTTTATACTGATAGTAATTAATGATGATGAAATTTTTTTATTTTTGTTCATTCTTTTTTATTTTTTTTATTTTTTATTTTTTATTTTCGTAGTTTTATTATTTCATTTTGTATTTTTAATTTTTAATTTCTAAATTTTTTAATTTTTAATTTTTATATTTTTTATATTTTTTAAATTTTTTATTTTATTTTTTAATTTTTTTAAATTTTAATTTTTTGTTGTATTTATTTTTTATTTTGTTATTTTTTTGTATTTATTTTTTTATTGTTTTTGGGAATTTTTCATTGGTTGTTTTTCAAGAATAAAAAATGAAAAAAAAATAAATACAGCAAAATAAAAAATAAAAAAATAAATACAAAAAATTTGAAAATTTAAAAATAAATAAATAAAAAATAAAATTAATGCAAAATATTTAAAAATTTAAAATTTTAATGATAAAAAAGTAATAATAAAAAAATAAATAAAATAATAAAAAAAGAAAACAAAAATAAAAATAAATACCAAAAAATAATAAAATAAAAAATAAAAAATGAAAAATAGAAATAAAAAATAAAAAATAAAAAAATAATGAAAAATTATAAAAATAATGAAAAACAAAAAAAATAAAACTGTTTCATGACATCTGAAAAATTAAAATTGCTCATAATTGCTTTCAGATTATTCATACACACAATTACGTAAATTGTAAAAATTTTCAAAATATGAGAAATGATTGTTTTATGTAGGTGTGGGAAGGAGTGGGTGAGTGTAGCAAGGAGTGATACTTTTTTTAAAGTGTGCGAATGAGTGGAAAAAGGGGCGAAATAGTGGGTGAGTGTGGGTTGGGTTGATTTCCCAACGAAAAGAACAAGGTGTTAGCGTGGTTTGTGACAAATTCACTATCTACTGTCTCTATCATACTTATGTAGACTTTTGTCACAATCATATACTTTTTAATTATTAATCCAATTAGTTATGTACAAAGTTGTTGTATATTTAACTTTTTCATTGAATTTTTCCATTATCTCATCTAAATTATAATATTAATCATGTCTACCATAACTATTTATTTATTATTTCGATAACATATCTACAGAATGTCTATTTGAGTGTACTCCGTGCAAAGCACGGGCCCAAACTAGTTTCCATAAACATAGAGAAATAAAAATAAAAAACCTAAATTAGACCAAAAAAACCAATTAAGATCAAATCCCCACCAAAAAAAAGTAAAAAACTACAATTGAGCACCCAATCTAACAAAGTACTAAACCCAAAAAATAGTTACCAATTATAGGTAAGCAAAGTACTTAACCGCAATAGTCCTTTTAAGGATGAGGTTGTGGCCAACTTGGTTCACCTACCTTTACTCAGTGGCAACCATTGACACCGCGGAGCTATCGAACACAAATAAAGGCAAGTGCATATAATTAAACAATCTTCTCTCTTTGGGAGTTTTGGGGGGGGGGGGTGATTTCAAAAAAAGACACATAAGCATACCAATTGGTTTGGAACTCACATGATACTATCAACTATAAAGGCATTACTAACTAAATTAGCTAGCTATATTATACTTCTTTTTTCGTTTTTTTGGTAGCCAACACATTACCAACTCAATAAGGATTAGCTAGCATATTCAAGGATAAATGCAGCAATGGAAAGAGAATGTTACCCAACCAATGCCTTTGAGTAACAAAGAATTGGGCACTCCTCAAACAGAAAGCAACCTATAGCCCTCTGGCAATTGGTAAGTACAATATGCAATTTACAGCAAGAGCCATTGTTGTAAATTAGATTATCATCTCTCTACAAAACCCATCATAAAAAAAATGGATAAATAGGCATTAATGTACATGTGAAATTAAATCAGGCAACAAAATCACACTAAAGCAGGCAACAAAATCAAAATTAGTCGCCTAAAGCATAGTGACCTTAACTTAAATTCAGGGGTTCCCCTGGATCCAACCACTGTTACCAATTTTCCTCTTGATGAAATATAAGGAATTAAGGTGAATGTGAAGTTAAATCATATGCAAATGATAATTTTAAGTTGATTATAACACGTCCAAAATATAGGCATTAAATTAGATACTGAACTATGATGCATGGTAGCACAAAGCTCAGCCCTTACAAATTGAAGAATTGAAATCAAGGTTGGGGCTCTCACCAGAGAGCTTGGCTCAATTGATTGTGCAAGATGAGAAGTCCACATCAAAAAAAGGGATTTAGACAAAAGATAACCCAATCAGAATGAGATTAGGAAAAAATAATAAAATTAATCCCATTCTAGAATTGATCAAAATCAATGTATGAAGTCCAGAAAGTAATAACATATTGTGGGTAAGTAAAGGCCTTGGCATCAATTGCCCTCATTAAAAGTCTATTGTTGTTGTCATCATGCTTCACCCGTCTCCATGCAGAACATCAAATGAATGGCCAACGTCAGAGCATCATTAAAATGGATAGCAAATAAATAAGCAACACCTGTGACCCAAATCTTAAAGAATCAATTATAAAAATTATAGCCTCAAGTAAGAGATATAGAGGCAGACCTTGATGCTAGTGCTGTTGTGGAGGCAGACATCAAATAGAGCAGCGATGATAATGTATTCTAAGACACCACCACTTTGAGTGAGAATAAGTGAATTACCATCATGTGAAATAGACGCCAAACAAAAAATTCACTATACATCACTGAAATAAATTCACAACCCCAAAAGAAAGAGAGAGTGCATACCTTAGTAATTCAGATGGGTTAGCTTCAGTCTACAGATTCAGCCGAAAAAAAAGAAAGACAAAGAAATAAAGAAGGAAGACACACATACATCAGTACAATAGAAGACGAAGCATGTCATGATGTCAAGCAATTAAAAATACAAATTTAAGCAATTCAATGTGGGGTTCCACAATTCAAGAACCCTAATTTTGGTATTTACAAATTGTAATTGGTGAGATATTTCGATACAATGGGGGAAATCAATACTTGGGAAGCTCTTTCTACTGCATCTAGATCACGACCACTATTTCTCTTACTTCAATTCTCACCCCTTCCATGTTCACAAAACCAAAATTCAAACAATTCATGGATTCACATAGTCATGCTTAGAACCCAAAAGCAATAGAAGAAAATAGGCGAAAAAGGATAAAAAGAAACCTGGAAAGGGGCTCTTGTTAAAAGAAGATTTTGAATTGGAATCTGTCTCATCTATTGCTGATTCTGCTCAATAAGTGACTGTAAAACCACCAAAATTCCAAGAAAAATTCAGTGAAGATTACAACAACACAGTTCCTTGATATTCATGGGGAAGAAAATCACGAAAATCGAATTGAATGTTGTGGGAATTGGGCTGAGGAAAGGGAGAAAATTGTACCTTCATCTGAGACACAATGTCGTAAAGTTGATTTTTCGACATGTCGGTGAGGTTTGAGGCCAGACCATCACCGAAGATTTATTTTCTGGCCATCACCCCCCCTCCTGTGTGGACATATTGTTAACCAGAATAGCTATGGAGGAAGTGAGAATCCGTTTGGGGCAGGCGTTTAAGGAGAGAATCGTGGAGGAGTGGGATTATTGTGGGAAGTTTGGGGAATGAGAGAGATTGAGAAGCAAAGCATATCTGTAAGGCGTGATGGGGAGAGAGAAGCAAGCAGTTAAGCATTTAATGGTTACAATTGATTAGGAGATGAAATCGTGATGCTGGATGACTGAATTTTCCCAAATCACGTCCGTGGGAGTCAACCGGGTTTTTTTTTACTTTTATTATAGTAATAGATATATTGTTGTATTTTAAAATTTGAAATGAATAGATTTGGCGGGATTGCACCAAATCAGAGCAAATCTGAATCCCTGTAAAATCAGCTTATCACCCATTTTTGCATTTGTATTATAAAGATATATGGTTGGTTTTAAATCGGAGAATGAGGGTCCTTTTTTTTATATATATTTTTTTACGATTGGAAAGATTTAACTTATAGTTTACAACTCCTTGCACCTTTTTACGTCTCCTTATAAATTTCTTTACATTTTCTTACATCTCTTTACATCTTCTTACACCTTTTTAAATCTCTTTATATATATTTTGTAACATTCAACTTATCATATAGTTTATTCTCATATTTATATAGAAATATGTATATTTTTTGAAATATTATCAATATGAAAAATCTTACAACTTTTTTATGAATATAATATCTGTATAAACTTAAAAACAGAATTGAACGATGTGAATTAATATTTGGGTTTCGATATGAAGAGTATATACAATTATAGAGAAAATAAGTTCACATAGTTTAAAATTGCAATAAAAAATCACATTTATGTTTAAGTTTTGACGTGAATCTTGCATGAAAATAGTCAAGCTATAGATGACGAAAATATTTCAACTATTTCATCCATCTGTTTATCCATGACATCTTGGTTTCTATCATCGTACATTAAACATTAGGTTGAATTTAATTCCAAAATATTTAATTTAAATAGGATTTCATTTTTAGACTTCTATTCAATTTTGTTGAGAAAAATTGATATTTTTTTAATTTGCTTATAGGAAGGCAAAATTAATATTAATACTAGAAAATCACCTCAAGTGCAGAACATATTTGATTCTACATTGTCGGCTTGAATTTATCTTATTCATATTTAATTGCTTGTTTAACATTTTATTTTTATTAATTACATTATTTCAATATTATTTTTATTATCCTAGACGGTAATTGTAAGAAAATAATTTTTTTTTGTAATGTTAAAATATAATTTGTTTAGTGATGTTATAAAATTTATTTCATAATTATCAGTGATATACTTAATTTATTTTCATGAACTAATTTTTTGTAATATATATATATATATATATTATACATTAAAAACCAATATATATATATATATAAATTATACACTATAACTTTTTAATAGTTTAATAATTTTTTATATTTATTTATATAATTTCTTACCGCTTCTTATAATTTTTTATAATTTTTTTAATATTGTATAATTATATTTTATCGCAAAAAAAAAAGAATGAAAAATAAACACAAAGCATGTGAAGTACCATAGATGTCACTTGTCAGAGAAGTGAGAGAACACATCAGTAATTTCCAGCCCTGCAAACTTTGGTTTGCCCAAACGCAGTCACATCACGACATCAATCAGCGCCAAAAATTGTGTGGGTGAGCAGAGTGGGAGGAAGGGGCATTCTTCATACCCCTGTACCGATAAGAACCTAATCTTTGTCATATTTGATTTTGGGGAAAAAGCAATTCCCCAAATTTTACCTGAAAATTCACAGAAACCCTTCCGAATCAATTTCCCTTCTGTATTCTACCAATGTACTCGTCATTTATCCATCCCCAAATTATTAACAATCATATGATATACCCTTTGTCGCCGCCTTCTCACGACAACCTCTATTTGACCCCCTCGCTTTCTCTTCCTCAACCATAGCTGGTTTCCTCCTCCAACGTTCAAAAGCACCCCCCCCCCCTTCCAAAAAGCTACCCTTCTCTCTTACTCTTATCAAAATCTGAGTAGACTCGATTTAGCTGGATAATTTCTGTTGGGTTATCGAATTTGAGCTCAGATTTTCTGGATCATTGATTTTGAGCTGAATTTTTCCTGGGTCATCGATTATTAGCCGAGATTTTTTTTTTGGGTGGGTGATCAGGTTCTATCTGAAATATTTTCTGGGTCATTGTTTTTGAGCTGAGAATTTTTCTGGGTCGTCAAGAATTTTGCATTCTTTTGAGGGGGAGCTTTGGTTGGGGGGGGGGGGTACGACACAGGGGGTTTCTGATGAGAGAAGATGGGCGTTGTTACTTCATCAATCGCCGCGAAATTCGCATTTTTCCCGCCAACTCCTCCGTCGTACACGGTGGTAGCCACCGGTGATTCCGGCGACCGGAAGTTGTCGATACCGGAGGTTCCGAGAAGGGACGATGTTGATGTCCTGAAGCTTCGAACTCGAAGGGGAAACGACGTCGTAGCTGTGTACGTGAAGCACCCAAATGCCTCTGCAGCTTTGCTTTATTCTCATGGAAATGCGGCTGATTTGGGTCAAATGTATGAGCTCTTTGTTGAATTGAGCCATCGCCTTCGTGTTAATCTTATGGGGTAATTTGACTAACCCTGCAGCTGATTAATGGGTTTATGAGCTGCACGTTAAGCATGAATTATGCCTTGTGATACATTTACCTTTTTCTTTAATGAAATTCTGATTATGCCAAAATTCTGATAAATAGTTAAGCTTTTGATAATTTAGACATGAATTAGAGGCCTAAATTTTATCTACCGGTGGTGAGTCAATGATACATTGGAGAATGGAGATTGCCAAGGGGGGAGGGTACTCTTTCAAATTAATGGCTCACATATGACATAGCTGGGGTTATTAGGTGCTTTTTTGTGAGGCGAAAGTTATCATCTTTAGCGCTTTTGCCTGTGTTTGGTTTATGAGGAAAAATTATCATTCTATCCTTTTGGGTGCGGCACTAACACAGGTTGGTTTAAGTGATTTTGCACTTATTTTTCTTTAAGTGAGGTCTTAGATTCTGGCCTTACGAATTGAGAAAATTTGTCATTGGAGGGTTCTATCCACTTTGGGTCAGAAGCAGCTCAACTCTAACTAACAGAGGACCAAAGGCCAAACAATCTTTTTGGGTGCACCATTGACTACATATATTGAGAGCTCAATGATAAGGAATGACAAGAACAAGAACATAACAACCAAATGGGAATGACATTCATGACCAAAATGATTTGTTCATTCAAGTCTTTGTAGACATTGTACTTCTGCGAAGATGATTGCCTTTTTTATGTGCAAACCAAATGGTCAAGTAACTTTTGTGATCATCACATTATCTGGTGGAAATTCTGTCAAGACATGATGAATTTGGGTTTGTGTTGTCTTCAAAGTAGCCATAGAATGCTTAGTAATGGACATTGCCACAGCACCACATCATGTGGAGAGTCAATCAAGGCCTGAAACTTTCTTCTAAGGGAGTAAACATGGTTTAGTACTTATTTGATGGCCGATTCATATGTGTGTGTCACTTGTGGTTACGTTGGCTATTTGGCATCAATAAGGATCATGCTTTAATGTACTGTTCAAAATGTCTAATGCATGTTTGGGTAATGCCATCATTTTGATTGTTTCTCGTAATTCATATAACTAATATTCTTTTTTTTTCCCCTGTTTGTAGGTATGATTACTCTGGATATGGACAGTCAACCGGAAAGGTAGCACCTCTTCTTTATCCTAATTTGCTGTTACTGGATTTTTGCCCATAATTATGTCTCTGTGTTGCTTGATTGATACGTACCTTTTCGTAGAAAGTGATTATTCTTTTTCCCAAGATTCCCTTCCTCTTAGTGATACTTGGAAAAGGGCCAAAAGGCTATCATCACCTGCCCAGCTCAAATTCGTACATTTTCTGTATCTTATATGCTTTCTTGCTATGGTTGTGGCTGTTTCCCAACCCTAGCTGCAACATGGGACCAATGTAATATCCTATGTTTCCCTTAGATATATGACTAAGCATATTTTGGACATGTCACATTAGAAAACTTTGGGTCCCTTTGCAGTAGATCTATTATGAGGCTCAATCATTTGCATGTGGGCAAACTGGGCATCATAAATCGTGGGTTGAAACAAATTTCATTATTTGGGTTTGCTTTACCACGTCAAATCCATTGCGATAAATGCTTTGAATTTGCGCATAGGCTGCTGTTTGCCACTGAATATGTGGTGCAACATAATTCTTGAAGAGCATGCAGAGCTTCGAATGATTGTATATGACAAGCAGGCAATGGCCAATGTAATGAACAATATATGAAATTGTACATTTTAATGGGTTAAAGTGAACTGCAGAGCTGTTTGGAATTTCTGCGTTCAATCAAATTGAATACTGAATGCATACCATGAGCATTTTAGCTTCAAGCCTATCATTATGCACTCCACCTAAGGTTAGATTTTGAGGATCTTGTTTTGTCAATGTCCTGCTAGTCGGATAGGTTTTTTTCTTTCTTTTTTGGGGTGGGGGGCTTATGCCTGTGTTGCAACCAGTGACTTATTTGGTAATTTCAAACTACTTTAATGTAACAGTCCTTGTGTTTCCTTGGAACAGCCTACTGAATCTAATACGTACGCGGACATTGATGCAGCATACGAATGCCTCAGGGAGAAGTATGGTGTCAAAGATGAGCAATTGATATTGTATGGTCAATCTGTTGGGAGTGGTCCTACGGTTGACCTAGCTTCACGTACCCCCAACCTGAGAGGTGTCGTCTTGCATAGCCCAATACTGTCCGGAGTGAGGGTACTGTATCCCGTCAAAAGGACGTACTGGTTTGACATTTACAAGGTAGCAAGATGAGATGCTTTGAAGATGAGAGTGATTACATTTCTTATCCATGGACACTTTGAGGTGATGGGGCTTACAATTGTGCTTCTTTTTTTTTTCCTGTCCAGAACATTGACAAAATCAGCCTGGTGAATTGTCCTGTCTTGGTGATCCATGTAAGTATGAATTTTTACCCTCTTTTTTTTTTGTTGTTTTCCATCCCTTCTGATTTGTTCATGTTCATTTGTGAATGATAACCTATAATTAACAAACCTTAAAAACCTAGTTAAAGCAGTTAAACATCAACACGGTCCCCCTTGCTGGAATCAGTCCCCATTCCATTCTAGTCTAACAAAACATTGAACCAAACTCCCCCTAAGTCTTCTAATTTCCTTGAGCTTTGCATCACTTGACTACCTAGCTAGTTGACGCCCACAATTGCCATTTCTTCTAGTTTTGCAAATGCTGCTGTGAGGTTGCATATGCTTATTGGCTTATGTGTAAATTCTCCTGAACATGCAAACTTAGCTTCTGTTACATCCATCTCATCCGTATCATTTCATCACTGTCAAGGTCTTGCTATCTCTCTCTCTTTCTGAAAGAGTGTGCAGTGTGCATGAGTGAGTGCGAATACGTGCCCTTCTATACAACATCGGTTGGTTAAATTGTTTTCTGACGTATCCTAGGATTGTGTGTGAATATGTGCCCTCTATACAGCGTCAGTTGGTTAATTGTTTTCTGATGGCTCCTATAATCGTGATCCTGAGCATGAATCATATTGGTATATAGTTGGTTGAGCAGTACTGTGGTGCTTTGGCCAAATAAATCTAACAATGCGGCATATTTCAGGGTACAGCAGATGAAATAGTAGATTTTTCCCATGGAAAGCAACTTCATGAGCTGAGCAAGGAAAAGTATGAACCCTTGTGGGTCGATGGGGGCGGACATTGCAATATCGAGTTTTACCCTGAATACCTCAAACATTTGAAGAAGTTTGTATCATTTCTCAATAAACGCAATTCAGGCTCGAACCAAGATCCACAGTAGCGTCCAACAATCAAAGCAAGGAGACTTCCACTGGAAACTCCAAACACATTTGAGGTGAATTCTAACCTTCCAGACATCTTTAGAAACAGCTTAGATAGCCGGCTTGAAAAATCAAAGAAAACCAGCCGGCCTGACAACTTGCGTGGCAGCACACAGCATGAGCAAAAGAAGCTTGTTATGGTGAAGAACAATGCTCCACCTCATTTCTTACCACTTCTGTAGCAATGTATTACTGTCTTTCGTGTATATATTTTACCCCACGAGTGAGTTGCCAACTGATGTTTATTGCACAACTTGTATGTTACAATTACTCTTTTCCAGATAATACAAAGGGGAGAATTAGTTCTCCCGACCTCATTGAAATACTCCCCCTCTCTCTCTTGTGCTTATCCACAAGTCGTAAAGTGTCAAATCGCTTATTCCTTGCTCATATTGCCTGGTTTTGGTCCAACCAATTGCAGGACTTGTTCAATTGCTTCTGTTGCTCCTCCAAATCAGCCTGCAAAAGACATCAACTGGTAAGTTGATGCTATGCAAAGATGGGAATAAAGATAACACCAGCAAAACATCTGCAGCATATTTTATCAAAACTTGAAGAAAAACCAACTAATATGAACCCAGTATGGCAATATTTACCAGTTTGAGCCTCAAATCTGCAACTTCCTTCCCTCTCTGGTATGCAAAAAACTTAAGGGACTGGTGCAGATAAAACAGGGAACAGATCAATCAAAATCCTGAACCAAGTGATAACAACCGAAAAGCAGAGGCAAGTTCTAACTGGTTAGCTTACCCCAAGTCTCTGCATTTCAAGAGATCTTTTTAATGCCTTCTTTTTATCAAGAAGATTTTTGGCGAACTCTAGGGGACGCTTGTAGTTTTTGCCGCGGTAGATGATTATAGCATGGCCTTTCTTTAGCTTGTCAATGGATACAAGTAGTCCACCACTCTCTCTTTCCAGCGTTCTGGCAGTATTAACTACCTGTAAAAATGTTCTCTGCATTGTGATAACCTTGGCTAGTTCTCTGTGCTTCCAGTGCTGGTGTAAGCCCTCTATCAATCCATCAAAGACTCCGCGCCTCCCTGATAACACCAAAATAAGCAAATTCCCAATTTTAGACCAAACAATCCAAGGAGCAGGATATGTCCAAAACTGAACATGAGTACGTTGAGGTATTTTTCCTCTGGCTAAATACATCCAAAGTCCAAATTACCTGATTGCAGTTTTTCTCTTCATTTTTCCCCTTTAGAGCTAAATCTAAGATCTTGCATACTCAATTTGTTCGCATTTCAGATTGTATAACTGGTTTCTTCATATGTTAAGGAGCAACAGATGGTCAGTCAGTTGCGATTAGTTAAGACACTAACGAAATAGACCTCTCTGCAATTAAGGTTGCTACGTCTGAACCCCCCCCCCCCCCAAAAAAAACATCTATGCAGAACTCTCGAGCTATAAATTCGGAAAGGCAATAAAACAAGACAGAGAATGGGGCTCCAGACAATGGCAGGTCATCACTCACCCAGCACTAGAATGCTCTCCATTTTCAGACCTATGTTCCTAAAACATTCTCTCTCCTCCTCAGTAATCAATTCTTGATCAGGCTCCTCCGCAGACTGCTTCCAAGCATTATTCAACTTTGACAGCTCTTTCTCTGCTTTGTCAATTTTGATTCTGAGCTGCAAATTCAGTAGAAATGTGTTCAGTGATAACACAAAGAAGGTGAAATCAAGCACCATTATGATAAAAATTCTGGGACAACGATTCTCACAATGGAGAGCTTGTGCTCCTGTATTCTCAATTCCTTCCCTAATCTTTCTTTCTCAGCTTCTAACTTAACATCATCTTCGCTGTTGGTGTCATTTATCTTCCCACAAATTGTTTGGATATGTTGAAATTCTGAGAAGGTCCCAACAAGACTCATATCTGCTGTTGTTTCAGTATCCATATGAAGAGTCCCAGCAGCTCTAAGCCGGGCATCTTCTTCGTGCAGTTGCCACTGTTTGAGCTCCATTTCTCGCTCCATTACCACGTCTGCAACGTTGCCGGGTAAAAAGTCCTTGCCTCTGTAGAGAATGATGAAGAACTTGTTACGCAGTAACAAAACTCCTCCAGTAAGACGCTGCAAACAATAAAATATCAGAGAGTTCAATTACACTACACTGCATCTGCACCTGTTAGTCTGAAGTACATTTTCCAGGGAGGTCAAGAGAATACCTATTTGGGAATATGGTTGGTTAGTAATTAGCACCATTCGACATTTTAATTGGTTTATGCTTGGTTATATGAAGACCCAAAGAGCAAACAACAGAAAACATGGGATTGACTTCTCAGATACAATACATCCATAGACAAGCATCTGTTAATCCATCTGTTTGTGGAAATATATGGTACTATCCAGTGTATAGAGTCACAGAAGTTGAAGGATTTTTTGAAGAAAGCAAAGCCTCCCCCCCCCCCCCCGGAAAAAAAAAAACAAACGAACCGCACATAAAATGCACACACCAATATTTCCAAGAGAGGAGAGCCTCCAGTTTCCAGGACAAGCTGGAGGACCTGTCTAATAAAAGAACAGTCTTGCAACCATGCATCTGAATCTATGAATTCACACAAGATCACGATTTTCATGTGATAAGTCTCACCTTAAGCTCAGAGGCCATGAGTTCATTATTGGTATTTGGAACTCCCCACTTTACAGCAATCTTGGCAATTATAGTTTTCTCCCACAATTTTAAGATGGAAACTGCAAGGCCTTGGAGTTTAGAGTTTCTCCCTACAGATTCAGAGGATTGAGAAAATAAGGAACTGGAAATTGGAAAATGTAGATCACAAATTATGCAAAATCAAGCCATAAGAAAATAACTGTGAAATTAGTCAGCATGCAAAGCCTATATCATACACCTGAGTGTTTGTACTCCCACATGACATCTAAGTAATTATATATTAAAATATAAAATATATGACAAATACACTCAAAAAATATATATATAATAGATATGGGTGCATGTGCTCCCAGGTGTACATAATAATTTGCCGTCAGCATGCCCTTGACAAAGATACTCCAAATGTACAGTTTTCAAACTGCCACACGTTCATAAACCAACTTTCACAAAATCATTTACTCGTGATGAGCAAAGCAGAAACAACAGTCACCAGATGAATAAATACAAATAATAAAATGATGAACCCCATATACCGTGTCTGTCAACTATAAAACAGTTAAAACACCTATTGCTTTGGTTGTCTGGCCAATCTATCAGAAACTATTAGGGGTAGGGCCCCACCCTCCGCCAAGGGGGGGGGGGGGGCTGCACCAATTTCCATTTTGAGCAATATGGGAGAACACATATTTCAGCCAAGACGGCTTAATTCCAAAACCTATCCAAATCTTGAGCAGAGCAAGGGCTAACTTTAAACTGCTGTGTATTACTAACTTTGATCTATTGAGCATTTCCACATGGTCTCTCTTGCTACAACACACACTTGCTAGAAAATGATAAGGCATTAATGCCATGAGGCAGTGTGTATTTAGTTCCATACAGCTAACATAAGCAACAATAAATCAATAATAACATGAATAGATGTTAGAATTCACAAGCACAGTACCAAGGACAAAGTGTACTGGCATCGGGCGAGCAAGTTTCCTGAGGTATGTCAGTTCATCATCCGTCAATTGAGGTCGAACACGAGGGGGACAGAGTCTAAATGGAGGCTTGAACCCAGGAACTACCTCTGAAAGCATATCACCATCCACTGGCAAGGGCTTCGGGTACCACCAATCGACAAACCTAGGTCCGAGACCATCCAATAATCTATCACCTTCTCTCTCATATAGTGACTTATGAGCTGGATCAACACATAGGCTTCTGCCCATCAAAAGCTCAGGTGACTGAGAATTCTGTTTCATATCCATATTTTCAGGTTCTGAGCTTTGGATAGGCAAAGCAAGGTTACTTTCCAATCTCCGATGATTACTTAAGATATCAGTTGTTTGCCCATTGGGGGAAAATCTTCGAGAATGTCTTTGGAATCGAGCCTTCATTTGATAATTGCATCCTCTGTATGCAACAATGCAATCTTTCCTACTCCATACAACTAATCCACCCGTCTTAATCTGAACGGCAGAAACGATCAGCATATCAAGCATCAGCAATACATTGAATATAACTCAAAATCATCACAAAAAATATTCACAAAACCCAAGACCCATAAAACTGTAACGATTGTGTATGAACTCTCTGATTGCATTACAGCTACTCAGAATGAGGAGATCCATTTTGTGCAACAGAAGATATAAAAGCAAAGAACTACAGTAATAGGAACAATTCGTATCAAACCTCAACGATTTCCTGTGCTCGATCCATATTTCGACAAAGAGGCAAATCAAACCTGAGCATAACAAGTTCATTGTGAGCCCAAACTGAATGAACTTCATCAACCACAGCTTGAGTTACACCAGCTTTTTTTACCTTAACCCATTTCCTCATCTTACCAGCCTCTCCCCTCAGTCTCTCCAACAACTCTTTATCAAGAGTCAATTCAGCAGCCGTCGGCACTTTCTCCTTCTTCACCCTCCTAAACACAACCATTCTCTCTCTCTCCCACGGCATTTTCCGCCTTAATTTCGAAACCCCATCATCATCACTTGTAAGCTTTCCCAACAAAACCCCACCTTCAAGATCACCCCAATTTTTCTGGGTATCACCCCAATTGCTACCCCCTTGAAGCTTCTCGATGCTATGAACTATCTTCTTCATCGCCTTCTTACCCCTTCTCCCACTAATTTTCTCAGTCAGGGACTTATCAGCCTTTTGGGACTCGCCATTGGAGGTTCTTTTCTTGCTTCGGGGTTTTGAGAGGTCCAGAACCTCATCAGCTGGCAGAAGAAGATGACCCTTCATCCATGGAGCAGTGGGCATCTTAATTTTACCACTGTCGGAATTGGTTGCTTCGTCACTATCATCGCCATATTCATCATCTTCATCATTGAAGGTATCATCTTTGCGAGTAATGGGAGGAAAGGAGCGATTTTGGAGGGAGAAGGAGGTGGCATCAGAGGAGAGAGAATTTAGGGGTTTGAGGGTCTTGAGCAGAAAGGGGGAAGATGATGGGAAGGGCTCTGAAAATGCGGTCGGAATGATGGGAAGTGTAGGAGGGGAGAGAAAGAGAGCTGCAGTAATTGAGTTCATGCCAAGAGATACTATGCATGAAATCAACATTCCCTATGGAATTTGGTCTCAACTCTCAAAGCTCATCCGTAGTGTCTCTCTCTCTCACTCTCTCTCTCTTTCGGTAGTATTTCCTCCATAGGAACTGGCGTAAGAAAGAAGAGGTCAGTGAGCACCAGATATGGCTGATTTTGGGCCGGGCCGGGCCGGACCTTCCCCCATTACCGGGGCCGTAATTGACATGTTGACCCGAAGGCCCGCAGTGTACAGCCCCACGGATATGGACTTGCATTTGAGGTGGGAGAACAGGACAGGCCTATCTGAACCATCTGTCAATTCAATGATGTTGGATTGCATTTCAGGTTTAGATTATTTTCTGCACATCCTAATTAGATGTCTCTGCCCGCCTACTCCAAATTTGGTAAACACATGTTTATATTCTATCACTGTAAATTATTCAATTTCCAGATAACTGTATCATCAGAACAAATGTAGGAGGTTTAATTTAGAAAGTAAAAAATTTAAACCAAGATATTACAGAATTTGATAAATGGTGATTGAACTTTGAGACAAATACAGACAAAAGGAAGAGAAATTTGCTTCAAGTCGTTCATGATTGTCATAGTCCATATGGTCAACATTAGTACATCAAGGCATTAACAAAGAACTCCGATTTCAGGATTGATTTGCCTGAGCAAAGTTGAAAGTTTCACAATGTATACTTCCTCTTAAATCAACATCTAGTCTTGAACCAATGAGAAATTCACCAACTCATAAAAATTTACACAACTCCAAGAGCACCATCCAACCCATTCACCCACTAGAAAAGCTGCAGATAGTGTACCAATATAACCTTCAACTGATCTTGGGTTCATCATCATCAGTTTTAACCGATCATCGGCTCATTCTGGTCATCGATTAACTGATCTTTGGCTCATCCTCATCGCCGACAGCAGGGGTTCGAAGAGTACCAAACAACCAGTCCATGAAAATGGTGTAGTGGCCATAGTTGTGTCGGTAAGTGGTGTGATGGATGGTGTGGTAGCCAGCACCCATTACAGGCCACAACTTCCCATGGATGCAGTCATGAATGTTGGCTGTCCATAGCCCTTCCAAGAAGAAGAGGACCATGTGGGATGTAAAATGTGTAGGGACCAGAAACATCGAGATGGTATGGGGTGCAGCTTGGAGTATACCATCTATGGGATGAAATGCAAGGCCTGAGAAACAGAAAGGAAAAAAGAAATGAATACAGTGCAACCAATCATCAATCTCAATTAAGCAATTCAGAGAAGGAACCAAAATCTGAATGAGAATAATGCCCCTAAGTTCCAAGTTAGTGCTAAGGAATTCCCATCACTTGATCTCTTAATCCAAATGAAAAAATATCAAGCCACTATCCCAAAGTCACACCTAAGCTTCCCCCTCTCCCTTCTGTCTAGATATACACAGCGATAAAAATTGCAGGAAGGTTGACTCCAAAGCATACTAGATTTGAAAGGGGCGTAAAAGGCTTGCTACTTCATTTATTCTCTCCACGATTATCAATCAATTTTCCTGCCGTCCAAATTTGAACTATGATGAACAATACTCAACCATTAGAAATATTATGGCAGTCAACTGTGACCATATACAGGACTTGTCTTGTTCTTCAGTAGCCTGTACTTTTCTAAGCAGAAGAGCAAAAGTACTCCAATTGATCAAATTCTCCAAAAATTCGTACTGCCGTATTAGTTCTCTTATGCCACGAATATCAGGTAGCAAGAAAAGGCAGAAACTTGTGGAGAAGAAGACTATACAAATCAAAAATTACCTTCACAAAAGCAACAGCTCTGACAGGGGAAAATCAGCTAATCACAATGTAGAGCACTCACCAGCAAAAGGAGAAAGAGTATTCTGCTTGTTGTAAATGTGATGCGTTGCATGGAGATACTTGTACAGTGGTTTTATGTCATGCAGTAATCTGTGCATCCAGTAAATTCCAAACTCACAAAGGCAGAGATAAATTATTGCATATCCAAGGTAGGCCTGCAAACCGACATCACTTATTCGGGGAAAACATCTTGTCCAGCCATTTTCAACCAAGTATTCATCGAATGTTACATAAAGGGCATACAATGGCAAGGCCTTCATTGCAACTATTATTTGCAATAACATGGCTCTGTTGGAAGGAATGCAATCTGAAAATTTGGGATTACATACACAAAAGGAAGGTGTGAATAGGCAACATTGAACAATCATAACTGACAATCCAAGCTCAAAGACATTCAAAACTAATAACCAAATCATACCATACATAACCCCCGGCTCTGACCTAGGATTGGATCCCCATGGGATGGAGGTAATTGCCGACTAATTCTCAATAGAAGAGTATGTTTTAATGGGACAATAAATTTTTTAGTCCACTATAATAGAAAGCTACAAAGAATAGTCCAATGATAATTCTTTCAATGACTAGAAAGCGTACTCCACAGCTAAACACATGGCCTTTTTAAGTATTCCAACAGCAACCAAGCATCAGCAAAAATGGATTCATAAATGTGAGAAACAAAGTCAACCATATCTCATAAAAAAATGATCCTTATTTTTAAAAAATTCTCAATAACCAATGAGTGCACTCATTACAAAGCCCATCATGTGCTTCAATGCAGATGTTCAAAGGTAGATCATCACACAAAGTACCTCAACCTTCTAAACATAGGCCTCCATGTAGAGCAACATAAAACACAAGCATTTTAGGCTGAGCCTGTAAGAATGCTGCTAAGAACTTAAGAACTAAAAAAAAAATTCAGGGAAATGGCAACTAGACCAAAGTAAACAAAATGATGACTTGGCTAGTATCTGTTGTCATTAGCAAGCGTAAAGCCCGTGATACTGCAAGTAATCCCTACCATCCCATCTGCTAACCCTTAAGTGAAAGCAAGAGCCTAGAACCAGTCTGTCTATATCTGATTGTCTACAATGAAGTATGACAGAATTTTCCAACTCAGACAACACATGAAGCAGAGGTTTGACATGGTTATATTTTGGAGTTAAATAAGGAAAATGAACCAAGTCAGATATTTAACATCACGAACAAATATTCTCTGTAACTAAAGTTGCAAAACTCCAAGGGGCAAGTACGGAAAGAACTTGCTCCCAATATTCCTCTTTGTCAAATGGTTCCTTCAACTAAAAACTTGGCGCACATGTTAAGCCAGATGCTCTTTCCTATGTTCCAATATGAAATGGGTGATAAAAAACACCACTCCAGTAGGCCAGAATATTCAACATTCATGGTGCAGCACCAGGTCTATCATAAAAGTTATGGTATTGGACTCGGTTAGAACACCCTCATTACTATATCCAAGTTTCACAACAGTTATTAATATATTACCCTTATGCCTATTCTATCATGACCCCGATGAACGTTTAGGACATCATTAAAATTCAATTTTGTTATGGCTTTCCTTGCCTACTCTATCCCTTTAAATTTTACCAGTCGGACATGGTAAACACAGAAAATTACATGCTAACACCTAATTAAGCGAACACTAATTACCACAGAAACAATCAAATGTACAATATAAAAGCAGTCAAATATATTCAAATTGGTACAAAACAAGATTTAAACTTGTCTTCCTCAAGCCTCTCTAGCTCACTCCCATCCCTCTGAAAGCAAATGAGTAAATTAATTGCAACCACCAATAGAAAAACCACTAGTACTATCATGTGATGAACGAAACACCTTTTTAAAAAAAATAGTTGAGAACAGGAGAATCTTACAGCCAAGTTCAACGCTGCAATTAGAAAAAACTACAGCTTTGAAAATGCCAAAGCATATTGTATGACATAGAATCACACTCTTCAAACAAACATATAGAACATAGAGCTATGGTGGCATGGTGCCCATTCCAACGCCATAGTCAAAGACGCAAAATTTACAACTACAAATTGAGCACCAAACCATCAAAATGCAGGATCACAGAAAATCTGATCCTATTTTACCTCGTCTCATAAAAGACCAAGTTACCTCAAACCTCGAAATCTAAGACAACACAACTCTAGTTACTAAATAAAACTATGCGCTTCCTTGGTTCAAAAGCAAACAATTCCCCAAATCAGACAACCTATGGAGCATATCTATGTTTAGTAAACGAGACCTTAGACAGATAAACTTCAAAAAAGTATCACCATTAATAGAAGCCACCTAAAAAGCGAAACGTTTGTTGTCCATTTGCCTGTATTACACAAGACAATCAACCAATTTACCTCCTCTAATCAAATTGGAAGCCTCAAGTTTACATGCATCATATCCCCTCACATTCAACCAAGTTGACCCAGTACAATTTACACCACTCCCCTGGCAAACCACTACCCAACACACCAGAGAAGAGAGAGAGGGAACCAGACTCACATGACAAATAATTAAAAGATCTACGCCGGTCAAAATCGCATGGTAATAAGTAAAAGTAACCCACAGAGCATTTCCGGTGAGAGTTCCGAATTTTGGAATTCTACCTTGCCACATTAGCAAAAATTTTAATTTTTTTGAACTTAAATTTCATCCCTTCTTCAACCCATGAAACTCCAATTATAATCATCCAATAAAATCATTTACTATGAAACCACCTTCTAACACACAACTTATTTTTCAATCATTCAAAAATTATATATTTATTCCAACAAAAATAAAAAAATATATTAAAAAAATCAAATAATGACAAAACAAGAGGAAATGGGAGGCACGGGCAGACTGCTGCTACGCATGTCCCCCCCCACTGCCACGCGTGGGAAACGCAGGCCCCCTTCTGCCAAGCGTTTCTTCACGCTGGTAGTGCTCCGGGACCAAAAAATCATTTTGCCCAAACCCTTTGAGAAAAACAGGGACAAACCACACAGAAGGACAACACCTACAGTTTTCTCTAAATTGTCTGAGCATAAATTTCAACTACAAGATGCGCGATTCCTCCAATCAGTAAATATCCTCTTCAAGGAGACACTATTCGAATCCAAATTCGTTAAAATCGGGACTAAGAACATTGTAAGCAGGAGAAAAATCAACAAAGATTAACCCAAGAAAGTCAACGTAATCAAAATTTAAAGGAGAACCCATCAAAATTAAAGCCATGAAAATGATTCTAAAAAACACAGATAAAGAAAGGAAGGACCTTTGGGAACATAGAGATTGCGTTTCCAGTAGTATATGACGAAGGACCAAGCTAACCCAGAAACAAAATACACAAGAACCGCAGCAACGTAGTTTCGAAGCCACGTCTGCAAGAAATGGGGAAGTGGGTCCCACACCGCCGACGGAAAAATGGGGCCCAGAACAATGCGATTGTAGAACTTCGTCTCCTCCACGAACAATGCCTTGAAATCCTCGCCGCCGATCATCTCCGATCACTTAGATCCCCGCCAGAAAATCCTAGAAAAAAAAAAGAATATAAATTTTTTGAAGCTTTCAGTGATGCGCAACTGGATTGAGCGGGCATGAACCAGAAAAAGAGGCAGAAAAGGGTACAGAAAGACTGGCTGAAATCTCAGGCAAAATAGGAAAGAGAAAAGGTGCCTTTCTTAGATCAATATATGTAAGCTAACCAACTTTTTGCAAGGATTTACCAGAAGCAATTGAAACAATGTCTTGGGTATCCACCCAAATGAGAAATTTCAGGCGTTGCTTTGGTTGTTTTCTTGGATTATGTACAGAGAGGAGAGAGGAGAGGTATGGCTGGAGATGGAAAAGGACATTGCGTACTTTTTTCCATATTAGGATAACAAAACGCCGGCGTTGTGCGCGGTTGACTTTGCATTTAAGACAAACTAATCTAGATCCGTGCTGTGTACGGTGTATATATATTATAGTAGACAGTTTGAATATACGAATGTTTGTTAGAGACGAAGTTAATATAATGATTTAGGAAAGGAAACTCAAATTTATAGAAAAATATAAGTAGATTGCAATTTCATGTACAACCATTGAAACTCAATAATTAAAATAACATATGATTGTAAAAGACACGATGCAAAGTATGATAGAGATTATAAGCAGTAAAAATGAAACTAAAAATCATGCTAAATGACACAATGATACGTTAGTTTGTGCCGGCAATGACGAAGAATCCACATTCTCTTCTTGTACCGACATTAAACATTAAATTCTTAGTAATAATTTGATTAACAATGATATAATTGAAGCCTCTAATTACATCTTATGTACCTAGCATCATTCTTTCGTAAGTAATACACCTCCTCCTCCCAACTAACTGACGCAATAAAAGTGATAGACAATTCTACTTCATTGTGTCGTGGAGGCCCTATAACAAATACCCATGGTTTGCTATATAATCATATACAATCGCATATAGAGATAGATACATACACACACGCAAGTTCATAAAATTGAAATTTTAAAAGTTGGTTAAAAAAATTTCTAATTTTTTCTTTCTCATATTGTTGTGTGTAATCCATACATAGAACAAAATTAATAATATTAAAGCATACCTATGGGATCGATGAAGGTGTTGTCCTTATTGTATTTTCATTCCTACAAATTACAAAAATATAAAAAGAAAAATGAGTGTAAGAAAAATATAAACATCGCAGCAAGAAGATGAAACAGGGGAAGCAAGATGAATATTTGTAAATCGACGTAGATTAATACAAACCTCTTCCTTACTGAATGTTGATCCCTAGAAATTAAAGAAGATTAAATCAAACTACAACGAACAACGAATAAAAAGAAAATAATATAATTGGAAACAAAGTTGTTAATTCAAAAAGATCAATATTGCAGACCTCGATCAATGCCTGCTTGGATGGTAAATTGCCGGCTTGAACACATAGTAGTAATGGTCTCAATAATATTGCTAAAATAATGCCTATATTGTTTTAAGGGGAATAATTTTTTTTGGAAAATTTGCAGTGATCGGAAACAAAAGCTAAAGCATATAAAATATTACCTACGTTTATTACATTCTAAAGCGTATAAATTATTATGTGAGTTCTTAGTAGGCAGTTTGAATATTTCCATAGTTAATTTGTTAATATTGAATAAGAGAAGTGTTGCAAAAGTTGCTTCAGGATTTTATTTTCTTTTAATGTTTACAAATACTATATTTTGCTTACCTTTGACAAAGTCATTGCAGCTAAGATCCACACGTTCATTGCAATAATTTTAAGTTTACTATATTTTAAGAATGCATTACAATGTTCTGATTAAGTTTGAACTAAAATATGTATGCTTTCCTTTATTATGGATATATATTTGAACTAAAATATGTTAATAATACCGAAGGACATTGTTAAGTTTACTATATTTTAATATTGAAGAAGAGAAAGTTTTTATTTGAAAATAATATAACCCCAATTGGGTTGCAAAAGCACCAATAATTATATTTTAAGAATACTATATTTTAAGAATGCATTAATTCTCATTCTTATTTTATTTCCTTTTAAG
>JACYFF010031958.1:104922372-105004114 GCA_017589665.1 Selenicereus undatus
ATTATACAGAGATTGTACCCATTCTTTGATATAAATACAAAAATTCATTTTGTTGCTCAATTTCTTGTCTAATTGATTGCAGGCTCGAAATTTGTGTTTACAAATTTGGCACGCCTGGTGGGACCTCTCTGCCTCTCATCTCTTTCTCCAAAATACAAACTTTGCACTCCTTCAAAGATAACATGGCCCCCAAGAACGCTTTGAAGAAGGAGACTATCGAATCTACATCTGAAGGATCCGCAAACGCTAATATTGCATCTGACAATCGAAGCACCAAGGCAATGATTAAGAGCATGACCGAAGCCGCTGCATCCATCACCTTAAAACAACAAGTTGTGGCCCCAACTTTGCAGTCACGCAAAACTCAAAACTTTGGCTTCAACTCGCCTGCTGATGGAGTCGATCAAATTGCTTGTCTCCCTAATTTGAAGCTAAAAACTCTTGCTATCTTCAATATAAATGAGGTTCCACCATGTGGACTGGAAAAATTCCAAACCTACATCAATCCTGTCTTCCAATCTATCAGTGAGGAGGATGATGACTATGGTAGCAGTGATTCTTCACCAACATCTTCAAGAGATTCACTTTTCTCACATGTTGAAGTCGAATCCTCTGACACCGTTATCATGCCAGTCATGGTAACAGAGGCTATCAACTTAGAGGAACAATTGGCAGATATGAAGGTCACACTCGATAGACTCTCAAAGGAAAATGCGAAAAAGGATGTTCAAATCAAGCGTCAAAGCAAACAGATTGCTGATTTGACTAAGAAGCTGGGGAAGCGGACGTGTAAAGCTTTCAACAAATGCTTAAGCAGTGAAGATTCTGACAAAGAGTCCAATCACAACAAGGAGTCTGATGATGAGCCCAATCCAAAAAATGATTCAATGTCAATTGAGCAAATTCAAAACTTGATAGCGGATGCGGTAAAGACTCATCTACAAGGAGGTTCTCACAAAACTCACCGTTACAGTAAGCCTTATACGAAAAGGATTGATGCACTGCGGATGCCTCAGGGATTCCAACCTCCAAAATTTCATCAATTTGATGGCAAAGGGAACCCAAAGCAGCATATAGCGCACTTCATCAAGACTTGCAATAACGCTGGCACGAGTGGTGACCTTTTAGTAAAGCAATTCGTGCGATCTCTTAAAGGTCTTGCGTTTGACTGGTATGCAGACCTTGCTTCTACATCCATCGATAGTTGGGGGCAAATGGAAAATGAATTCTTGAATCGCTTCTATAGCACACGCCGTGTAGTCAGCATAAGTGAATTGACTAATACTAGGCAAGGGGATAAAGAGCAAGTCGTAGATTATATCCATCGTTGGCGTGCCCTCTCGTTGAAGTGCAAGGATTACTTGCCTGAATCTTCTGCTGTTGAGATGTGTGCTCAAGGAATGGAGTGGGATATCTTATACGCTTTGCAGGTAAATTGGAAGAACTAATGACCCCAACTATTGCAAGTATCACAGGATCGTCAGTCATCCTATAGAGAAGTGTAAGGCATTCAGGGGACAAGTCCTGCAACTTGCAAATGAAGGAAAGGTCACATTAGATGAAGAAGACACTGAAGAATCTGATTGATCATTTATTAGGATCATATTGAAAAAATGCTTTGCAAGAGGAGCAACCCAAAATTCAAGACTCACAAGTCATCAAAGGCAAAGACTCTCAAGTCATCAACATTAAAGACTCTTAAGTCTTCAAAATTCAAGACTCACAAGTCATCAAAGACAAAGACTCTCAAATCATCAAAATCAGACTCTTAAGTCTTCAAAGTTCAAGACTCACAAGTCTCTCCAATTAAAGACTCTCAAGTCATCAAAATTAAAGACTCTTAAGTCTCCCAAGTTCAAGACTTACAAGTCATCGAAATCATCAACATTAAAGAGTCTCAAGTCATCAACATTAAAGACTCTCAAGTCATCAACATGAAAGATTCTTAAGTCTCCCAAGTTTAAGACTCACAAGTCGTTGACGACAAAGACTCCCAAGTCATCAAAAGTTAAAGACAACAAAGTTTCACAAGCTAAAGACTTTCAAGTCATCAAATTAAAGACTCCAAGTCACCGAAGATAAATACTCCTAAGTCTTCAAAGTTTAAGATGCCAAAGGCATTTTATTCATCCTAAGCAAGACTCCTAAGTCCTCAAAGATAAAGACTCTGAAGTCATTAAAGTTTAGAACTATCAAGTTATCGCAAGCATAAGACTCCTAAGTCTTTGAAGTTTAAGAAGAGCCGAAGTCTTTGAAGTTCAAGACCCCCAAATCATTAAAGTTGCTGACTCTCAAGTCATTAAGCAAACATTTGTGTTGTCTAAACAGACTTTATATTGTCACTAAGGTGGTAGACTCTGAAGTCATTAAGCCTTAATCATTGAAGCTTGTGACCCTCAAAGGCGCTAAGTCAACCCTTGCATTGTTTAAGTTGTAGACTCTTAGCACGCCATTAAATTAGGGGGCAATAGCCAAAGCTCCTCCTTCTTCAAGTTGGTAGCGACGGTGTCATAACCTCCTCTTTTAGGATAGCATCAACGACAAAACAGGCCTCCTTCTTCAAGTTGGTAGCGACGGTCTCATAATCTCCTCCTTCGTGTTGGCAACGCAGGGCTCTTCCTTCAAGTTGGTAGCAACGGCACTATAATCACCTCCTTCATGTTATCGACATACACCCCCATTATCCAAGTTGGTGACAACAAGAGCGTGACCTCCATCTTTATAATAGGGAAAATTACTTGATGCTGACTCGCACAGCAAGCCATCCCAGAAAAAGAAGAAGAAGAAGAAGGAAATTAATTATAATCAAAAGCGACTTTGGAGGACCCTTGCGGGTAAGCCATCCAAAAGTCGAAAATTTATAATGCGACTTTGGTGGTATCCAAAAGTCGAAAATTTATAATCAAAAGCGACTTTTGAGGGCCCTCGCAGGCAAGCCATCCAAAGGTCGAAAATTTATAATCAAATGCGACTTTGGATGACCCTTGCGGATAAAGTCATCCAAAGGTCGAAAATTTATAGTCAAATGCGACTTTGGTGGATCCCTGGGGGCAAACCATCCAAAGGCCGAATATTTATAATCAAAGGCGACTTTGGAGGACCCTCGCGGGCAAGCCAGCCAAAGGCCGAAAATTTATAATCAAATGCAACTTTGGAAGACCCTTACGGGCAAGCCATCCAAAGGTCGAAGAATTTTATTATCGAATGCGACTTTGGAGGACCCTTGCGGGCAAACCATCCAAAGGTCGAATAATTTTATAATCAAAAGGCGACTTTGGTGGGCCTTTGCGGACAAGCCATCCAAAGGTCGAAAATTTATAATCAAATGCGACTTTGGTGGGCTCTTGCGGGTAACCACCCAAAGGTCGAAAATTAATAATAGGCGTCCATACTCTTCGTTGCAAATTCTGGCGTAAAAAAAAAATCCCGTTAAGTCAGTGTTCGAAGCACGCAATATTTTAGATAGCGAATCTGCAAAAAAAAAAAAGGGTGTTGATTATTCAACCAAAAAAAAAAGAAAAAAAAGAGAGAGGGATATTCACATTTATTTATTTATTTATTTATTTAAAAAAGGGGATTTAAGCATGCCACGGCTCTTGGCTACGCAAGGGGAATTCCAAAAAAAATAAAAAATAAATAAAAAATAAATAAAAAATAAATAAAAAATTAGAGTGCAGTTTCAAGCGCCAAAATGCAAATTACAATGGAGTGATTCAAACCAACACCCAGAAGCAATCTGATATTAGCTCACAGCGAATTGCAATGCAGTGTTCTCAAAAGAACATCCAGAAGTAATTTGACATTAATTGCTTTCTTCCTCAGGGCGAATTCGCAGAGAACAGAGCACTCAACCATGGAGTTTTTTGTTTTTAAAAAAAAAGAAAAAAAAAAGAAAAGGGTGAAGAACAGAGCACTGTAAGCCTGTAACTGTACACCCCTGTTCCCCCCTTGTCTCTCTCTCCTCCCTCTGCTTCTAGTACTCAACCATGGAGGTTTTCCACACAAAAAAAAAAAAAAAGAGATGGAAGAACAGAGCCTCACCTACAGCTGGGAAGAGAAGGATGAAAGAACTGCAGTTTCCATGATCTAGTTGCATAAGAATATATACAAGAGCTTCACCAAGAAAACCTAGCACTAGCCGTATACCGTCACAACTCTTTTGGAAAGAAATATATTTCATAGGCATATTCTGTGATGATTCTCTTACCAAAAGAGAGATAGAGGAGAAGGAGGAGTCTTGGTGCGGGCTGTCTGTGCGGCTAGGAAGGAAGAGGAAAGAGGAATAGTTACAGATCACGTGATCTGTGCGTGCCTCTCTTACGTGAGGCAGAGGAGGGCCAAAAAAAAAAAATCCCCTCAAATTTCTGATTATTCGCTTCTGTCGAGTGTTCGAGACCCAACTGCTTCAAAAAAAAAAAAAAGAGGGAAAGAAAGGAGTGGAAACATTCAGACCCTGTTTACGCAGCTAGATCTCGAAGGGGGCATTTGTAGGAGGTAAAAATTACCCATCCAATCAAGGCCTACCACGTGGAAAATCCAATGTTTTTATTTTACCTAATTACACGTTGTCACGTGTCAAACTAAATATTTGGTGAATAATTATGGCGGCCAATTAAAAAGCGCCACGTGTCACAAATGATGTAGAAAGTAAATTATTATTCCTTTTCTTTTAAAAGATAGTTAATAGGGGATCTTCATTCAATTCTTCTATAAAAAGGGAGCTACTTCTCCCATTCCAGGGGTGGGCATTTTTGGAGAAAAATTCACAAGAGCTCAGAAACTCTCTCTGGAAAAAGACAACAAGCACTCCAAATACGTGCCGTCTACTTACAGAGATCAAATCCTCGATAGAGATCAAGCCTCTTAGGCCCTCTCTCGAGACAAACTATTCAAGATTATTCAAGGAGATCGAATCAGAGGATTTATTATACTTGTTCTTGTAACAATTATACAGAGATTGTACCCATTCTTTGATATAAATACAAAAATTCATTTTGTTGCTCAATTTCTTGTCTAATTGATTGCAGACTCGAAATTTGTGTTTACAAATATATATACAAATCTTAGACATATATATTTATAATCGCTCTCCTCCCCCCAAAAAGATCTATAAATATATGCTAATATGCATTTCTAGTTTTAAAAAAAGGAAAATGAAATTAAAAAAGATGTTTTGTAAGTGTAATTCCTGAAAGTTTTTTTTTTGTTTTTGGTTTCCAATAAATATCATAATAAAACGTAGTTCTCAAAAAATTGAAGTTATATATTATAGAAGCTGTATTAACTAAACTTACATGAATAGGGTTTACCGTTAACTATTCACTTTTGATCCAATGACACTAACCATAATATTAGACCCTTGATATATTGGGCTATGCATGTGATTATTCTACCTTCCTTTATATCTAAATTATTGAGCTCTTGGGCTTTTTTAGACTTTTTTTTAAAAAAAATTAGTATAAATTGGATGAGTGAAACTAATTAGGGTTTCTTTTAAATTTCAAGTGATTAGAAAGAAACATGAAGAAGCAAGTTAAAAAAAAAAATTTGCAGAATTTCTGGGGAAATGAAACTTAATAAAGAAAAAAAAACGTAAACAAAAAATTTACCAATCTGTATATCTGATTGTCTCCAAAAAGTATGACAGAATTTTCCCATTCAGACAACACATGAAGCAGAAGGACAACAACTACAGTTTTCTAAAAAAACAGAGACAAAGAAAGGGAAGGAAGGACCTTCGGGAACATAGAGATTGCGTTTCCAGTAGTATATGACGCAGGACCAGCCTAACGCACAAACAAGATACACAAGAACCGCGCCAATGTAGCATCGAAGCCATGTCTGCAAGAAATGGGGAAGTGGTTCCCACACCGCTGACGGCAAAATGGGGCCCAGAACAATGCGATTGTAGAACTTGGTCTCCTCCACGAACAACGCCTTGAAATCCTCGCCGCCGATCATCTCCGACCACTTCGATCCCGCCGGAAAATCCTAGGGGGAAAAAAAGAACATAAAAGAGTTTGAAACTTTATAGTGATGGGGAACTGGATTGAGTGGGCATGAACCAGAAAAAGAGGCAGACCAGGGTACAGAAAGACAGTAATGGCTGCAATCTCGGGCAAATTAGGAAAGAGAAAAGGGGCCTTTCTTAGGTTAATATATATGTACGCTAACCAACTTCTTGCAAGGATTTACCAGAAGCAACTGAAAGAATATCTTGAATATGGACCCAAATGAGAAATTTCAGGCGTTCGTTTGGTTGTTTTCTTGGACTGATAAATACTTAAATAGAGGAGAGAGGAAGGGTGTGGCTGGTATCTAACCTGCTATGATAATGCTATTTGAATTCAATTGAAAAAATATTATTGTATAAGTCATGGAATATATAAATAATTAAATAGATTTTTGGGATCCAGTCCCGGTCTCATAACTGATTGGGACTAGACCTGGCAAAACTGACCCGAAAACCGAACCGAACGACCCGTACCCATACTCGACCCGATATCCGAAATATGCTCACCCGAAAGTGAACATCAAATCCGAATTTATCCGAACCGAACCATACCCAATTTTATACAAAGTTACTTGTTTTGGCATGATGAGCGTATTTGACCAAAAATTGGTCAACTCGAAAATGACTCGACTCGAACCATATCCGACTCAAACCGAAGCGACCTGAAATATCACTTTACCCAAACATGACCCGACCCCAACTTGACCCGACCCGTACCTGAACCTAATGACCCATCCGCCAGGTCTAGTCATGACCGGTTCCATGACCGTGCACTTGGTTCCCTCTTTTTGGCTATTTTTTTATTTGTTTTCAATTTTTGATTAAAAAACTAAGTCATCAATATGATTAATCACCACATTCATAATTGCTCATCGTCTCAACTGGAGAATCAAACATCAATGAGCAAAGGCACATGCATAGATTTTTGAGAGTGCGATAGTAAGATAGTAAGAACACATGCAAAGACACAAAGAATGATAGACACAAACTCTCCACTGTTACAATTGGGCGTGGTTTATATACACCATATATTTTTTTAAAAAAAATTAACTTGTGGACTGGGCAGACGGATAACAGGTCCAATTCCAATTCCAAGTTTTGCGCCTGGTCTTGGTCCCAATTTCACTGGTTTCGAATCTGGGCCCGGCGGGTCCGAACCAATTCCGGGTCCAAGATCTGGTACCCGTGTTTTTCCTCGGCCCTACAGTCCCTCGTAAGCGGAAGAAGCTGACCTTTCTTTTAAAAAATCACTAAAAGACAAAAAAAGTGAAACACAAGATGAAATAGCTAGACGTTCCATCACGCGTTCCATATCATCAAGAAAGCCCGTTGCATGCTTGATGAGTGGAACTTGGATCCCAACTGCGGAATGCAAGTGCTTGGTTGGAGGTGCTCTAAGGCTCCTTTTGCAATTTGGCATTGTCATTTTATTGTTTTTTATGAAGAAAGGTCAGTAAAACAATATAGGCAGTCCTCTCAATGATTCTCCCTAGATTATCATCACAGATGATACAAAAAAGGTCCCTATACGAGACCCCATTCCACACTATTATGAAATGTAAAGACAGACCATATCTTGACAACTAGTCAATTGTATAATTTTTTTGCTTAAAAATATGAGAAATAATAACATTGTTATAAAGTTGGGTGTAAGTATGAATTATCTTGTATCAAAACTTGGATCTCCAATGACACTTGAATGTGACCCTGAACTGCTTAGATAAGAATTTTGTGGTCTCCCTCAATATGAATATCGATAAACCTACTTGTAATGTTACTCTAATGTCGTTTCTCATGACTGTCGTTTATGCTATCAAAACTGATGTTTTTTCCAAAGCTGAATGCTGCTACTTGAATAAATCTTCTTTCCCAATTGCGAATAATGAAATCTCCCACTGCTCTTGTGAAGTTTTGGCCCATCGAAACGGATTTTGATATCCCCACCTTGTGATCTGTCCAATGCTATCCAATGAGTCTTCATACAGTTGTCAGCTAAGCAGTTTGGGATTGGTGGTTGCAATGTCCGTGTAAGTTTATATCTAATACACCATTTGTCGCTGGGTTTTTTTACTTTTATTGATATAATTCCTTTATTATGTATTTTATTATGAAACATCATATTATTTCTTGTTTTTCATATACTGCAAAGTAGTGTAGCAATTCTATTCATTTTAATATTACTAATCAATTTGGCATTCTTCCATGAGGAAGGGTGAGGGGGGCCTTATTTGCATGCATCAACTGTATTCTGCAATCCAGTTACATTATGGATATTAGTGGTTGATAATTTGTACAAGTCATGTATACACTGTACACATGTGTAATTCATTTTAATCGACGCACGTCTCTTTCACCGAAAGAGCTGTCTAACCTAGCAATTGAAAAGAAAACAAATTCTAACACAATTCTTTACACCTAATTGTGGAATTGAAATACTTTTTGATCATGACCTTCATATGTTTTTGATCATGACCTTCATATTGATGTAATTATATAAGATATCATATTACTTGTGAAATCTTTTTTTTTTTTTGGGGTCTCTTGGCGCCTCTATTATTAAAGTTGCATTACTATTAGGCAGTTTCTTTATTTATAAGAATGCAATTCTACAACTTGAAATCTTACTAATGGCGTGTTCGTCAACAGCGTTTTGGGTAGCGTTTGGCGTTTTGACTAAATCATTACACTCATCACGTAATTTTTAATGTTCGGTAACGTCGTGTTTTGACTAGCATTTTAAGTATCGTTTAGCGTTTTAAGTGGCGTTTTTGAAAAGTCAATAGGATTAACGTTTTACATTCAAAAGTAGCGTTTCATATTTTTTTACCAAAAATTACCTTTTGGAAATTTTGTCTTTGAAAATTATCTATATCCTTTTATGTGAATTTATATTAATCAGCTAATCCAACAGCTAAATTTATCGAACACATTTTATTCAACTACTCTTCTAAACAGCTATCTGCTAACAGCTAAATTAGAAACGCTATCCACTACCTGAACAGTTATCCGCTACTTAAAGCGTTATTCGTTACTTGAACTGCTAATTTTGCCGAACAGGGCGTAGGAGTTAGGGAGACAACAGCCAAATCTCTTGAACTAGTTTATGCTGTTCAGAATCTATTTTAATTATTTAAACATAAGTGTTTATCAAAATATTGTAATCTAATTTTCTATGCATACCTAAATGAATAAAAAAGAAACTATGAGTGCTTAACAAATGCCCAGAATTTTCCTTCAAGCGTGCAACCAAAGTGAAGTATCTCAATTATTATGGCTTGCTTCTCCTCCCCCCCCCCCCCCGGGATGTATGAGACTTGCACAATGAGATGGATTAAGGATAATCTAACAAGACCTTTTTTTCGTTTGAAAGTGACATAAAAGTTGATTTAGGCGAAATTCAAATTCAGATCTTTGATAACTACTCTTAAAAATTTTACATATTGAGCTAATTGATACTGATAATAACATTTTGTTTTTTTAGTTTCAAATAATTTAATTTGCTGTTGTCGAGAGATTTGAAGAACAAACCTCACAACAATAACTGCAGACAAAAAAGGAAGGGGGCAGGGAAGGTAAAAGTCACTGTCATTGTTGGGGCAAACTGTCAATGGTAAGGCGAACAATGATCTAGACCATGGGTGAGAATCTAAACAAAGTCGAGGACTTTGGCAATTTGATTCTGGTTGCTTATTAAATTCCATTATAATTTAATGACTTGGTACCACTGTAAATTTAGTGAACACTTGTGTTCTTCAAGCAAGTAAAATTCTCATATCCAAGTTCTATAAATAGAGATCATTGTGACTCGATAGATATTTCAATTACATTAAATATGATAAACATTTGAAAATAAGTTAACGATTATTCAATCAATTCATATTGGTCCTCGATTTACTAAAACCAATCTAACCGAATTCGAATCTAAATCTGTACTTATCGAGTCTAAATCAATTCAATTTGAAACTGGTCCTCGATTTTTTTCTCACCTCACATTGGTGGTATGATGTGGGATGTGAGAGGCATACGTTGGACATTACGTATCATTACGTAAGCCTCATAAAATTTTAAAAAAAAAACCCTCAATATATACGTAATTTGAGAAGGACTGATGGAATTTTTTTCCCCTCTTGGTGTAAAGTCCCAAGGATAAATGAAAGGTTACAAATTACATACCCTTCTATTACCCTCCACGTGTGCGGTAGTAATCATCGTGGGCCCCAATGCAAGCCTAAAGTCCACTCACTTGTCGATCCAAAAGTCGTCCCATCATTGTAGATGAAATTGTCTTATGCTCATAATTGACGACATGACATCACATGTCGATCCAATTGTCGTCCCATCATTGTATTTGAAATGGCCTCACTGAACTTTTTTTTTTCTGTTTTTTTTTTTTTTTTTTTTTGCTGAAATTAATTAGACTATAACGCTGACATTAGGTTTCAGATATGTTTTTCTAGTAACTGTATTTATGAACTTTTGAGTGTCAAGTAAATGTGGCAAATTCTAGAAATATTTGAGGGATCATTTGGTTGAAAAAATTGAAATAAAGTAAATCATCAATGAAATTTAGAGATGTGGAACTAATGTCACTTATTTAGTTTAATTTATAATTTAAAAAATTTTGATATTACAAGGATATGAATTCATATATACCAACCCGTGTAGAGCGAGAGATTACACAAATTAACACCTAAAGTTTTAAATGATACCTTGATGTGTGATTTAAGATTAAAGGAAAAAAAATTAAACCAAATAATAATTATGAAAATCAATACTTTTAATTATTTTCATTTATAGATTTCGAAAAAATGGGTGAACTATATGAATAACAGATTCACGTTTTCTCTCATAAAATGTTAATGTTAGTGTATACATTAGCAATTTTCTGGTCCAACTTTGCCGTTAAGGATACCGAAAAGGGTTCTGATTGAATCAAAAACATTTTTTTGTTTTTGTTTTAGAATGACATGAAAATATCATCTTTGGGTTAGTATTGCTTGACAAAATGTTGTTCTAAACTATTTCAATCTGTTGTTTTTGAGGTCACCATGCTGCTAATCCCAATACTAAACCTACGAAAAGGCACATAAGTCCGTAGCTGAACCTCAAGCAACTGAGTGCTGCTTTGGGAGTTAGAGTGATTCACTTTGCTTTATTCCTTAGCTGCAGCTAGTAAAAAGGCAGGACGTTGGTTGATCGATGCATGTTTATTATGCTATTAATAACTAATGGTTTATGTGACTGCTACTTGTCGTATTGTATGCGAACATTTTCCTTTTTGGAATGCAGATTATTCACTAAGCGCATGGTGGCTCGCCTGCTCTCTTTTTTACTTTTTCCTAGGTTCAAGCTGTTAACGTAATTAACTTCTTGCTTTGGACATGCACCTACCACTAGCATTGGGCATGAAAGAATTATGTTGTAAAACTACAAGCATGTAGTTCGGCTCTGACAATGCCACTTTGTTAAATTTTGTATATGTTTTAGTTTTAAGCTTTTCAAACGGCCATGAACTTAGTAAGGTGTAGTTGGCTAACTTGGATGTGTGGCACAGTGTGTTGGTTTAATTTTGCTAAGGCCATAATGTTAATTCCTCAGGTTTTAATTCCAGGAAGGCCTCAGCTACCTTGGTTAGTGTTGTTTACAAGTAGAGCTCTTGCAATTCGGTTTAGAAAGAATTATGTACTGCCTTAACACATTGTTTGGATATACGAGGGGGAGGGGAGGGGAATGGTGTTATTATTATTATTAATATTATTATTATTATTACTATCACTTCCCTTCCCCAGTTCCCTTCTCCTTCATTCCCGCTCAATTTGGAGGGGAATGAAAATTGAGCTAATGAGAGTGAATGGGGTGAAAGATTCCTTTTCCCTTCATTTTTTTCCACCAAATGAGGGCAAGAAGTGTTAATTAACCTCTTTTTCTCCCCTTTCACATACCTAAGTCTATATTACAGGGATTTAGTTGGACGATTTCATTCACTCTTTCATCCTTAGGGGCTTCTTCAAGGAGCTCTAATGATGTGACATTCCTCTAATGAGGGAGAGGTATTGTTGGGGAATTGTGAGGCCACACAGTCGCAGTCATGGTTCCTGGCTTGGTGGATGGGAAATTTGACAGTGGGGACCACGGGCAGCCCGTGTTCCCCTCCACGGTCTGTAATGAACAGTTATTTATGGTATTTTCATCTGAATTAATTATTTTCAGCTAAAAGATGTGTCTTTTCAACATATATGTGTCACAACTTATGCCTTTTCATATTTTTGAGGCATGTATATAAACAAAACGAATATGCATAAGAAAAACATACATAATCCATGTGAGTGACTACAACACCTCATTGATTAAGCTTTGAGAGAACTTTCAACATTACACTTGTTCCTCAACATCTTATCCCTAAGATTATTTGTGGTAAAACAAACAAGTCTTAAGGAGAGTGATTCTGTCACAATTTGTTGAAGTATCCAATACCATATTTAACCCTATTTTCTAACAATCTTAGGACTTATTTTCATAATGGCAACACTTCATGAGATGACCTCAAACTTTTAGAAGCTAGATAAATTTGAGGGTGTCGGGTTATGTCAGTGGCAAAAGAAAATGCACTTCTTCTTACCACTTTGAAGGTTGTATATCTTCTAAACACTCCTTAACCCATTGGGAATGACAACAAAACTCTCAAGTAGGCCCGTCGGAGGTCTAAATTCAAGAATGATGATTATATTTGCCAAGGACAGATCTTGAACAGCATGTCGGATGCCTTGTTCGATGTGTATCAACGGGTGGAATCCACAAAGGCTCTTTGGGAGGCGTTAGAGAACAAGTAAATGACGAAGGATGTCTCTAGTAAGAATTTTCTTGTAAGTCAGTTTAATAATTATATGATGTCGAATAATGTTCCATTATAAACTAACTGCTTGAAATTTTGTTTTATTTTAAGTCACTTCAAGCAACATAAAAAGCATATGAATGAGTCTATTATAGCGTCTTCTATAGTAGATAAACTTCTCCCTTCTTGGAAAGACGCTAAAAGAACCCGAAGGCATAAGAAATAAGAAATATCTCTTAAGGATTAACCTAACCCTAAAGCATAAGGATTAACCTAAAGCATAAGAAATAAGAAATAAGAAATAAGAAAAGAGATTTCGGTTCGGGTACCCAAAATTTCGGATCGGATAGATGGCGAACCGTATCCGAACCGAAAATTGTCGGGTACCCAATTTTGGGTACCCGATAATTTCGATTCGGGTTTTTGGTTACTTAGCTAGTAACCCAATTTTTTTAAACATTCCTTTTTGCCAAACAATTTTGTTTTATTTTGTCCACAATTACTTGACAACATCACTCCCCGGAAATACAAAAAACAATAGTTGGAAGGCATCAAACCATAAAACAAGCTCAATAGTTACAATCTAACACATTACATTACATTACATTACATCACTCTCTATAGTCCTATTTTTGAAAAAAAAATTAAAAAATTTTCAGATTTTCGGGTACCCGAATTCTTAAATTAGCCAACCCATACCCGAACCAAAAATCTGAAGAAACTAACGGTTCAGGTACCCGAACCGAATTTTTAGAATATTTTGGTTCGGATATCCGAATTTTCGGACCGAGTAATGAATTTTTGGTTCGGGTATTTGGTTTTGGATATTTTGAACACCCCTACAGAATGGAGTATATATGTATTATACTTCTATTTATTAAAGTTTCTTTATTAATTAAATTTAAATTTATTTTTTAGTGTTTGAGTTTACCCATCCTAAATTTTATATTTTTGAATGCAAGATGTATCTTTTTCTATAAATTCCTTAATAGAGCTACAGACTAATAATTTTTGACAAACCTAATATTTGATGATTGTATTATAGAAGCGTGCATGCATTATATTCTAGGAAGTATAATCTAATAATTAGTCACAAAGTAACTACACAATTCAACTTAGATTTTAACGGAAATCATTAATTTAATATATCTTCCAAAGCGTATATTATATTCTTAAAATACATATTTTCATAAGTCATATCAATATTATATATTAAAAATTATATGACAAATATACATTAATATATATACATAATAAATAAAAATACACACTCACATATATTTGATATCTATTACCCATCTCTTCCACATATCAAAGATATTTTACTCCTGGCATTGAAGCTCCAGCACTTGAAATGTGGGAATTCAATTATTGAGATTTGTACATCTGAGGTTAATTCAACTGAAGATTCAATATTTGTGCAAAAGTTGAGAGGTGAAATAAACGTGGATCGATGAATCCAATGAAAAGACAAGTCTGGCCTACACGCAGCTAGCACCAACCAAACGCACCCGTGGTCCAAATAATATCATAAGATGTGTGAACAGTTGATTTTAGGTGCTTCAAAATTGAAAGTATCAGCTTTTACGATTTTAATATTTTTAAGCTTATTTTTATGTATTTTTATTTATAAAATTTTTATTATTCAGTCTTAAAATTATAAAAATATCCTTTTAATTATTTTTTTTTGGTTTTTTTCTTTAAAAAAACTCAATTCTTCTCTTTTAAATAACCACAATATCACTAATAGACTATTTAATAGTAGAAAGATAATTTTTTTAGGATTTTTGCTTCAAAAGATAGTTTTCGGATCTATAATATAAGCGCTCCACTCGTGGACCTTTTTTTCTTTTCTGATCTTGAGATCTCTATTATTGGACTTCAATCATTATTTACCGATAAAAAATGGATAGTACTTTTCTGTTATAGATTCGTCGTGGTTAACGTTGATTCCGCCATTTTTTAATTCAAAGAAATCGTGCAATGTCTTTGTCACCACTATGTCTGTATTCTATCATGAGGATCAGCATGGCAGGCTAGTCGGTGAAACCCTCCTTGTGAATTGTGAGTCGTCGGTGGTCCTATTGTGATTCTAATCTCTCTAAATTAAGTATAAAAGAACAAGGAAATTAAAAAATTACAACTAATCATCATAATGGACCATTTTTTCATAACTTATTGTAATTCGTACTAACTTAATCCCTAGTTTTGGATTATTAACGCAAAAGAAATCATGAGAAAAGGCTAGTGACTTTCATTGGTACTTGTTCCCTTGAAACAAGGTTTCAATTCAAATCTTATAAATAGAAAAAATCTGTAATGAAAGAGTTTTACCTCTTGTTGGGGGAACAGTAGCTTGATTCAAGTGAAATGAAGGATTCAAAACCAACAAAAACAAAAAAGAACTTTTTCAAAATGCAATTCTGAACAAAGAGGACCCAAAAAACTTGGGGTTTTTCTTTTGTGTTAGGCAATAGGGGGATTTGTAGCATCGTTTCTTTTCTTAAAAAAATCATGAACAATGTGGGCATTACATTAAGGAGTGAACCCCATAAGCCTAGGAGCAATTTTAAGAAGTGGAGCTAATGTATTGGTTACAAATTTTCTAGCAAAAAGAAAACATATAGATGTTATGTTCCCATTGTACACACATTTTGATCCAAACCTGATTCGATTGAGAAACTCTTCTGTAATGTCACTGCGGATAAATCGGCCGGGATGAGGATTAGGAAGTGACCAATCAACCCAAGTAACGGTAGTGTTAGAAATTAGATCCGGATAGAGTATATTTGTAAGGGTTGGGTAGTAATGCTCGTCAACATTCTTGCATGGTGGGTGACAATACTCTTTGAATACAGAATAATATTTCCGATCAGATATCATATGAATGGCCAAATCACGATTAACAGCGAACCATTGGGACCCTTTTCGCCAGTCTTGGATGGTGATATCTGGGTACATTTTAGGTATGTAACGACCACGACCCATTTTTCTTGTGTCATCAAAAGATTCTAGAAAACTTAGCTTAGAATTCATCAAGAAGTTGTAAATTGTTGTAAAATTAAATAATGGGATGCATGACTCAGAAAGCAAAACAAATCTTTGATTGGAAAAATCCAGGAGGGCGTTGGCTAGAAGGCGTCTCTCTGCATCTATCATCGATATAGCTCCCCATGCTACAGGCTGCAACAAGGAATAATTAAATTAAAGTTTATGTTCATTAATTAATTAACTCATTAATTAGCTTATATATCATGTAATTAAAATAATTAAGTAGGGTAGATCAAGCACAATGACGAGGCAGAAAGGTTAAACTGGAACCTGCTGGGAGTGAAAGAATTATTTAAAGCATGTAAGCAATTAAACTGATCTAATCTAAGCAGAATATTTATTGTACAGTGTTTATGGGTGGGCAATGGATTAAATTTGGTTGGGTTAGAGTCTGGCTGTTTACAAAGCGGGTTGAGTTAGGTCATGGCTGGCCCAATAATAGTTTGTGTAGGGTCGGGTTGGGTCTTTTACGCTAATACATGGGTCAGATCGGGACAGTCCAAGAACATCCGCTTTGGCTTGTTCTAAAATGGAACAAACTTGGGTAAAAAAAATTATGCATGATAATTACTTGTATATATAAAGTTGGTAATAAGTGTAACTAATTGTAGCATGTAAATCAGTTTAGCAAATAAGTTGAAAAAGTAACAGGCCATTAAATAGGTCGTTAATGGGCCAAATCGGTAATATGTTTTAATAGACCGGCTCACTATTGACTCGGTTTCTTATTGACCCAATCCTTTATTGACCATATTTTAAACAAGTCGACCCACTTACTCAATAGGTACCTGGCCTGTTGCTTATCCCCAGTGTTGATATATTTTGCTGAGGCTTTTTGCGTAGTTTTCAATAATACCTTACTAGACCCCGCATTTGCGCTAAAAAAGGATAAAGAGGTTAAGAATCAGCTAGGATCGATTAACTGTACATGCATACTTTTTATGGATGTTTTCAGGTTATAGTTTCCCCACCACCACCTCAAGTAAGCATACTCTCTATAGAATACCAATACCTATTGCATTCCAAGCATCATGCATGACCGCATGCGTAGATTCAACTAAGTAGATAAAGAAATTGAAAATGTAAGTTAAAGACTGACCTGACTAGGTATGCGTCTTCCATAGAAGACAGAATCGGGTGGCCAAGAATCATTGTGGGAAGGATGAGGATGAATATAGATTGAATAAAACCCTTTGTGTCCCTTAAAGAACAACTCCCATAATGGAGCTAAGGGCAATGGCCCTTTTGTTAAGAACATGAAGGCTACTTTGGGCACATAATCTTCAAATGGGTACCCGTCCATTTCAGGCACCATTGATGCCCTCCACAACAACTCCTTGTCACTCATTTCGCGCCCCTCAGTTGTTGGACTAGGAACTTCTTTCGTTGATGGAGACAGTGGTGGCAGAGGTGGTGGACTTAGCTGTAGAGAAGGTGGTGGGGCTAGGGGCTCTGAGGCCAAGTAGGGGCAAAAGGAGGCTACTAAGATCGACGAAGTTAAAGAGAAACGGAAGTTTTTGAGATCTAAAAAGCCAAAGCTTAGGCCAATGGACAAGCCAAAGGCAAAGAAAAGAAAATTGCACATAAGGGTACCTATGTTTAGATTCGTAGATGAAAATGCATGACTTGTTTTAGACATATTTAGCTCCTAATAACTAGAAAAAAAGCTTAAAGATTGATTATCGAAAAGGGTACATTTAGTTTTAAATAGAAACTTTTTTTTTGTTTAGTAGAAAAAGTTTCCATCGCGCATTTCGATTATATAGGTGAATTACCCAATTTGGGGAGAACAGGTGATTATGAGTGGAACTTAAGTAAGGGGGTTTGCATGTGTTTATGTTTACTTCAAGTTGTACCTAACCATAATGGTGCGTGGAAGTCTTCCCACCCAGCGACAATTTGCGTTAGAGACGTCAGTGCATGAGGAGGTTAATATGGTTTTTAAGCTAGGGTCTTCACCTTTAATTCGACAGAGATCTTGATTTTAGGGTTTTCATAGTGGGTGAGCACAAGTTGAGATACGAATATTTATGTAGGCGAAATTTAAACTCTATCAGTTGAACTAATTATGTCAGAATATTATGTGAAGCTTTTAACAATAGATATAATAATTTTTAAAAACGGTATCTATTGAATTAATTACCTCTGTATATTATCTGAAACTTCGAAAAAGCTGCAATAGGATTCTGATGAATGATACAAGGTTTAATTTTGAAAAGTAGTTAATCTTAAGGCAACCCAAATTTATCATGCAACCCACTTAAAGGTCAATATGTTTCTTAACCCAAATTTAATTAATTAAAATGTGATAAGTTAACTTGCCTAGATAGGTTCGTTGATAAGTTACAGACTAACCATTACTTAAAAAATCGCAAAAAACAAGGAACAAAGCGTGAACTAAGCACATATAATAGTAATGGAAATCCTGTTTAGGTAAGTAAGATGGAGACCAATTAGAAGTTACTTGAAGGAATTTGTGGGCAAAAAAGGCCAAATTAAGGATTCAAACAAGGTAAGTAAACTCATCACTCAGAGAAAATGTAAGGCTAAGTTTAAGGAGAAAACTTAGGAGGCTGAAAATACTGATTATAATTAGAAGGTTAGCTAAGGAAGCAACAAGGTGATAAGGGCAGGTTTGAGATTTTCTTTGTCTTCGTGTAATGTGTTGCGAATACACAAGTCAATATAGACGGAACTTGATTACGAGATCAAGTTAGCTTAATTTCGATCCCATATCAAGTTGATTTGGTCTAATAATCAAGTAGAGGGCAACCCTACCAAGTTTAATTTTTACTTGTCTGAACTACCAATTTTATTGCAATTAGTGAGTATTTAGCATGAGAACTCGATACAAGAGCAGCCACAAATAGTCACTCTTAGCTCAACCATGAATGTGCTAAAACAGCACGAAAAAAGAACTAGCATTAAGTCTCAGAGTCCTGGGAAGTACTAAATAATTTGTACAGACTAATCAAGCAGCTGGGTTCAAAGCGCGCTCTATTTCCTCCAGGGATCGGCCCTTTGTCTCCACGACATTGCCAGCTATGTACAAGATGGCTAGTACACAGACCGCTGCAAAACCCAGATATACTCTGCTGATTCCGAACTTGTTCACCACACTCAAGAAGTAAAGCCCGATTACAAAGTTTGATGCCTGTAATTAAGGGAGTTAAAACCAAGCTCGTTCAACTGGAGCTAAATACATGGTCTTTCTCAATTCTGATAACTTACCCAATGCATCCCGAGGGATAAAGCAACCGCTTTTGCTCGGATTCTGGAGGCAAAGATCTCAGGAAGAAGAAGAGCAGGCACTGGCCCAGCCCCGAGTGAAAAGGAGAGCACGTACCTGCAGGTAAAGTACAGGAAACAATATGGATATCTGGATTGAAGGAAAGGGGAAGTGCGTGCACTAGTTGAAACTTACAGAACAGTTCCGAGGACAGCTAGCGTGCCAGAATATGGTGCCAGAACCTTCCATGTGAATGACAGTGACAGCAACAACATTGAAGCCGCCTAGGAATATCAGAGAGAGTAAGGTGTCGGGGACAAATCCAAAGTTTGACCCAAAAAGGAGGGAAAGATAATGGATTAGGAATCAACTACTGAAATATCAACTAGAGTCAGATGTCTAAAAGGCCCTCTACTTGTTTTGAGGCAGTAGATAAGTCACCGTTCTTTTCCACCTGGAAATCAAGTTTATAGACATCCAGAAGATGGCCAAACTTAGATCTAAAAAGAAAGTAATCAGCCCAGAACAGGAGCAAAATGTTGAAGTCAGGTATTTGTCGAACTGGAACATAGACCAAGTGAAGCTCATTGATGATGACTGACTGGTGAGACCTTGAAAGAACTAAAGAACACTATACCATTCCCGAGAAACTTATCATCAGAAGGCTTTTCCTTCCTTGCCTATCCATCAGAGAAGAGGCAACAGCAGTGCCTGCACAAAGGAACAAATAAATCAAATATAAATTCAAGCAGATGCAGACCATAAAGAACTCAACTTCTGGTAGCATTTCTTGTAACATACCCAGAACATTTGATGCCCCCACAAGAGCACTAGCTGCAACGTCAGATGTAATTCCAGCACTGCGAAACACAGAGGTGGAGTAATATACCACTGCATTGATCCCCGCCAGCTGCTGAAACAGGAATAGTGCAGCACCAACACTTACCACTGCATCACAAGATAATTGGTCTCAGATTCACATAAACAATAGTGGCAATAAAAGAATGTCCTCTGTTAATTTTGTCACAGCCACCCTAAAGATAGTGTTGTGAGTTCCATAAATTACACTATTAAGTGTGGAGAAGATGGAAGTCGTTAGTGTAGCACAAGTTTCTTACATTACCAGTGCCACAGGAAGCTTCTAGACACAGAAAGCAAGCTTAAAGTTCAATCTAAATTCTGGTATTGAAAAAAGTTCAACTTTATCAGGAGAATTTATTCCCGAATATGGTTCAATAATTTACTATTGAGTCAATGACAACATCAACTGCCTCACAGTATAACCAACTTCTACCTCGTAAAAGCAAGATTAGCTACAATACCAGGTGCTTGCTTTCATGGGTGAATATAAGATACAGCTCAAAATGCCAGACTGCTGCTTAATTTTCTCCACTAAAACAAAATATTTAAAAAGGTTCAGTCTTGCCCCTTTTTTGGATTTTTCTTCGGGGGGGGGGGGAGTTTCAGGTATACCTTTCCGATAGCGGCCACTGAATAGATCCAACCAGCCAGCTTCTGGTTCAGAAGAACCTTGAACAGCTGCTCTCAAATCATTCATAACCTCAGGAACCCTTTCTTTTCCAAAGAGAGCTGCTATAGATTTCTCTGTCTCGGCAATTTTTCCTTGCTGAGAAAGTAATGCTTTGTATGAGAAAATGTTGGCAGACAAGACATACGAACTGAGCTAACTGTGACTTCTGATCATAACCGAATGAGAAGGGAATCAGGAGAAAACCTGGAAAAGCCACCTAGGACTTTCTGGACACATAGCCATCCCAAGGGCCAACAGGACAGAAGGAACAATTGCAATACCAAACATTGTCCTCCACCTGCGTGCGCAGAGGGAGAGAGTGACAGTAAGAATTATTAGAAAACAATGAAAATCATCGTACTAAAAGAAGGATTGTAAGGTATAGCCTGCTATCTAATTTGTAATATGCCAGGCCTTACCATGAATCATAGTCACTCTTACTGGCCCAGCCTAAACACACCACAACATAACTAAGCCCCAGAATATCACCCCATGATTTCCACCATGGGCCTATTACCTCAATGTACATTTAATAGCGACAAGGGTAGTGAAGACAGGATTAAAACCTTTACCAAAAAATCCAGCTACTACTACAACTACTCCTCAGCTTATGGACACCGCTGTAAATAGTGGTCATTCTTTAAAAAGTGCTATATCTCAGTTTAGAGTGCCTCACTGAACAGACATAATTAAAAGCACATTTGACTAATTGTCAAAATAAAAGCCATTTCTGGTACAGGATATGTGATGCACAATAAGTATTTTTATCTTCATAGGTTATCTTTTAGGAATGTTATCTTTTCATTTATTCTTTTAGCTAGCGAATAATATCTCTTAGATTAGGTCTCTATTTGTTTCCTTAATGTTTTAGGCTTCTCCTCTATTTAAACTCTTTTGTTATGTCTTAGGAGGCAGGCTTGGATTGAATTAAAATATTAAGTATTTGAGAATTCTTGTGTGAATTTTCTCGATGTAGGAATTGTTTTTAGAGCGTCCTACATCAATTATTCTCTTTTGTAGGAATTGCTCTTAGAGCGTCCTACATCAATTTGGTATCAGAGTCATTCGATCTAAACCACAGCAATCCTCTTCCTTGCGTCCCAAATCAGCCAAAAAAAAAAACAAAAGGCCAAAAAAAAAACCCAAAGAAAAACAAAAAAACACCAAACCAGAAAACCCTAAACCTTCTCTGCCAGCCGTCGGGGGCCACCGCCACCACCCCCACCCCGAGGTCACCACCCCGGCTTGACCACCACCAGACTTCCACTGCACTGGCCATTCGCCAAAAGCCTCAATTCCCCAATTCGGCAAACCCTAACCCTAGCCGCGCACCAACAGCGCTTGATTCCGCCACCCAACCCTGTCGCTCACCGCCACCCACCGCTACCCCTCGCCCGGAACGTCCAGTCGACCACCACCGCATCCCGAAAACCGGCCATCACTTGCTGGAACCCTAATTTCCGAAGATCACAAACCCTAGGAGCGATTTTGGCCCAGATTGTCAACCCTAACACCCCAAATTCACGTCCAATCCCTCACATTCATCCCAAATCGATTTCATTCCTGCATTTCCCACTAAATTTCATCCAAAAACCCAAAACAATTGAGGTAAATCGCATCAAACCTTGCTTCAATTGATTGGCCATCACACCGTAAACCCTAAGTTGCAAACTGCCTTGTACTTGCAAATTGAAGGCTTCCGGGCTTTCAAAAATTGACAGAGGGCCGAACCCATCTTGGACGTGCCATCCCATCGCGGCCAACCCATCCTCTCCTCGGAAAATGCCTTTGCAGGCCGTTTTGTGGGTTATGCGTTCTTCTTCTCGCTGCTACTGTTCTGCCCTTGTTTCAATTCCAGTGCTGCTGTTCGCTGCTCTTAGTGTTGCTGGTCGCTACTGTTGTTATTAGAAGCCCCTTATCGCTATTGTTGCAACCATGACTTTGTGTGAAAAACATCAACGGGCCTTGTTTGTGATAATTCATGATAAAGTACTTCCAGTTATGACAAATGTTATGTACCAAATCTTCTCTCCATATGAAGATGCAGAAAAGATTGCCAGATTTCAGAGAAAAAGTGATTTTCAAGCTCGAGTGAATTTCTACTCTTACTAGGATGCTGTCCATGCTTTTTGCAAACTTCAAGGTCGCCAGATTTACAACGGTTGTTGCGAGCAAGATCTTTACTTTGCCAGTGAATTCATTTGTGGTTGTAAGCCCTATGTTCCTCAGTATATGTGAGATCATGAACTTTGTAAAGCTCCTTTGATTCCTTTGAAGCTTCTCATTGAAGATTGTAGGGTTTTCATCTCTAAGATCTTCTAGGAAAGAATCAACTTCTTATTTGCATTGAACAAATCCAATCTATTATGATGCATATGATAGGGGATTTATCATTTAAAACAAGAGAGAAGAGACTCTAGAAGATGAAAATATGGAAGCAGATGTCCAAGTCATAAAGTATCGTCAACTTCCAGATATCGAGGCAAATGATGTTAACAACAGCATCCGCAATTTTATCAATCAAGAAGTGCAAGTTGGGGAAGTGCAAGTTGGGGACTGTGAATCATATGCAAATGAAGTCCACAATGAAGGAATGTTCATTCTAGATAGCATTGTGGATGCTTTTCCTAGGGCACCTAATGAGGATATCCAACCACTAATACAAGTAAATGAAGAATCAAACAACTCTTTCATTATCCCCCATGAATATTCAATGAACATTCAAAAATCTGACCGCATGCAAAGAAAATTTGAGATGGGTCAAGCAGTTAGAATACATGTTGATGTTGAATTTATAATCCCAGATCATGCTTTCATGGACAATACTCTACATTCGATGTCAAGACTTGAAAGTAAGCATGTTAATTTGTTTATCCCTAATGAACTTCTAGTTGGCAAAAAGCTACATCCGCTGATTGCATTGCTACTTTTCTTGGAGAAGTTGAAAGCCCTATAGCTTTTCCATTTGCAAAGTGAAGTGAAATTGTTTCTTTACTTGGATTCCTTCATTATACCTCTGTACAAAACTCGAGGATGAGTTTTTTCCAATCAGGAGAGAATGATGCAGGATAAGGATAAAGGGGAATTAAGAAGATATGGGTATATCTTAATATTAGCATATGTACAGTATTTTTATCTTTATAGGTTATCTTTTAGGAATATTATCTTTTCGTTATTCTTTCAGCTAGCGAATAATATCTCTTAGATTAGGTCTCTATTTGTTTCCTTAATGTTTTAGGTTTCTTCTCTATTTAAACTCTTTTGTTATGTATTAGGAGGCAGATTTGGATTGAATTCAAATATTGAGTATTTGAGAATTCTTGTGTGAATTTTCTCGGCGTAGGAATTGTTCTTAGAGCATCTTATATCAATTATTCCCATTTGTAGGAATTGCTCTTAGAGCATCCTACATCAATATGCGACATGAAAAATAGGAAATATGAACATTTCCCTCAAGAACGCATCAATCATTTCACCTGTCAAGCATATATGTCATATCAGATATGGAGGGATTACCATAAAGGGTTTCCTGCTAAAGGCAGCCCAGCTAACAACGCTGCAAGGATTCCAACACAAATAAAAAGCTGGTTGACAGAACCAAGTGCACCTCGAATTTCAGTTGGTGAGATCTGTAAAGCAGAAACTGACTCTTAGTGTTTGATGACAGGGAATAATATGGAAAATACACATACAGCACATACAGATAACAAACCATAAAAAGACATTACCTCAGATATGTACAACGGAACTAAGGCAGATGATATGCCAATCCCAATCCCACAAAGTAACCGACCTATCATCATTGTCTGTACACTTTGTGCTGTCGCACTACCAAAATTTTAAAGATAGTCGTTACAAGGAAGCTACTGTCACCAAACATTACAACTTTGAAAGGAGGCATACAAACCAGAGATAGGCTCCTATTGCTAGAGGAATTGCATCTAACTGGAAAGTCTTTGTCCGTCCAAACATATCAGCCAAAGATCCACCAGTAAATGAACCTACAGTTGCACCAGCAAGTAATATGCTAACAACCCATCCTGCAGGGAACATGAACACCACAAAGATCATGATCCAGAAGTGCGTTATAGGGCTTTAGATCATATATAGGGTTTCATAGTGAGTTGAAGTAGGTTGAAGTAGGTTGAAGTGGATTGAATTTTTTTTATGTGATAAATTGAACTTGGTTAAAATAGTGAAAGTGGGTTGAAGTGGTTTGAGATTGGTATTTTGAAATTGACCCACGAAAAGAACAGGCCCTATGTCTACACATTATAAGCATATAGAAGAATTCAAGAGTGCTAGATAAAATATTTGTGCTATGGATTGAATTGGCATATCCCTAGTACTATATGTTTGCTTCGCTCCTATGTTTACTGGTTTGTGAGGTTGACAGAAGGCTCTTTTTTGGTTTTATGACAGAAGAATTTGCTTCTTGCAACACATTTCCATTTCAAATCTAAGACAATCATGATAGTGACTTGCCTTGTAAGACAGCATTGCCAGCAATACCCAGATCTGTAGACAGGTACTCCAGAGGTCCATTTACTACACTGCAAGAGTAATAAGAAAATAGGCCAATGAGATAGCAGAGCAGAGACAAAAGATTTGCTGCGGTCGAAACTCCTCATTCTGAACCATAGAAAGATAGCTGCTTGTAGTAAACAAAATGCTATATCAAGCCATCTATACCAAAATACAACACAAGGTAGGCCACAGAGACAAACATTTTATTTATATTGTAGTATAACGACTTTCTCATGCATATGAAGAATAAGGTTATATGTTACATCAGCACAAGTGCAAACACCTGACTGCAACAATTAAAGATCTTTTTCCATAAACGTGGGAAGCTACCATTTCTTCCAATAAGTTATAGGGCAACTAGGAACTATCTACAGAGCAATGCAGAGGTGGCCCTAAAAGACAAAAACCACAAAAAGGCATACCATACGAGTTGAAAGTCTATGAGGTACTTCTAGTTCCTATATAATCTGACTTCATATGATCATTTCATTCAAATTTTTAAAAGTAAATCACGAGAAAGTGAACCTAAGTGGAGTCATGAGAAACTCATGGCCACCTTTCATATGCAGTCCCTTCTTCATTATACATCTCCATGCACCAAGGAAGACAAAGAATGCGTGGAAAGTGGGGGGGGGGGGGGCCAGACATCTCATCCAACGTCACATAATATGTACACCACAGAGACCTGGTTGGTAAACACCCAGCATGAGAATATAACAGAATACCATTAAGGGCGAGGGGGAAAAAAGGCAACACAGTAATATGACAAAATAGATGAAGCTGAACAAACCCCCCCCCCCCCAAAAAAGAAACAAAAGCAGAGCCAAAATCATTCGTATTTCAGGTTGAAAGAACTCGTCCAATAAATCATACTCCAATGTGGACCTCCAAGCAAATTGAAGAAGGCCTTAATCAACACAGACAAAGAAAGCGTTGCAGATTTGTAGAAACTGACTAATGACGTACCCAAGGTGATATCCAAACAAAATAGCTCCTAAACAAGCCACAGCAACATATGGCAGAACTGATGAAGAAGATTTGCCTTGATATTTGACAGGAGTGGCATCTTCAAGATCTCCTGCAATAAATTCACAACATGACTTACGAGAACAGAATCACAGGATAATGCGTCATAGCTAGTATTCCATGGAGTTGGATGAGACTTGGAGGAAGACCATACCACGCTAAATGGCTATAGCTTATATTGAAAATGAGGTTGATAGATGTGGAATAAAAACTGACACAAATGGTATATAGTCTCTCGTAGCACACTAAACTGATTGCATTATGCAGCAATCAACTCAAGGAAGGAAGGCTAAAAAGCCACTATAAGATAGTTCTAATAGTGCATCACTCCATTCATGCTCAGTTCCATGTCCTCAGAACATTTAAAAATGACTAATATCAGTAATGAACCAAACAAGAAAGCTTGAAATGCAGCAAATTAAGAATTCCTAATAGCAAGACAGCACGTAGCATGTGTACAGAATTAGGAGGACAAACCAGAAGAAGCTTGAGCCTTGACTGATCTGTACTTAGCTGAAGACTTGAATACACGATCAATACCCATCTTTGCACATCCAATTCCCACAGGAGCCGACCCACAGCTTAATTTAGAGGAACCAGCCTTCTCATTATTGCTATTTACAAATCTCAAGTTACTGAAAAGAACTGGACTTGAATTCCTGAACCCACCAAGCCCAGAAAGAACCCCCTTGCGGTTCTGAACTTCAAACCCCAAGTTTCCTTTGACCACATATGTAGAAGCTTGCATTTTTAAACCTAAAAAGCAAACCCCAATAGCCAAACCAGAAAAGTCAAAAAGGGTATTAATTACACAGTAAATTGCAAAATCCCCAAAAGAACCCACTTCAACAGCAGCAGCAGCAAAACAAAATCCATCTTTATGCAATTGAACAAATAAAAAGTGCCCAATTTTGTTCCCGCATTGAACCTCCAGGATTGGGTAAGATAATTTCCAAGATAACATCCAAAAACGTAAAAATTCCAGCATAGATCACCAAGATATGATTTTGAACGGACAGGAGCACAGAATTACCGATTTTTGAAGCGGGCAAGTGATATCAGCGTTGAATTCGAGTTATCCACTCTATCTCTATCAAATTTGATTGATCACTCTAAGTGGGGCGTAGCAAAAACTCAAATTTGAAGTGGGAATTGAGGGAAAAGGGTTGAGACGTCAAGTAGCGTATGGAAATTGGAAGGTTCGATACAAAAGAATTTGATGGGTTAGCATGAGCAAGCGGGGAGGATGACTGAGTTCTGTGCGTGCGATGTTTACGTCCTGATCCAGTTCTTTCTACGTTGCTGAGTTGGCCCCACTATGATGCCCCTCCAAAATAGCACATCTTTTGTCGATTTATAAAAAAATAACAGGGACACATGCACAGAGAAAACCCCACACGAGTTGGCTTTGTTTTATGCCCCCCCCCCCCCCCCTTTTGCTAATGATATAAAACCATGAAATTTTGGCCATGGGGAGACTTTGATAGGGATACAATTCATGAGTAGGGGTGGGCAATAGACCGAATATCTATTGGATTAAGCGGGTCGGCTCGTTTAAATAGGGTTAATAAAGAGTCGGGTCAATAATAGATCGTGTCAATAGTGGGTCGGTCTATTAAGGCATATTAACAGGTCGTCCCATTAGCAGCCCAGTTAGTGACCCATTAATTTTTCAACTTAGTTGACACCATAATTTACATGTTCTAATTAGTTAAACTTATTACCAACGTTTCATACATAATAATAATTATTATACATAATTTTTTTGTCCAAATTTGTTCCGTTTCAAAACAGACCAAAAGTGGGTCGGCCCAACCTGGCCCAAATAGTTAACGGATCGAACATGACCTAATCCAATCCACTTTGTAAACAGATCGGCGCTAACCCGACCTGACCCGATCCATTGTCCACCCCTATTCATGAGTATGAAGTTGTAACTGACATCAATAGTATAGGTACTACTCAAAATCTGATCGATAGTGTAAATGTGAATATTATTTTTGTAAATGAGAAAGTAAATAAGGGTGTATCTATATTGTCTTAGGATAGTGTATCCAATAATTGCTAATTAAAATTCTTTTATAAAATTGTATACAAAGATTGAGTGAAATCTATAAAATCGTTAAAATAGACACCCACAAAAAGTAGTTAGCACTCATCAATTTAAGAGAATTCAATGTACATTGTGCAATTCAAACTTCTAGATCCGCCACTCTAGATGACAACATATCCAAATATATCCATTGTCACCCCTAAATAAAGGAGATGCGATGGATATATTAGACGATTAATGGTCCTTATATACTCTCTAAATTGAATGATGTAGTTTTACAAAAATGTAGGCCGAACGTGTAAGGATATTGGAGATGAACAAGCGATTACTGATAGAAGTCAATTCTTTGCAAAAATAGGTCGTGTGAACCAAAACCCTATTAATAGATACAAACACATTCCAACTAATTCCCAAAAAATAAAAAGTTGTATCAAATTTGAACTGGTAACTAATCCCAACATAGAAACATTGAAAAAACTCATATAAGCAAAAAACATCAAATATCCCCGATCATGAGACATATAATTATCACTATAAATAAGAACTAAAATTGCAACAATAGTAATTAACATTGACATAATAGAGGTAAGTGGATCGATCAAATAGCCGAATTTTAAAAAACAATCATTATTAATAGTCCAAGACCATACATATTGATAAATCAAATTGCTATTTATTTGCTGAATAGATGGCTTCATTGAGAAAATCATAACTATACATGACAAAAAAATACTAGAAAAAGCCCATATATAGCGAAGATTTTTTGTTGCCGTCTGAAAAAGGCGAAGTCCCACTCCTATTAACAAAGGAACTGGAAGTAGAATGAAGGGTATGATCCATGTATATTGGAATACATGTTCCATAATCAAATATCTAAATTTTCTATTAAATTTTCTTTTTTGTTTACGTTTCGCTGATTCTTGCCTCTTTTAAATTGAAAGAAGTCAATAAAATAAAATCTAGTTTTTATTTTACATAACTAAAAAGACTTTTTTTAATTAATATAAGTCGACTTATTCATATACAGATCATGAATGTCTGGAATCCATATTATGCAAGGAGACATTACTTTTACTAATTCGAATCGAAATAAAATATAAAATGGCTCTTTTCTTTTTCCCATCTCGAATAGAATATGATCCGCATCCTGATCCATAGTTAAATACCTCAGCTCCTTTTCAATGTCAACATCGCTATCATAACTATCATCAAGCTCGTCGTCACTCTCATTAGTCATAAGACCATTCTCAATATCATTCATCTCGCCATTAGTATCATAGTCAAAAAAACTTTTAGTCTCCTTTGTTTTTAGGAACTTCCTCAGAAATACCGTAATAAAAGGAAAATAGGAGTTTGTCGCTAGGTATTTGACCAAATAGGATCATCCAATTCCTATAGAACCCATCAGTAAAATACCTCTTGAGGGGGATAGGTCTAAGCGGAGCGAAAAGGGTTTTCCATGAGATGGGAAATGAAAACTATTAGCCCTACACGAAATTTGTGAATAAATGATATTCTGATAATGAGTAAGGAATACTCGTATTTCTGCTAAACAAGATGTATTGAACTCATAATTCACTAGATACTTTTGATGAATGTCAACTAAGTGTCGTAAGTAAATTGCTCTCGGTTCCCCAAGGGTAGTGCTCGTTAGTATTTTTCTTAGGGTTGAGTTGGGACCTTTTACCTTGATTTGGGAAAGTTTTGTTGATGCTTTGGGTTTTTTTCCCCCCTTTTGGTTGGTATGCTCTTTTTTTAAATTGCTTCTAATGTATAGTGCATAGTAATTTCTAGTCTAGGAGGTGTTGACATACTTTTGTAGTGATATATATCCTATAAAAAAAAAGATAGTTAAATGATCTCGTTATAATCATACACTGAACCTATTATTGTATCATTCTTTCTAATTTTTTTTAAGTATATTAATGGTTCTCCAAAAAAAAACCTACCTCTCCATTTTAGATGACTTTTCGCATTATGAAAAGTGCTTGAACCACAATGCCTAGTGATCTATGCAGTTAGATTCTAATCACAAAACTCCAGAAAACCATACCAAAAATTGGTTTATGTTAAGAGCCCATTAAAATTCAAACGTGGACCCAAGTTGACCGAGTTCATTATCCGAACCCGGAACCCGGAGGATCCCAAATCGATTTTCCTTCAAAATATCCGGGCAGAGGATCAGTAAACCGTAACCCGTAAACCACCACACCTGCTGATTCCATCTCTTCGCCTTCGATGTTCTTGGCAATTTCTGCTTCTCATACTGCAACATGGTACCCGAAAACAACCCATTTTCCAGCGGGTCGGTTACGTCCTACTAGCTTTCGGGTATCTGCCTCTTTTTCGTCTTCTTTGCCCGACGACCCGAAAGGGAAGAAATTGGAGTACACACCTTGGCTTATTGTTGGATTGGGTAACCCTGGAACTAATTATCATGGCACCAGGCATAATGTAATCTCTTTTCCTCTTCTCTGTCTTTCATCTTTTCCCCCCTAAATTTTGCTGTAATTTTCACTCCTTGTTTGTTCAGAAGTGGGGAATGACTACCCAGTTTAGCAATGATCTATCTTGAATATTTCTCTGCTGAATATTATGTTAGTATGCATATTTCGAACGCCAAACTCAAGGTTACAAATTTAGAATCGATTTGTGGGAAATTTTATCAGGGATTGATTCCATGACCTGACCCTTTTTAAGAATGATTCATCTTCAACTTTCTTATTTAGCTGGAATATTGTGTGTGGCAACTCTGTAATGTGATGCTTGTATTTCATCAGGAAGAGCACAAATGAGTTGTTGATAGTAGGGTTTGTCTGGGATGATTCATGTTGTATGTGCTTATAGTTGGTGGCAGATGAGTATCTTTGTAGCTGTCATGTTAAACGCTGTGGATGGAAACTCGTATTATGAATACTACAGGTCACGATTGCACTGCTAAACAAAGAGCCTAGTTTGAGAGTCTTTATTTGCTGTGTTGTTTTCTTGTCAGGTGGGATCCGAGATGATTGATAAATTTGCCCAGAGGGAAGGCATTACACTGAATACCATACAGTCAAAGGCATTGATGGGAATAGGTACTTTGCAGGGCATTCGTGTTCTTTGTCTTCGATGTTGGTTGGATTTGGCTAATTATTCGTAGCAGTCTTATGATTATTTAAGGTTCATTCTATGCTGTGATCAGTGCAGGTTCGATTGGGGAGGTTCCAGTATTGGTGGCGAAACCTCAAGCATATATGAATTACAGTGGAGAATCAGTATGATCTCAGGTCTTATTGCAATTGTTAGCTAAAGCTTCCCTGCTTCTTGTTAGTCTAATTCTGTTCCATTTGTTACTGTTCTCTTTTTCAGTCTTCTCTCTGCTTGATAGTAAAGGAAAGTGTCATTTTGGGTTCTTGTTGATGAAAAAGGGATGAATCTAGTTAAGCAAAAGCAGAACTTTGGTATTATTCTAATTCGAAAGAGTAGAACTAAGTGATAGCTTGATATGGCCTGATGATGGGTCCTTGCTTTATAACAAGAAATGAAGAAAGAAAATTGAAGTGCATAAAATAAGCCAAAGTAGAGGACTAACAAAGGTCATGAAAATTTTCTTCAGTATGGTAAAGGCTCATTGTTTTGACTTTTGAGGGATTTTTTTAATTAAGATATGAAAGCAGAAAGCTGATGTTTGCACAAAGACATTAGTTTCTTCAGGTTTATTTAAACGTTTATGTCATTCATTAGTCATCAATTCTTTCTTCCGTTTTGGCTATTGTTTGCTAGAGTAGTTTGCTATTGTTTGCTAGAGTAGTTTGAAAGTGACTGATCCTTCTGCTCATCTAAGAGAATTTGCTTACCCAGTTTTCTTGTTTTTTGGAGCTCTATTTCCTGTCTGATTTATTGTTTCCTTTGCTGAGGTTGGACCACTGGCTGCATATTACAAAGGACCTTTGCGCCACATCTTGTTGGTATGCATTTTATTCTCAATTTTTTTTGGATCCAAATAGTAAAATTTGTGCCCATTGTGTTTAGTTAACTTGACTAAAACTGCCACAGATTTATGATGAGATGAGCTTGCCCAATGGTGTATTAAGGCTTCAGCCAACAGCAGGACATGGACATCACAATGGGTAAGTTTCCTGAAGGGACTTGTAATGAGGTTGGAAGAAAATCTGATACCATCCATGGGATTCTCTAGATAGGTTATTGGGGCGGCTTCAGTTATCTATCGTTTCATTTTCATCTTTTCATTTTGAATTAATTCTTTTAAACTGAAAGTATTCATCTGATTATGTGTATGAATTTTGGTGATCCCTGTTGGATTTTGCTATCCCCTTTCTGTTTCTAGCTTTGCTGCACTCTGAAACTTCATGCTTCTGGAAGTAGCTTTAACACACCTGCACAGCATGTATATTTTTGTCTCTCTTTTTGTGTAGAGGGTGGGGGTGAAAGAGAAGAGCAGGATTGCCTAGCTACCTATATGAATGAGAAGAGACAAAAATATCAACAAAGAGAATGGTGTTTAGATTGCCCTTCTTGATTTACAGCTGAATATGGAGTCAATCTTTCCACTGCCAGAAGCCCCCTTTTTAAAAAAAAAAATACATTTTAGGTTCTTATGTTTTGGAAGGCTATCTGAAGCCATCTTGAGTTTCTGCGTATCATACTGCTAGCCATGAGACATTCCGTGTCAAGTATGCTTATGTAGCTAACCCCCTCAAGGCTCAAACCATGTCAAAAAGGTCCAAAAAGAGACTACTAAGAATTTGTTCCTGAGTTTCAGGTTCTATTTTGCTAAGAATTTTGCTTATGAGTTTCATGTTCTATCAATTATTAACAAATCGCTACTGAATATCTTATTTCATGATTTGAGTCAGAGTGAAGAATGTTATGCAGCATTTGGATGGGCGAAAGGAGTTTCCCCGACTATGCATAGGTCCGTTTTCAGTGCCTAAAACCCTTCTTTTTTTTCCTGGAGTCTAAAGAATTGGACCTGTCATTGGAAGCAAATATACCGTTAAATGTTTGCAGGCATTGGGAACCCACCAGGGACAATGGATATGAAACCTTTTCTTTTACAAAAGTTCAGTCCTACCGAACGAACAGAGGTAGATTTTTCATGTTCATCAATATGTATGCTAGACAGGACTTTCTAACATTTTTATTGAGCCATCTAACTCTGTGAACAGATTGATGTGGCCCTGGAACAAGGCATTGAGGCCGTGAGGAGTCTAGTGCTCAGTGGATTTAATGATAGTGTTACTGGATTTAATCTCGGCCAGAAGTACAAGTATCACAAAGTTTAGATGTAAGGCAGGCTATCAAATTCATGGACCCTCTGCTCTCAGATGGAGCAAATTAATCGGCATCCAGATATTGGCAGCTTGCAATGAAGCATATTGCATACAAATTATCTCCACCTCAATGTGCAGAATCTTGTAGGATCTTCATGTTGGAGCTTAGACATTGAAGTCTGTTGGCATGTCGGTGTAGCTTAACCATTTGTGTCCAGGTGCCACTCTTGCAGATGTGTTCTCTGTGAAACTTGGATGGGAACTCAGGCAAAATTCGGAGGCATCATTATTTCAAGGCTCAATCCACTTGTTAACAATTGAGATACAATTTTTAGTCTTTGCATGCATTTAAATGTTTAATGACATGCTTGAGGTGAAGAACCTAAGGCTTGGCTATCGCTTTCCTTTGAGTTGTCTGGTTTCATTCTTGGTCGCCTGTTACTTGTGATTCTCGTTCTTGCACTTATGAAATTTAACCAAGGGCAACTTGGATGCGATAGGCTTGTTCAAGATCAATAGTGTTTGTATGTTCAAGGCCAATTCATTCATCGGCCGATGCATATTCCAACTTGATGTAATACGACTCCTGAAATTTCATCAGTTCAATTGTGGTTCATTTTGGAAATAATCATGACGAAAATAAATACAGTAAATGACTTTAAATCAAATTGTGATGGTTACATTGAAAATTTACTTCTCCACTGTGATAATAGTATAATTAAGCAAAGGAGAAGATAGAAGAGGCCTAATTGATTCCCACTGTGAAAATAGTAAAAACTAAAACACATGGCTGTTGGCGTCCTCTAATTAAGTTCTATCATCCTACATAATCCAAATTTCACAGTTTATTCACAACCCTTGATCCATCAAACGGCTCTCAGAATCTCAACGAATCCGACGGTTCACATTGCTCCCAGAATTTCCATCAGAGTTAAGAACGTTGGAAACTCATAAATAAACATTTAATAAAACCCCTCACAAGCCAAAATCCACAGACCCCTCTCTCTAACTGTCTCTCATACTCAAATCAGACCGTTGGAAACTCAAGCATTTTACAGAGAACAACGAAAGGGGTGAAAAACCAAGAACATAAAGCCAGAGAACAATTGCTTGGAGATTGATCCATTAATCAATCAAATTAATGGCAGAGACCAAAGAATCTCTGCAATTAACCGTCGACCCGGTTTCCCTGATCCTCTCTCAGTATTGGGATCCTCTCAATACCCACAACTCCCTGCTCCAATTCACAACTGATTCTTATCTGATGGAACGAGGCCCTCGATACTACGCCTATGCCCAACTCAGAGAATCAAAGCTCCGATCAAACCGGACGAAATTCGAAGAGTCCGACCCATATTTCACACTACCCAGATCCGAATTCCCGCCGGCGAAGAAGTCCGTCGAGCTTCAAGAAAATTCAATCGATTCAAACAGAAAGCGGAGGTCCTCTGTTTTGGCTCAATCGGTGCCGGACTTCTCGCTGGCAGTGAGGAAGGAGAACCAGAGGCCACAGGAGAATCGGATTCCGAGGGCTGAGAAGAGCGCAACGCCGCCGGCAGCGATGGCGAAGAGAGAGAAAGTGTGTCCGAGTGGGACGAAGATGGGGGCAGGGAGTAGGTCTGTGAATTCAGGGGAGAAGCAGAGTGGTGGGAGGAAGAGCTATGCCAGTATTGAAGAGTTGAAGGGTCTGTCAATTGCAGCTTCAAATGCCATTAATGGCGAAAACAGGGGAAGAAAGAGGAGCAATGTTTTGAGGAAGAGCACTGTCTTCAGTACTCGGTATTATTGATTGATTTCGTTGGAATTTGGAACCTTTTTGGGGATTTTTGGGGATTGATTGTGCCACTGTTTCCCTTCTCTTTTTCGGGATTTTTAATATGATTAGCCAATGATTTGAGAAGTTATTGAACATGTTCATTGTCTTGTCCCAACCTCTTTTTCGTTTAATTGTGTTCATTCTTTTGTTTTTTTGGAGGGGTTCAAGCAAGAACAACTACTTTTCGTCTGAGTTTTACGTTTGCGAGGCTTATGAAGATTCGAAGATAGACAACCTTACCTCTGTGAGCATTTATGTAAATAAAAAGACGGATTCCAAAGATTCAAAAAAAAAATTATAGTTTGGGTTTTTGTTTGTTACAAATCTAAGTTTTTAATGCATCCACGGCAGAAATTTTTGGCCCAACTAGCTTTCACAAATTAAAAAAAAAAAAACCTTAAATAGTAGGGATGAATGTTTGGCTATAACTAAATTTTCCAAGCTCACCACTTAAAGGCGATTTTATGCAGACAATTTTGAGAAGTCTCATGACTTAGAATATGATGGTGACTTAGACTAATACCTCAAATGTTCATCTAATAAAAGGGCCTTCAATAAAAACTAATGCAGAATTAGAAATGTGCAGTTGGTTACATTCATTCAACTAAGAACTTCAATACATTTCTGATCTACAAATTATAGAACCTATGTCATAGCTAGCAACTAACAATTATCCTCCGCAAAGTAGCAATTTGTACAAAAATTTGCGACGGGGAATATTACTGCCACAACCAGCTGCATGTTTCAGGCTTCTGGCACAGTAAAGGTTCAAGAGAAGCCTGATTAGCATTTAACTCCTACAAAAGTCGATCACCATTTCATCAACCAGGCTCTCGACAATATTGTGACTAATTTCAGCACCTGTTTCAAATGCTTCGATCTCAAAATCTGTCCATTTACCCAATGAAGTACTCATATCACCCTCTATTAATTCGTCGGGAGATCTCCCTGAAACACTAATCCATTTCCTCATTTCTTGATCGAACAGCTGAATCAAAATGTCCAAATTCATGCACTTCGGTAGCCTAGTCCATGCTCTGTACCCACAGTTAGTGTGCCTATTGTATTTTACATCCAGACACTCTATGACAGAGTCAAACAGGAATCGCCTGATGGGATTTTCCTCTTTTCTCACCTCAAAACCAAGGATGACAGTATTCTTCCATGCTGCTTTGACGAGATTTTCCAATTCATCGAGAAAAGGCCCTATGAGAAAACTCACAAAACTGGATGAACCATGGATGCCAGCAGTACCAAATACCATTTCAGTATACAAAACAACTTCCTGCACATAATCAAGCTTGGCTCCAGTTAATCTGGCCCGAACAAGGTCGACATTGTGGAGTACTCTAGCTGTATGTTTTAGAAGATCAGTCACCATTATCACATTATGGCCTCTACTCGTGTTTGCTGAGGATGCAGAATCCAAAAGATCAGCTTCACTACAAACAGGTAGTACAGTATCACAGGGTAAATGCATATGATCAGGTTGTGGTTTATGTCCTGTAATCAGCAGCATTTTAGGAGAACCGGTGAGCACACACTCGAGATGAAACATTTAGAAATGAATATGCACCTGAACTAGAAAAAGGCAGGCCTTACAACGTTTTACCTGAACTATCATCAATGCTGCTTGAAATGCAACTGTCAGTTGAAAATGATGCATCAAGAACACATCCCGGGCTAAAATGATCCAGCTGACGAGAAACCCCATTGGAAGTCCTTTCGATCCTCAAATTGGCCTAAGATACAATAACACAAGATCATTAGTCAGTTGACCAGAAAGCATCACCAACAGATCAATTAACTCCTCTAACATCATGGAGAAAAGAATGAAACACGACAAAAGAAAAAGTAAGCGAAAGAAAGGACGGCAATGAAAAGAAAAGCAACATCCACATTCAAAGCCATCTTAATCGTATGGTAACTTGCACCACATACTTGCTGAGATCAGGACAGTATTAACGTAGGGATCATCGATAGATCCAAAAAATACGTATAAACAAGAACAGAGTATCATTAATGTCCGCAGCCATTCTCAATGTTTTGGGGGCATATACAGGAGAAACAAATTTCCCCCCAAATCTTACATTCTGTACTGACTAATCACAACATGCACCTGTGACAGCATTCGATTCACAAAAGATAACAAAGTTTTCCAACACCTAGTGAAAATATTTCAAATGCAATTTTGCAGATGTTCATTAACCCAGCCATTGTTGAACGTTTCATATATCACAACCATCTACTCAGAATGCATCCTACACTGATAGGCATCTTGAACTTTCTGTAATTTTATCAAAGATGGAATATGCCAAATTGCCAACTCTATTGACACCTTGACATCAAATTTACAAAAGACTCAAAACTTCAGAGAAGGCTTTTTAGGAATAAGAGAAGAGCAAGTCTTCGACAATTCCTAATAAAGCGCAATTCTGCTGCAGATCAAACGAGAAGTCAAAAGCATATACATAATTGAGTATACACAGGAACTGACCTGAGAATCTCCATCCACGCTATCAGTCCCGGACTGAGATTCATTTGTCTCAGGTCCATGGGTTCCATCTTCATCTGAAATTGGTTTCTCTGCTGTCAATGCAGATATTAGCTCTTGCAGAATCGTAGCAGTGGTTCTTGCAGATGGCATGAATCCTGTGGCTGCTTCGTTCTCCACCTGGTGGGTTAGCTCCTTCAGCTTCTGCTCCAGCAGAGCACCTAATGCATCTCCACTCATCGTCGAAGAACTTTGGCAGGGCATTTTCTTGGGACTCTCTGTCATCTTTAATTTCTGCTGTGATTTCTCAATGGTGATTGAGCTGATTTGATCCCTTCTCCTCACATCCATCTCATTATGAGAAGTGGCTCCAGTACCAGACTGTACTGGGGAGCTGAAGGTAAATGACACAACATCTGTATCTTTGCTAACTCTTTGATTTGCTGACCTACTTTTGACGTAAGTGCGATTCACAGAGCTGGAACTACTTGTTTTGTTTGTAGTCACAACATTGCCCCTGTTACTCCTCTGCTTCTCAAGCAATGAACTTGTGGAACCTGCATTGCTGGCTTGTCCATTAACTTTAACAGTCCTCCTCTTCCGAACAGGACTTCTTTGTGTAGCAAGAGGATCATTCTTCCCCGTACAAAATCTTCTCTCTGCTTCAACACAGGTGTCAGGTTTATCAGATTTGTCAGGTACTATTAGTCGGCTCCTGTTTACATTTCGGTTAAGGGATATGGAATCCTTGGTTTCTGAAACAGCAGTCATAGCTGATGATGCTCTTCTGCCCTGCGTGCTCGCCAATTTAGACCTTGGTGGAACTCTGTCACCAAGCTGCATCTGGCTGCGCCTTTGAGTCCTATCCTTTAAAATAGCAGAAGGTGACACGCCCTTCTGAGAGGTAAACATCCGATTTGCTGGCATCTGATTATGGTCTTGAGATCGATGTATGCCATTCCTAATCACTTCATTCCCAACTGGTCTACTATCCTCTAGCTGAGCTGTGACACATTCAGGTTGGTACCTGGTTTTCAATAAAACTACTTCTGTTTCGTTTGCCAGATATGAGGCTGGTCTGGGCCTGCTTTCCTCTAATCCATGAAAGAAGGCCTCTCTGAAATTGGAGCCAGGTGAATCGTACACCATAGGGTATTCTTCTGTGGCAGATTTCGCATCCATACGTCCTAGTAAGTTACCACAGCTTCTACAAGAAGCTTGTGCATTAGACTGGGCTACACCTGAGTTAGGGCAGGGCTGAGTTTGCAAATCAACATCTGCTCTTACCTCAGTCCTTACAGCCTCCTTACAAGGCTGAATCATTGAGTTTGTGTAAGTAAGACTACATCTTGCCCGGTTCGTTGCCTGTATCCCAGGTTCCAAAATCCTAGTGGCAGCATCTAGTAACCTAGTCGCATTCCGCCCCATTTTAGGACTCTTCACAGGGGAAGCAAGCTTCGGGTGGTGATGTTTCCTCGACCTCAACAAAACATTCTTAATTTGCAAAGCTTCAGCTCCAAGCCTAGTAATGGGCCGCTTCTCAACAATGCCCGTCTTCTGAATCTTCTGCGGCCTCACATTCCCTTTCTCCGGACTCAAAGCCGACCCATCAAACCCACCACCACATCTTCCTCCTCCTGTGTTACCCTCACTATTAGGGGAACTTTGACCAGACTTATCCTCCTTCATTAAATTAACAGGAATGGTCTCCAAGCCCATTAACCTAGCAACCAATCCAGGAGCTGCTCCACGTTTCTTTTGCTCTAAACCAACTCTATGATCCGCATTTTTCTTCATATTACTCGGAAACCCTCCACTATTCTCATCAGCAATCTATAATTATGCAAACAAATTATTACACGAAACCCAGCACTTTCAAATTCAGTATGAAGACGGAGAGATATAGAGATGCATGCATACCAGTAAGTGCTTTCCCACTGGCAACTTCTCATCCGCATTGAATTTCTTGGACACTTTGGCACGAGCTAAGACATCAACATCAACATAACCACAATTAAAGGCATGACCACAAAGTAAGAGATGGGAGGAGTAAGAGGAAGTGGCATAGGCATACCAGGTGGAAGAAGCTTCTTAGGGAAGAATTTCTTCCTGTAAAACCTTCGATTCCAATCGAAGAGCTGGAAGAAAATGCCGACACATCCACCGGGTCTATGACACTTCACTTTTTTTTCCGTTATCGCCAATGCTGACGATGTTCTAGCAGTTGATTCACTCATTATGCTTGTTCAAACCCCACTAAACACAAATCAACTAACAAGGAAAACGCTCCCTAAACCTAATCGCTAAACAACATCTTCTTCAAAAATCGATGATAACGAAGCAACAACCTCCTCGTTACTTCAATCTGCATTTTCTCCGCCAGCCCAATGACGCTCAGGGTGAGGCTTGAAAAGGGAACAGAACAGAAAGGAACTTGTCAATAGCGAGATGCAAAAAGCTACTGAGAAGATAACAACGACAAATAAACAAGTTTCTCTGAAGAATCTGAAAAATCTTTAGCGTGGTTCCATTCGATACTGACTTGACCGATTTGCAGGTCACATCGCCATCAAAAAGGCTGGAATTTTCAGAACCAAGTCAGAAATTAATCGGAATGGAATAACAAGAAAAGTAGAGCATGAAAAGGAATGCAGATTCGATAATCGAATGTGAATGACTGATAGATAGATTGCATTGCTCTAATGAAAGCCATGAAGAGAGATACTTACGAATGATTTCACACAAGTTGAGAAACCCTAGGGAAATTATCGATAACAGAGCAGCTCCCTCCCTCTCTCTCTCTCTCCTGTGCTCTGCAAATCTGCAATGGTGGCGATGTGAAATTGAAAAGGGGAATTTGGGTTTGGCGATTGGGTAAGTTTTCTCTCTCCTCGAGCTCTCCAGTGCAGAACGTGCAGTGCAGAAGAGAGAGAAAGAGAGTGGAGGCCACAGTAGTCCACCAGAGTGGTCACACTGGGACTCGGGAAGGTAGAAAGAGTAGACAGATGGAGGGAGGAGCGTCTTGGCAGCATCACTACCGGAGTTATGCTAAGCTGCGCAGTGCGCACCATCTGCGCATGGAAGCTTCCTCCGAGTGGCTCTTCGTATTGTAGTGGCTTTATTTTGAATATCATTATACCTCATGTTATTTTGAAAACATTAAACTCTAATAGATAGTTAACATTTTTTTTTAATATTAGGATACGGTTGCTTTATCGTCCCTATATCTTTAAAAAAAAAATCATTATATGAATTGAGAATAATTGAATTACGTTACAAGCATAAGGAATATGTTACCTGTTGTAACGCCCTCAACCCTAAAGTCAGGAGTGTTACCATTTCTTCTAAATCTTGGGACAAAACGGACCGAGTTTCCCCTAAAAATTGACCATTTTCTAGGCTCAAAGCCTTACAAAAATTTTCCTGCACTGAAAAACAATAAAAATTAACTCAACGACCACCCGCCGGAGTTCATAGCTCTACGGGTCACCCGCCCGGAGCACCACAACCAATGCAGTTTAATGCTTAACCAAATTAACAATGAAAAGTACAGTTCTGACAACTTAGATGGTGGCTCATACGGTCATACAGAGCGACTCTAAATGATATGCAACCCAAGCACACAAGAACTCAATTTACAATCACACACTATAAAAACTCATTGCAGTTCTCGTACAAGCCCATCACTTAACTTCTAGGCAGCAGTGACTCCCTTTCGGCTTACTTCAGAAACCTGGAGGCACAATGATAGATGGAATGAGTAATGATCGCACGGTGGATAACCCCCTCCCCCTAAAAGATGTAATAATAACTTACGACCGTCGTTCATAATTTCTTCCCTTTTATACAGTATGCTTCCCCTTCACAACACGAGAGAAATTAACATTTGCACCAACGGCTTAAACTTGAGAATAGCTATACTAGATAAATTTTCCATAAGCCACTCATATGAACTCGTAAACTTAATAAAACAATGTCATTAAAATAATCACAAATAGTAGGTAATTGATGCCTGAAAAATAATAAAGGTCGATTTGTCTGTTTGTAATTATTTCTACTGAGTCAAATGACAAATGAATTATGTGATGCTTACAAATTGAGATAACCACTAATAAAACTTTATTGCATATATCATATGTTAATATAACCAGTGGACATGATCTATGAATACCATTTATCTCCTCTCCTCTTGTACTCATGTCGTAAACTTGGATATATAGCATCATCTTCTAAATAAGATATAAACTTCCTCCGTCCCAACTTCTTTGCACAGTTTGACAATTAATCACCTTATTTCAGGATTTCAATTCAAGTATTCAAGAAACTCCAATATCAAGTAGTAAGAGTAATAAAATGAATGAGAATTGACATCATAATTCTTAAAAAGAGAGCAATGGCTAGTTAGACAGCAAATGCTAGCCGATTGGCCGCCCGGATTCATCTTTAATAAGAAAATACAAGAAAGAATGTGCAATATCACGTGCTTAAGAACCTTAAGAAATCCATGAATACCCTTACTGAAATATCGGTACAAAATGGCTTCTCCATTGCTAAAACTTTATATGTGATGCTCAATACATTAGCGAAGCAAATTTTAACAATGACACTATAACAACTGTCATGTTCAATGCGATACAATCTCTCAACGGATGATTTTACTATACCACACAACAGCCAGTCACATACAAGAATAGATTCTTGTAAGAAAACATGGGACGATAACCTTAACTGCGTCATGTGATTAGTAAACTATTTACTGACCTTTGAACTTTATATGCTTGTTTATGAAAAGTATAACATTTCGCAAACCATCATAGGAACTGGGAGTCTCCTTTGACCATGTTTCTCTTGACTCTACTGCATATTAACAGAGTTATGAAACATGTAACTTCAACTTATGCATACTGGCAAAAATTATGAACATCGAACTTTGAATCCTCTCCTTACTGGCAGAGAAATGAAATATTGAGCTTTGTCTCTGCCTCCTAGCAGATAAATGAAATACTGAGCTTTGTCTCTGCCATCCTCTGCCCACTGGCAGAGAAATGAAATACTGAGTTTTGTCTCTGCCTTCTAGCAGAGAAATGAAATACTGAGCTTTGAATCCTCTGCCTACTGGTAAAGAAATGAAATACTGAGCTTTGTATCATCTGCCTACTGGCAGAGAAATGAAATACCGAGCTTTGTCTCTGCCTTCTAGCAGAGAAATGAAATACTGAGCTTTGTATTCTCTGCCAAATAATGAACTTTGAAACATATAAGTTGAAGTTACATGTAAACTTCTAGGGAGGTACTGGGTTGGTTAAGCTAAAATTGCAAATAACCTTTAAAAATCCCTTATCCCTCGACCTATTTGTTGGTAACCTGACTCACTCGGTTGATTTCGCTATCAAAGACTTGTCGATGAAAACGGGCGACCGATAAAACAATTAGGAACACTTAGAAATCATGTACATAAGCATTTATGCACTCTCATGATAATCCATAAACTATATACGTTTACAAACTTCAGATAATTGACAAACGACATAAATGTCCTCACTACACTTCATAGCATATAATCGATGAACTATATAATCGATTTTTCATAAAATCGACGAACTATGTAATCGCTAAACTATATAATCGATACGCTGCATACAATCGATAAACATTATACAAGCAATAAACATCGTATAATTGATAAACTTTATATAATTGATAAACATATATAATCGATGAACATTATATATGTTCGATGAACTTGATCGATAAACGTATATATATATATATATATATAATCGTTAAGCGATAATTTGTCCATGTATATTATATATATATATATATATATATATATATATATATATATATATATATATTCGATAAACTATGTATAAATTTCATATAATCGATAACATTGACATACTCAATAACTTTCATATAATCGATGAACTATATAGTCGATAAACTCGACATACTCAATAAATTTGATATCGATGAACGATATAATCGATAAACTATACATAAATTCGATAACTTTATACTTGATCAACTATATATATATATATATATACACGATAAACTTTGGCTTAGTACGACTAACACATATATATATGTGGTATCGTTTAATTTACGCTACAATTTCCTCAAGTCACTAATAGTCAGTCCCAATTCAACCTGAACGAATTATAATCGATAAACTTTCACCAAAATTAACAATAAATAGGAGGAAGAGGAAACCCACCTCGAATCCAGGCTAAAGGACCCGTTTTAGGGTTCGACTTTGTGGTAGAATTCGAACTCCCGAAGCCTGAAACCCTAGCTCTCGAGCCCTTGGTTCGCACAGGGCCTCGTTGGTCACCGGACTCGAGCCCACCGGCACCTCGCCGCCGACCTGGGCCCTAACTAGCATCTGGTCGGACCTCCGGTGCCCCCGCCTTCCTGCTCGATCACTCTCTCGCTCAACCTCTCTCGCTTGCTGACTGGCGTCGCGGTGTTGGGAGTGAGGGGTGGCCTCACTGGCGCGACGGTGGCCAAGCGTCGGCCCCCTTCTTCCCTCTGATTTTTGGCTCAGCGGGGTTGGGGCTCGGGTTCACCGAGGTGCCCCCCTTGCTGTCGCAACTTCCTTTCCCCAAATAAAATCGGGGGCTTCGGCCCCCTTTTGATATATATATATATATATATATATATATATATATATATATATATATATTGTTTTGGATAATTCCTTAATACGAGCTTATCCACTTGTCAACTCGTAATTAATACCTAATGCTCGATTCAATAAATTGCAGAATCATTCTTACGGTTCGACATTCTAGTCGTCTTAAGGAATCTACTCAATGTGGTGCCCAATAGGAATTCTTAATACCAATAAAGCTAATGATAATAAGAATAATAATATTCTTTTCAATAAAATCAGCACCCAGGGAGGCTACATCGATATTAGTTCAAGGTATAACGATATAAATTGGCTTAACGAAGGGAACAAATCCCGGGTGTTACACCTGTTTCAATCCGTTGTAATATGTTGAAACTTATTAACTGCTAGTCAAATAGATTTTTGCTTCAACCTTCTCTAATTTGCCCAAATGTACTCCAATCTGTTTCAATCTACTTGAACCCACTCTTAATCATTCAAACTCGTTCAAGTCAATCCAAATCGCTATAAAAAGATAAAATAGATAATATATATTTTTTTAAAATAGAATTTTTTAAAAAACTAAAAACGATAACATTTTTTTGGATAAAATAATAGTGACAGCATTTAGAACAACACAATAGTTTGCACATAATTTTGAAACTATTATTAAAAAAAACTATTAATGTCAGATTATTAATCACTCTTAATCATTCAAATTTGTCAGAGTCAATCCAAATCGCTATAAAAAAAGTAATATATTTTTTAAAAATATAATATTTTTTAAAAACTAATAACAACAACTTTTTTTTGGATCAAATAATAATGGCAACATTTAGAAAAAGAGAATAGTTTGCACATAATTTTGAAACTATTATTAAAAAATAAACTATTAATGTCAAATTATTAATGACAAATTAACCTGAGTAGTTGTTAGATTTACTTCATTAGCCTTCACTTGAAGTTGTAAAAATCAACTGGTAAGGATGAAATTGTAAACTTATTAATACGAAACTTCTAAACACCTTTTTTTTACAAGGAGAGACAACTAATATGATTGAATAGCCCTTTTTAATACTTTTTTACCAAAAAGATAAATAATATTATTGAAAAGAATACCCCCACCTTCAATAATACAATTTCGTCATCAATAAATAATCACTAAAATTTGTATATGTAACATTTTGTTGTAACAAACACGTTTATGGTTGCAAATAGTTATTATATTTTTCTCAACATATGAAAAACTATTGTTAATTTGCACAATAATACTTACAATCATGTTCAATTTTTCTATTGCAATAATTTTTTAATGCAAACTGGTATTGCAAAAAAAAATAAAAAATTATTACACAAAACAATCCAAAATTGTTGCATAATGTTCTAAAAACACTCTAACTTGCTCCAATTTATTTTAATATATCCGAATCTACTTTTTACTAGTTAAATCTACCCAAATTTACTTTCTACAATTTCAATGTGTCTATAACGAACAGGCTCCTACCCCTCTCACTTCTCACTTTGAGTTAAGAATGAACAATGAAGCTAACTTCAATTCGATATGGTCCCTGGACGAAGATATCAAGTAAACTTGCTCATGTGAAGAGCGCACAATAATTTCCATCCAATTCCATTAATTCTAATGTTAAATGATGGTACTCTTGTAGTATATTTGAAGTGACATTATTTTGTCCAAACTCGCAGGTACAAATTTGTTCAATTGTTAGTCACGCAATAAAACAAAACTTGACTAGTCTATTGTACATTCTGAACATTATTTGACAAAATTTTAAATTTCCTATTTTTGCCAAGGTCCATCTTGTGCAACAACATTCTGGTCCACACTAAGCTAGCAACAAGAGTAAAAATTACTTTAATGGTAAAATTTGGGCCTTCAATAATTTACAGATTTTTGAATAAGTAATATATTGTTCAAAATAGCTTATCCATTTTTATTTTTTGTTTTTGACTAAAGCAAACGAGTTTTAGGGTGTGTTCGGCAATAGTGTTTTGGGTAGTGTTTGGTGTTTTGACTAAGTCAATACACTCATGAGGTAATTTTGAGTGTTCGGTAACATATTATTTTGACTAGCATTTCAAATAGCGTTTAGCCTTTTAGACAACGCTTCTGAAAAGCTAATAGTGTTACCGTTTTGCATTCAAAAGTAGTGTTTCATGTTTTTTTGTCAGAAAATATCCTTTGAAAAATTTATCTTTGAAAATTATGAATTATCTATATCCTTTTATGTCAATTTATATTAATCAGCTAACCCAACAATTAAATATACCAAACATATTTATTTCAACTGTTCATCCAAACAGTTATCCGCTAACAGCTAAATTAGAAACGCTATCGGGCCACCGGCTACATGAACTGATATCTACTACTTGAACCGTTGATTTTGCCGAACAGGACCTTAATTACTAGACAGTATTTCAATCATTAAGAATTCATTTATCTCAACAGTTAAAACTAAAAATATAAGAAGTGATAAGATTTAACGATAAGCGACAAGTGAATACATGTAATAAACAACTATAGACAGCGATAAGAATTAGTTGTTAATATAATAAAACCAATAAAGAGCGTAAAAATTTGAAGATGTGATAAGGTATATCCCACTCTTGATTCTTGAACCAACTTTAAAGATTCACCAAAAGTAAATTAATCTTGCAAATAATGGAACAGTGAGAAAAATCCAAAAAGTAGAACACGGACTTAACATAAAACCATAGAAGGGGGTGGTGGAGGTCCGGAGGAGGACAAGGAGAGGGAGGGAGAGAGAGAAAAGAGCTGGGCACTCGAGGGCCCGAGGCGCATGGGAGAATGCACGGCTGGTGGGGGCGGGGGGGGGCGCTCTTCTCAGTCGATATGTCGTCCTCGAAAAGTTGTCTCCTACTTAAGCGCAAACTTCCAAATTTCTGTCCCCAGCCAATCGTATTGCGCGCAGGTTTTGGCTCTTTTGGGTGCGATAACACGTACATACGTTGCATGTGGAAGCGGAGCGTGACGAACATCGTTGGTGCGGGTGGGGGTTTCGATTAAAAGGACTCGTGAGTTCCCGCTCAAATCGGCACGCTACTGTTTGTCAACCAACTAGGACTAGGCGTCGACAATAATAGACCGGGTTCGGACGGGCAGACTAGGGTTACAAATTGACGTAACTCTGTCGTGTTTAAATTTTTAACTAAAAATTTGTATAAAGATTTGTTATTTTCGTTAGTATTTTTTAATTTATTAATTTTAATCTAATTTAATCTACTTTAATCAAATTTAATTTATTTTAATAAAAAATACTAATTTCAACCTACTTCAATCTATTTCAACTAATTTTAACCTACATTAACTAACTTCAACCTACCTCCGTCAAAATTTTATTCTCAATATTTTAAACAACTTCAAAAAATATATCAATTTCAACACATTTCAACCTATTTCAATCTACTTCAATTCACTTTAATAAAAAATACCAACTTAAACCAACTTCAACACACTTCAACCTACCTCGACTTACTTCACCGTTTTACCAACCCTAATTTACCAATGAAAAGAACAAGTCCTAAGTGGTTATGATGTAGTTTAAACAATAAAATTTTTCAATAAAAAATATCAACTTCAACCTATCTCAACCAACTTCACCCTTTTACCAACTCTAATTTACCAATGAAAAGAACAAGCCCTAAGTGGTTATAAAGTAGTTTAAACGATAAAATTTTTAAAAATAAATTTAAAAATTTGAGTTCAAATTTTGTATATATCATTTTGGGTGCCTCATTTACCATAAAAAAGGTACTTCGTATTCCGATATAACTTATAAGTTACAATAACAATAACAATAATAATGACTTCTATTTTTATGGGGTCAAAAAAGATTCGGATGTATGCGTGTATACCTTTACAGACATCTTTGCCCACAGATATGTTGACTTTAAGATATCCACATAAAGAAATATTTTATAATTATTTTTAAAATAAAATATATTAGAAGTTGAACTTTTTGATGAATAAAAGGAACTCAACCTGAATTAGATCATTACAGCTTGCGGTATTTAAGTATATACATTGTTACAACTTCTCAAAACTACATCTCTTTATGATTTACAACTGTTTGTAATTCTTACAACATTTTATAATTTTTATAAATTATTAATATCTATCTATATAACTATATTTAAAATTAAGTGATTACACCTTGATTAGACACTTGACAATCACTCATTTGATGTAAATGTTGTATTCTTTTCTCTTTTTTAAATTAGTGATTTCAGATATTAATTGAGATGTATTAGCAAGAGTAATTACATCAAATTAATATAGGTATTCAACTCATAGGTTTCACTTTGTATTGAAAAAGTTACTAAGTTTTCAATTTTGTGCTTCATCTTTTCTTCTTATTTTAAAATTAAGTGTTAGTATCTTCTTAAAATATGTGTAAATTTTATATTTGTAATTTTAATATTATAAGTATAATCATAAAATCATAGATCAATAATATTAGAAATTGAATTTTGAAAAATTATGATTTAAAGTAAAATTATTTTATTATAGTTTCATTAATATATAATTTTACAAATATTTTAGTTCGGAGACTTAATAAAAAATTAAATTTTGGTTGTAGTCTTAATATTAATTAAGAATATATAAAATGGCTATTAATACTCCATTTTTTAACACTTTGATACTTTTCATATTTTCATAGGGAAGTATATTTAATTAATAATCATATTTTAATTTTCTTTGAATCAAACTTTTCTAACTTTTGGATATTTGTAACTCGGGCTTCTTCAATTAACTTATTATGTATGGATTAATTTTATTATATTAACCTTAATTAATTGTAATGACTTTTTTCCTTTTAAGAGAAAATGTCGTATAGTTATGGTTAGAGAGTTTGAGTAAGGCATTGATGAAATCTAAAAGTTGTATTTCACAATTCGTTGACAAAGGTGCATTAATGGCTCCATTAACTTTGTATGCTTCAATTTGTGACTTAAAATTATTTTGGGCTCTTAGATTATTTATCAAAATAGTTAATTTATTTTGGTGAATGACAATAGGGCTTTTGCTCGATAATATATTTATTACGTCCATATTGGCTCATTAGATATAAATCTGTTAAAGTAAAAAATTATACCAGTCCATGCGAAGCATGAGTTTAACACTAGTCTAACCATATAATTGGGTTGGGTTCAATTACAAAAATCTATGTAGAAAGTATGGAGTTGAATTTTTTAGCCATTTTGATGCGTAAATTGGGACGAATACGATGTAATCTAGTTTTGAACTTACAATTCTACAAAGACTCTTCATATATATCATTACTGTTATATTTATCTAAAATTTCATAATTTGAATATATTATTTAACAAATAAATAAGTATGACAAATAAGTGGACAAAGAAATCAAGTCATTGAAGAGGTTGTATGAAGACAATCTATCCAGTAATTGGCAAATATTATGTATCTCCCTGTGACATCTTTATTTTTTAATTTTGGATTTTATCTAATTAATGGCAGGAAAAGAAAACAGGTTACTTGGACCAATTGATAAGCCCAGACATAAGTTCATCACGCGGCCAAATAATTAAGCATGTCAATTTTTGATTGGATCTTTATTAAACTTTTAAAAATATACCATCCTAATTTATGCCAGAAATATTCCAATCATTTTTAACGAAATTGATCCAACGCAGATAAGACTACTCTGAATATAAAGCCAATGTTACAGGTGACTATCTTTGCTGTGCAATATATTTTAGCTTTGTTTTCTTGTATTACAGAAGCTTTGCGTTAATTTAAGGGTTTGTTCTTTTCGTTGAAAAATATGAATTAATAAATTGATAAAATTGATTGAGATTTATTGAAGTGAGTTAAATTAGGTTGATATGGGTATTTTTTTATTAAAGTGAGTTGAAGTTGGTTAAGTTTTTTTTTATATGAAGTGCAGAAGTTGGTTAGAATAGTGGAAAATGGGTTGAAATTGATTGAAGTGAGTAGAAGTAGATATTTTTTTTTTAATTGAAGTTTGTAAAGTGAGTTGAAATAGATTAATGTGAGTTGAAGTTGATTGAGGTTGGTAAATCTGGATTTACTAACGAAAAGAACAGGGCCTCAGTTTAGCAACTACAAAAGCGAAGCATTTCTTTGATCTCCCTATTCTAATAGCCGTTCTGGCTTCGGTGCTGCGTAAGTTTAAGTACAATCATGAATTTAAGTAGCGCTGGTAAAAAGTTGTCAACTCGAATAATCAAATTTGTCCGAAATAAAAAAAAGAGGGTGCGGTCATGAATTCTTCGTTCGGATTTTAAATCCAGACACTACATTTTGCATATTTCTATTATCTTAAAAGTATTTTATTTGAATTTAGCTTTGGTTGAGTTGTCGATCCGAAAAAAATCGGGTACTGAACATCAATTTCTTATTCGAATTTTGATGTTAGTCCGATTCGTCCAACCCAAATCTGAATTTTTGCCAGCGCTAACTTTAAGCATTATATTAAAATAGTTAATTTGTAGTGTCTTGCTCTATATGAATTTGTCAAAATGGATTGATTTTGATGTAACTTGCTCGTTCACATTAAATCAAATTTGCATTGACAAATTATTACAGTAATATTATTGTTAGAGTATAAACCTATTTCTGGACCTTCAACTATTAGCTTAAACTTTTGATGAAGATGGTTTTTGAATATGGTATACATTGGTTTGACACTTGACAATCACTTATTGGTTATATCTTTTTTCTTTTAATTATATTATAGAAGTGAAGTGTTCACCAATGCTCATGACATTAAATAATTATATGTTTTTTAAGTTTATATTAAATGGTTATATCAATATGCAAACATCTGGATATTAGAAGAAGAAAAGTTAGTATATGAGACACATTTATCCTTTTATAATCAATTTCTCAATTGCATTTGAGGTTTTTCTATTTCTCATGTCCAAGTGAAATCTTAAAAAAAACGATTGAAATTTGTGCGACATTAAAATCTCCTACCAAAGTTATGTTAACTAATTATTGTATTTTCAATAGAAAATATTTTTTTTAGTGTATTTATCATTTACCGTAGGACTATTAATGGTTTCTTAAATTTTTTTATTTCCCTTTATAATTATTATAAGTGGATTTTTAATGGAGTTACATTCCTAATTTCGTGCTATATAATTGTTGAGTCTAATCATATTCCAAGAGTTATTGGCATTGCTGCTATTGATTCTTGGATTGTTTTAATAAGGGTCTATGACATATCTCTGTATACATTGATTCGATAATGCATTAGCATTATGTCTTGATTTATTTCTTCTCTCATCATAACATTCTTTTATTTTGCCATCCAAAAATGCAAAATTCCTTCAATTTCGCTACACTATTGTGACTTAATTAAATGTAAAGAAACTATAAAGAATGTAAAAAATTATCATTACTAAATATGATATAACATGTCTTTAACAAAAAAAAAAAATTAACAATCTGTGCAAAGCACTGGTATAGCACTTGTGTTAGAGTATAAACCGAATATTGGATCTTCAACTATTAGCGTAAGCTTTTGATTGAAATGATTTTTGATTAATTACAAACAGGTGTTGCTACATCTGTAGCTTCCGAGTACGTATTTTCTTCACCAGTGAATGCCTTGATCATCGGCACCCGAATTCTTGTTGTTGCTTTCGGATTAGGTTTTCCAAGCCGGCTGATGAGTTTTTGTCATAAAACCATGCAATTTCACATGCGTGTATGTTTGATTAAATGCATGGTTGATCTTGTTAATGTATAATGACTAATAAAAGGATTCTATTCAAATAATACGGAGAGTGAAATTTAGGTTGAAATTAGTATAATTGTCGAATTGACATCCCATCCAGTCCAGATGGAACAAATTAAACTTCTCAAATTTAGACTTTTTTTTGTGGTTGTCTTGAACAATCTGTTCCAAGGTGGCGTAAGTGACATTAGACTTCTATACGAACATTACACATTGAGGTTGATAAATATAAAGATAATGTTATTGTGTGAATAACAAATAATCTTTTGCGGGTAACTAAATAAAAGGATTTCTGATTTTTACCCAATCGAAAAATTGAATTTTGATTCTCAATAGACTGGTGATGTATGTAATTCATCCAATTAAAATATACGAAAATCTCTACAATTGTGTCATATCGTACGCCCACCGCTTGAACAACCACATTATAATAATCATTACCAATCTTACGATGAAAGGCAATAATTAATTCATCAACACTAAAATAAGTGCTCACTAATAAAAATTGATGAAGTCTTTGAGAATTCTTACTAGAAGATAAACTGGGAGAAAAAACAAAAAAGTCTCCCCAAATTCGAGTGTAGCTCAGCAAAAAGGGGACAACCATTCTTTATGGTGGGCTTAATCAAAGCCTGGCAAAATTGGATGCCAGCCCAGCCCAACCCAGCCCATGAATTCCTTCAACCCCACTTGCCACGATCAAGGCCCTCCTAGACCATATAATAGTGTAATCCAACAACAAAGAACGGAATAATCTCCCATAACAATTTTTTTTTCTTTTTTTGTTGGGAGATCTAAGTAATTAATATATCTAAGTAATAGCAGTGTGCAAGAAAAATTGAAACCGAAAATTAAAAAACCGAACCGAAAAATCGGTTAACGATACAAACTTTTCAAAAATGTTGTTCAGTTAACTGAACTGAAAAAAAATTTCGGTTTTCTGTTCGGTTACGGTTCAGAAGGTTTGAAAATTCGGTTAACCGAACCGAAATTATTTTTTCCCCAAAAAATTTATACATAAAAAATTTAAAAAATTGGGTAAGAAAGTACATTTTTTTATTTATGAATGGTAACAAAAATTTAATTTTTATAGAACATTTTATACATAAAAAATGAAATATTTAGATAAGAAAGTATAGTTTTTAATTTGTTTATGAACAGTTAACTGGTAACCGAACCGAAAAATTGGTTAACTGAACCCAAAAGCCGGTTAACCGGCTTTTCCGGTTCAGTTACAGTTCAAGTTTTGAAACAACCGAAATTTTCGGTTCAATTACGGTTCGAAATCTTCCTAAACCAAAAAACCGGTTAATCGATTTTGCACGCTCCTACTAAGTAAGGCCTAGAGATTTATTAATATATCTAAATAAATATAAGAGAGAGCCGATGGAGTGACTTATATGCCATCTTGAATATTTGAAATGAATTTTCTGTATGACCGTCATCCCTTGCTCTTTTGATAATATCATCATTGGTCCCCCCCCCCCTTTGCAAAAACAAGAGAGCAACAAGTCCTCCCCCTTGCTTTAGGATGTTGTTAAGGTAATATTTTATTAGATGTAAATAATATTATAATATAAATAAATTTATAATTGTATTTTTATTATCTTGTTTAATTGTCAAAAAGTATTACAGGTAATAATTAACTTATAATTATGATTATTACAAATGATGTAATTACAATTACATTACAAAGTTAATTATATTACATTATATTCAATCAAATATGACAGAAAGGTGATTCTAAATTTCACATAAAGTGTAAAAAAAACAAAACTCATCATTATTTTTCTTAATTATATTTGGATAATGTTTAAAATTTAAATTTCTATGTTTTGTGCTGGTATCAAATTCTATAAGCCACCTCAAATGATTACATTTCCGACAAAATTCCAACATTAAAATTTTAATGTTTTTAAAATATTGTTTAACGTTTTGAAATCTTGTTACTGTTAAGCTCTAAAGAAAGGTCGAGTAATGTTTAATTCATATTGATATGTTTGAAATTTTTAAACAAAAGAATTGAACAAATTTTATTAATGTTTTTGTAAAACTTACTAAAATAGACCATTGGTAATCGTTTAAATCTAGAATTAAATTAGTAAAATAAATCACTTAGGCATAAGTGATGAATATTTGATGATAAATTTTATCTACTAGACTCGATTATCAGATGATCATTACATCATCACATGATTTAAATCAACCTTCACATCTTTATAAGACAATTTTTTTTTTATTATTAAAGATGATGATATTTTATGCACAAAATTATCCACTCTAGAAGAGGAAGGAGTAAGAGCAGATGCAACGGTTGGCTTGTGAGCCAAAAGTTGTCCGCGAGCGAGTGGTGACCGGTTCGGGAAGCTTGCAGCAGATTGGGCTCGCGCGTGCCTCGTGAGCTAGCTCCGGGGGTCACGCTGCTCGCCGTCCTGCTTTTGTTGTCCAACTCAACAAAACGGTCTCATTTTCATATTGATTTTTGGGGGAAGATCTGAGCTAGGGGGGGAGAGATAGAAAGTGATGGGAACAAGAAGAGAAGACGAAGATGGGGATGAAGAAAAGCAACAGATGAAGATGTTGAAGATGGAGGCTTTTAAAAAAAATAAAAGTTTATAGGAGGAGAGAGAAAGTGATGGGTTAGGTATATTTTAAAAATGGTTGCATTCCCATTGGTTGGTATTTTTTTTATTAATTTTGCTATTATAAACTAATTATTTAATTTTAAAAAAATATAAATTATTTTCTAGTCAAATAAATAATAATAAAGGACCATAAAATAATTACAATAACACAAATAAAAAAGTAAAATTATTTAAATATGTTTAATTGTGAGGTTTATATGTATTATTTTATTTAGTGAGGGAAAGCAGTGAGCCTGTCATTGAAAAAAGTGAGAATTGTGAGGTAAAAAATTAAAGAGAAGACTGATGTAGTAATGATATAATTTATCTAAGGAGCTAAAAAATGACTCACCGTTGATTTTGCTCTAAAATAGCGGAACTGGAGTTTGCATTAAAATTCAATTAATCAAAGTGGTACTGTGGCCTACTGGGTGGTGGCTGCCATAATTCTTGACTGTCAGAAAGTTTCCCACAACAGCAGAGAAAAAAACAAGCAGCCAGTCAAACACTGTCTACTCCATTCGCTGTATACTAATCAAAATCAACCCAATCGCTAATACTTTTCTTCTTCTTCAACCTTTCCACCAAATTCATGCTTCACTTTTACGCCCACCTCCTTAACCCATCTGTTTCAATTCCCAGCTTTATGCTGATTTTGGGCAGTTCAGTTTCAAGTTAAAGATGAAAGTTTTAGATCTAAAAACCCTTCTTTGGCCTCTTTGTACCCTCCTCTTGTTCACAAGAATTTCAGCAGAAGATGATGTGAAGTGTTTGAAGGGGGTGAAGAGCTCTCTGAGTGACCCACTTAGGAGGCTTAGTTCATGGTCCTTTACAAATACCTCAGTTGGGTTTATATGCCAGTTCGTGGGTGCTTCTTGCTGGAATGAACGGGAAAATCGGCTCATTGCGGTTCAACTTCGAGATTTTCAGCTTGGTGGGCACATCCCAGAAGCTCTTCAATTTTGTTATACCCTCCAAAACCTCGATCTTTCTGGTAATTCTCTTTCTGGGACTATTCCTGCTAAGATTTGTTCATGGCTCCCTTTCTTGGTTAGTCTAGATTTGTCCAATAATCAACTTTCTGGTGAAATTCCCCCTGATCTTGGCAATTGCAAGTACTTGAATAAGTTGAATTTGGATGATAATAAGTTATCTGGGAACATCCCATTTCAGCTTTCTAATTTGGATAGACTTAGTACTTTCTCTGTTGCTAATAATGATCTAAGGGGGCCGATTCCTAGTGATTTTTCCCGGTTTGATAAGTCCTCTTTTGATGGGAATAAGGGGTTGTGTGGGAAGCCAACTGGGTCTAAGTGCGGTGGGTTGAGTAAGAAGAATTTGGCAATTATAGTTGCTGCTGGGGTTTTTGGTGCTGCAGCTTCATTGTTGTTAGCGTTTGGGGTTTGGTGGTGGTACTTTTCTAGGGCTAGTAGGAGAAGAAAGGAAGGGTATGGGCTTGGGAGGAATGATGACGGTAGCTGGGTTGATAGGTTGAGGGCTCATAAGCTCTCGCAAGTTTCTTTGTTCCAGAAACCCCTTGTGAAGGTTAAGGTGGTTGATTTGCTGGGTGCAACTCACAGTTTTAGCCGCGAGAATGTGATGATGTCGACTAGGATGGGAACCACCTTCAAGGCTATGCTGCCCGACGGGTCTGCGTTAGCAATCAAACGACTTAATGCTTGCAAGTTGAGTGAGAAGGTATTTAGGACTGAGGTTAATCGGCTAGGGAAACTGAGACATCCCAATTTGGTGCCCTTGTTAGGGTATTGTATTGTGGAGGATGAGAGGCTGTTGGTTTATAAGCATATGTCTAATGGGACTCTATATTCTGTGCTACATGGAAGGGAAATGATTCTGGATTGGCCGACAAGGTTTAGAATTTGCCTAGGTGCTGCTAGAGGTCTTGCTTGGCTCCACCATGGAGTGGAGCCCCCATACTTGCAGCAAAATATAAGCTCAAATGTCATTCTTTTGGACGAAGATTTGGATGCTAGGATAATTGATTTTGGGCTAGCACGGCTTTTGTCGGCTTCAGAGTCCAATGAGAGTGGCTTTGTTAATGGGGAATTGGGTGAGTTTGGTTATGTAGCGCCAGAGTACGCTAGCACCATGGTGGCATCCCTGAAAGGGGATGTGTATGCATTTGGCATCGTTCTTTTGGAATTGGTGACAGGACAAAAACCATTGGAAGTGAATGCTGCAGAGGAAGGGTTCAAGGGGAACTTGGTTGATTGGGTGAATCAGCTGTCAAGCTCAGGTCGATTAATTGAGGCCATTGATAAAGACATTTGTGGAAAAGGCCATGATGATGATATTCTTCGGGTCCTCAATATTGCCTGCAATTGTGTAATTTCCCGACCCAAGGATAGGTACTTCATGTATCAGGTTTATGAGTCACTAAACAACATGGCAGACGACCGCTTTTCAGAGCAATATGACGACTTCCCTTTGATTTTTGGAAGACAAGATAATGATCAATGATCAGCACATTCTGTTGAATTCATGTTCCTTTTCCATCGGCATGTCATGGTAAGTACCCTAACGTCGTCAATGAGGGTTTGGTTCACCTGTCAGCTATCCTTTCCTGATATGCTGCCAATTTGTTGAATTCGTCTGTGTAAGTTGTAATGGAACCCTTGTTTCAAAGATTACATTGCCCTCACTTTCTTTGGTTGAAAGCTACCTTGGAGATTTATCATTTTCTCCTCTTATTAATGTAGAGATGCATTATAGAAAAGTTCAGTATTATGGGGGCCATGTAGTGCCATACTCCAGCATGTTTTGTAAATTGCTGATTGGATCAGATTCCTTGTTAAGAGTCCTATGTTGGAGTTGCCTGCCTATGCTCCTTTTTTGATCTTTGGGTTTGCAAGGTCTAGCAAGTTTTTGCCTTTTAAACTAGTCAAACCAAACCACTAACCAAATCTTCCTTCGAATTTGGGGCTAGGGAGAGGGGGGGCACCTAAGCAGGCTGTACACAACCTTTAGCTCTAGTGCAGAGCTGTAAAGAGGTTGTTTTTGTCAGAATCCTGGGACATTGAAGGTACTGGCTATCCACTACTTTACAATCAAAGAAGTCGATAGTCTATCGTAAGTTTGCTAAAGCCCATTATTGCTCAAAGTTGAAAAAATTACCTAGCAACATTCTTTCAATTGTTGAAGATGTTGGCATTTTGCTTTCCAGCTAAAGGTGACAGGAGAAATGTCTACTGTCTAGGAGGTTATGTCTTTTATAACTGCATGAATAAGATGGATTAGTTGTATTCAGCCTATTTGTTCTGTTTGAGTATATGTAGATTTAGACAATGGCGTGGATTCATACTTCATCTAGGGAATGGTAGAATTTAGTGTATTTATGGAGAGAGAGAGAGAGAGGGTCCATTTTTTTAGCGAGATTTAGGCAGATAATTACTGGTTACCAGTTTTTGGCACTCTTTCAAAGTTTGCTGCGCTGACATTCATCAATGGTCACGCTTTTAGGTTTATTTTGAAATGTAATAATGTTTGAAGAGGACTTTTTTGACTTTCTCAGGCTGAGCATTTGATTTATAGCCTGAAATAAATCCATATCATGGGAAGATTTTTTTGGTGATTAGTGTGATTATTAACTTAATAATGTGCTCACAGGCCCATGGGCCTACATGGGCCTGTGTATACATAGGCGATGAGCTTCACCCAATACTCTGTTTATAATTTGCAATATCATCATCCCTCAACTCTGGTCCTAAGCAGTAATAGCAATAACTTGTAGGTCTTGCTTTTGTGGAGTTCTAAGCCCAACCAAAAAAATATGTATTTACTGTATAGCCCTTTTCCTAAAGTCTATATTTTGCTTTTTGCAATGTTGTACTCGTTGAGTTTATCGGGGCATATCATTTTATAATTGGTGTAAATCATTTTATAAGACCTCTAATTGTTGAAAATAAAGACTGTCTCGAAAATTAAATCAAAGGACCGCATATTCATGTCAAATGAAGATTGTATTCTTTTAAAAAATGAATTTGTGAAATTATTTAAATCCAAGCTACATCTGAATAAATAGTATATCTCCTATTATTACATTTAAAAATAACTCTGTACGCTTTAAACGGGTGAAAAATCATATTATAGTAGCTTTAAAATAGAAGAATATGTATCTTTTCAATCGTATAAGACAATGACGAACTGCCATATATTTACAAATTACAATCAGACCTCTAAAGAAGGTACCTTTGTGCTTTGCCCTAAATCATTGATCCTTTGCAGTCACCTATCCCACTAAAAGCACCATGCAATCAACAGCCAAAGACAATAAGACATTCAAATAGCACAAAAGCACCAAGCAACCATACAACACCATTAACAACAACAATAATAATAATACCTCCCAACTCGGTCTTCTTGTGAAGGGTGTGGGAAGATCCAGACGTAGGGGTAACCTTACCTGTAAAGACATTCCAGTCCGATATATAACACTATTAAGTTTTTTTTTGACGAAGACCTCCATAAGTGGCGGAAAAAATGGAAGGGAAAAAAATCCCAGCCATGAAGCAATAGACTACCTGTCTCTTTTTGCTCCATTCCATGTGGGATAATATTATTTCATAAATCATCAGTCCCCAAATTTAAAACTCAAAAACAGAAATCCAAAACAAAAAAGACAGAACTTCAAACAATGTCATCCTAGTATTCAACTTACGCACACATAAAAAAAAAAGAAGAAATTTTTTAAAAAATCTCGGATCATTTCTTCTTGCCCTTGTCCTTGCCATGGGAGAAAATTGAGGCGAGCCCTAAAAACTTCTCAGTTGGGACATTAAGAACAGGGCTAACTTGAATAACCCCATAATTACATGATGCTGACCCATAACTCTTCTTCAAAGGGGGCTTTTGCTGGTGTTGGGGCGAGCTTCTATTCTTCTGATGATACTGCTTCAACCCGCCATTAAAATTGTCATGATTTTGATGATGATGTTGTTCTTGATGATGATTACCTTCATCCTTTGAATTCAATGATCCCTTATCACTAGCAGTTGACCCAGTTGATTTACTCCTTGCTAATAGAGGCAAAGGCCACAATAATCCCCTCTTATAGAGACTCCCACAGTTGAAGCTTTTGCTCCTCTTAAACTTCCAGAATGACTTGCTGCTCCCTTGTTTCTTCTCTGTTTCATTCGATTCCTCTGTTTTTGGAACAGAGGATGCTGATAATGGAGAAGAAGATGCTGAAACTGACTTCGTGGGCTGGCTTTTATTCTTGATTTGAATGGGAAGAATTATCCCATTCGCGAAGAGCTCATCAGCCAAGGATGATTCTTGATCATAGCTTCTCTTGCTAACACAGAAGTCGAAATCGAAATCGTAGTCGAGGAGAGAGGAACTCAATTGTTCAATGGGGACAGTATCGGGTTGATTGAGGTCATGGGAGAAGGAAATTCTGGGACTCATGTTCATACTCATACCCAATCCCCTGCTGGAGTTATCTCTGCATAGCTCAACTGCCATTTTTAAGCCTTCTGGGGTTCTGGGCAGAGGAAAAAAGGGGAAAACAGAGGAAATTCAAAAGATGGTTTCTTTTCAAATTCAGAGAGAGAGAGAGAGAGAGAGAGAGACAGAGAGATTAAAGGAAAAGATGAGGAATGTGGAGGATGAGTAGTTAAGCAGTGATGATGTTCAGGTTGATTATTGGGATTATAATTTGAGGGGTTGCTGTCAGTTTTGTTTGATTATGAGCAAGTTGGGATGCATTTTGCAGCCTTATTCAGGGACCAATAACCTCGTTCCTTGTTGATAAATATAAGATTGAGAGTTGGTTGCATTTTGGAGGTATAAATTAAAGATTTTTCTGGCAAAAATATATGGCAACGTATTATACATTTGAGAGTTTGTACTCCTATTGTCACATATATGTATATTTTTTAATATTTATCATATGATCAGTTATTAATATATATTTTACTTACATGGCTTACAGGCGTACAAACTTTTGAATTTATGATATAGGCTTTGAAAATATATCATATCCTTTGATTTGGGGTTTTCTGCAAGTGTATTTATGGAGTATGGATGTGGGTTTTTTTTTTTTTTTGGGGGGGGGGGGGGGGGAGAGAATATATTTTTGCTTATATTCCCCTCATGATTGTGAAATTGTGTCATTATGATGAACATGGTGTGTTTTGCAAAATTGCACGACACCATTATATCAAATCCCTGTCCCTGTTTCCCCTCCCCCATGGGCCTCCAGACCGTGGTTGGGCCGACTAGAGATGTCGAAGTCTCATTGTAGTCACTGTCCAACTTATCTTATTGTCTAGTAATTGAAAGGCAGAACGTAACAAGAAGCTAATGCGGTCCAAATTGCATCTGAGGCGCCAACGTCAATATTATTAGTCATTTTTCCTGGAGCAACTATTAAAAATGAATGTATAGTTTAATACATGTAAAATTTCAGGATGTCCGTTAATAATTAGATGAGCTTGCACTTAACTACTTCAAATCATGTACTTACACATAATTTTTCACGAAGTTACATAAGTAAGACGGTTAAATGTGATTATAACAACGTCTATTTTGGATTTTAATGCCTTATGTATTCTTGTAAGTATAGAGGTTGATTGAAGAGAAAAAAAGAAAAGAATTTCGAATTTGGTTGTGCGGTGGAATGATGGCAAAATTTATGGTTGCTGGTTTTCCTCCCATCAGAAAGGGGACGAAACAATTAGCATTTTATTTTTTTCTTTTTTATTTTTGGGTTTTTCTTTGGGGTGGGGGGGGGGGGGGGGGGTTTGTTGCTTGACATGCTTGTTTGTGTTTCAGCTTTCAATTGCCAGAACATGGCTCATGGGTGTAGGGTCCATTTGGGGCGATGGGCTGCCCATGGTGAATGCCCACATCGGTTGGGTTTAGCCCACTTTGTATGGCCCATGATGTCCACCCACTCAATGAAAGGCATAGACTCCCAAGTCCCATCTACATTCTACAACCCTACACCACAGACTGACCTCTCATGCTGTTATGCATATCCTTCTGTATTATGGTGCAATATTTTGGCCCCTATTCCTTTCGTTGGTAAATTCGAATTTACCAACTTCAATCAACTTTAACTCATGTCAATTTACTTCAACCTACTTTACGAATTTCAATAAAAAAATACCAACTTCAGTCCACTTCAACCAACTTCAAGCTACTTCAATCTACTTTCCACTATTTTAACCAACTTCTACCCATCATACCCCCCAAAAAAAAATTGACCTACTTCAATCCACTTGAACCTACTTCAACTAACTTCAACCCATTTCAACAAAAATAATACCCACTTCAATCCACTTCTATCAATCTTAACCAACTTCATCTATTTACCAACTCATATTTCCCAACGAAAAGAATATACCCAAACTTGTCAAGCAATGTTAGGTTATGCTTGTTTTAGCCGTCAAAACTAGCAGTTTGGAATAGTTAGGAATAAATAGGAGCAATTAAAAGTAGTCAGCATTGACACGTAACAAACTTACAGTATGGGACGGTCAGGAGTGGTTTGACCCAAAAATTATATATATACAAGAATCGTTTTGGAGCACTCAGAAACATTTAGCCGCGGTTGCATATAGAGTTGGATGTAAGAACTACCAGTTAATGGTGTGTAAGGTTGCTTATAAAAGTTAGATATAGCAGTTAAGAGTCAAGGTTGCATATAAAAAGGTTAGCAGTTACAAAACGGTGAAAAAACAAGCTCTTGGATGTGTTTTTCCTTTCCTTTATAATTGTTAGTGAAAAGTCATGATAGTTTCTTATGAAGTGTCCATATCGACTGACAATAACATTCTGTCACTGCACGCATAAAATTACCATCAATCATTAGTTGATAATGTAACAAGGAATCACAGTATATATAAAATAAAATTTAAAAAAAAAAACAAGGAACTGAAGAAACACTTCTAACACTCAATTGCGCACACCAGAGGCGTTGCTGCGGTTGAATTGAATACCCTTTCCTTTGTGGGTTGGCTTTGCGCGTTGGGTGTGCTTTTCGGTAAATTATTATATACACCTGAGAGTATATACTTCTATTGTCATACATATATATATTTTTCAATGTATATTTGTTATATGAGCGGTTACTAACATATATTTTGCTTATGTGGCTTCCGAGAGTACATACTCCCAAATATATGATATAGGCTTTGGTGTTTTTCACACATCTTACATGTATATCCATTCATCATTTAGGTTGCAAAATTAATTTTGTCGAGTGATGATAAGGGCATTTGCAGCCCTCTGTCACATGTCAAAGTTGGGCCCTGTGTGTGACACACGTTGGCTCCAGCCGGTGACAGACGTGGCACAGAATGGGTGGAGGAACTGTGCACAGTTCTGTCATGCGTCCCTTTTTTTTGTCGTTATCTATGGACAAAAGGCGTCGTTTGGAGAGCCCCAGCAAAAGACCACGCTGCGTTTCGATCCATGTGAAGCAAAAAAAAAAAGGAACCAGCCTGGGAACACACCCAGCAAAAGACCACGTTGCGTTTTGATCCATGTGAAGCAAAAAAAAGGAGCCAGCCTGGGAACACGCTCTTGGCTAGGGAGTTGGGCCAATAAATTCAGGGTTGTGTCAGGTAGCCGTTGCTTGCTGCGACTAATTGTGGGTTTTGTGGTTTTTTGGTTAAATGTGCGTATAAATATGAAGATGAATGTGTGCAGAATGAAATTTAATTTATCTCTCATTCTCTTAAATTTGAAATTATCTCTCATATTCTTTTAATTCTATATTTTCTCAATCATTGAAATACAAACACAAAAATTAAAGAAATAAGAAAATTTAAAATCAAATTATCCATTTTTGTGTCAACAAAATAAATATTCCATAATTTTAAAAAATAAAAAACATTCCATATGTTGCAAAAGTTAAAACACAAATACAAAGTAAAAATTAAAGTAATAAATTAGTTTAATTGTGAGCTCCATGATAATTAATTATCCTAAAATGAGTTTCAATGACTGAAAAATCGAATGGAATGCAAATGGAACCCCTGCTGATGTGACAGGTCTGAGTTCTAAAAATTAAAACTCTGGTTGAAAATATCCTAAATAGCTATATATACTCCTTAGGGCTTGTTCTTCTCGTAGGTAAATTGGGGTGAGTAAAAGGGTGAAGTTGGTTGAGTTTGGTTAGGATGGATTGAGGTGGGTTGAAATTGGTATTTTTTTTTAAGGGGGTTGAAGCTGGTTGAAGTTAGTTAAAATTGGTATATGTTTTTGTGGTAAGTTTAAGTTGGTTAAAATAATGAGAATGTAATTATGAAGGGGTGGGTTGAAGTTAGTTAAAGTCATAGGCGGAGCCATGTTGGGACAAGGGGGTCAATTGACCCCCCAACTTTTTGGGAAAAAAATAAATAAATGTGGGATATTTTTGTGATAAGAAAAATAGATATATATTAGTTAGTTCATAAATACACATTAGAGGAGTGCATCACAGGGTGGTGGTTGCCGTTTGCTTTGAGTGGAAGGTCCTTGATTGGAATTAGTAAATTCAAAAGGACTTACGAAAAGAACAGGGCCTTAGTCTCCCATATATTATATAATTCATGTTGGTGTTGGTTAACGCGATCGATAAAGTTTCTGGGAATTGTTATTAGAGGCCTGGGTTGGAATCATGTTTAGATCCATCTTTACGCCTCAAGAGCACCAAAAAAGGATTTATATTTATAACTCGTAAGTAAGTATCATCTTACTTCGATTGAGAATTGCCTCGAAATGATCGTGAATCTTGTGATGAAGTAATACTAAAGGGACTTGGTTAGCCATAGCTTTACTCAGAGAAAAGAAGAGTAGATCAGGTGATCCCCCAATTAATCATCATCATTCAGCATAAATTGCAAATCAGTACAATACATCCATCAGTACGAAATCCAAGCAATCAACGAACACAAACATAATTGGAATTTGCACACTAGTTGGATCAAATCAAACATGACAACTCACTCAACAGATCGATCCATTCATCAAGCTACGCACTGAACATTAACCACATCAATAGCGTAATGACTGAATTGAAAACCCTAATAAGGCGGAGTACCGTAAATTTGAGGGGGAAACGGCTGGGAGAGATCGAATTTGTGGTGAACTTTGTGGAATCCATGCTTGAAGACGCCGAATCCGAAGACGAGACCAATTGCGATTACTACGAGAACGATGCAAGTGCAGAGCATGCAAATCTTACCCGAGCACGGGATTGGGATACACATCTTTCTTTCCTGCTTCTTCTTCTTCTCTCTGGGTGTAACTTAGGGTTTGACTTGAGAGGAGGAAGATGATGAGAATTGGGAAAGGAGAAGAAGAGGAGGAATAGACGCTTTAAACCGTTTGTTTTTATTCGGATTTGGTGGCCAACCAGACCGGCTTAATGACTTGTGCGCCTCTCTCTCTCTCTGTTTGCCGCGGCAGTGGGAATCTTGTCATCTGGCGTTAGTGGAAGGAAATTTGGTACCTAAACAGCACCAGCCAGTTAGTTGCTTGATTTGCTGTTGTCGATTTGGGCGTGCCGTTTATGTGTATATTCATAGTTTCTAGTTTCCACCTCAGATAGAAAGAGACATGCTTCGAAACTAAACATGCATATACACGCCCCAATACCTGGCAAAACTCCGATAGCAATTACCCAATTTGAGTTACAATTAATACAAAAACTGAACCTAACTTAGATCGGAAACAAAACTATAGTCAAACAGGCTTTCATCAAGTCCTGTTATGTCCATTCCAAGTGCTTAACTGTCACTCTAAAGTTGAACTTCCACCAGAGCTTTGTCTCTGATTGTCTGAATCACCAATGTACATGCTGACAGCACAAATTCTCTACACGTAACTACGCACAAGCCCGAACAACTGATACACAATGGGACACCCCTCATACATGCCATGAACATGTCTCCAGCAAGCCCAGACGGCATTGTTCGCTGCCCACTACATTTCGGATGAGAAGCAGTGCATCTACCCAATGGGTTAGAAGTTAGAACCTTCTCTGGACTGCGGACATTCCATTAGTAAGTCGAATTCTAGTTTACTGACTCACATGGAGGCAGAGGGATGGAATACAATGGTAAAACTACATAGGTAGAACGTCATAGCAAGGGCTTATATATCCAAATCATCATCTGGGTCCTCATCAGAGTCTGGCCTCTCGTCATCTGAATCACGGATGTATACTATTTCACCTCTTCCAGAGTTTTCTGACACTGGTGGTTTCTCTGCTTCCACTGTCATCCCATTCTGTCCGTCCATAAGAGATCGCCGGCCATCATATATTTGTTTAGCCTTTTCTTTCTCTGAATTATATACAATATCAACAATGTCTTATCAGCACAAACATAATCCATAGCAGCTCCAATCTTGTGATGTTGAGCAAATAAAAATAATCATTTGGGTGCTGCATCATACCTTGGTGTTCGAAAGGGAGCACCACCTTTGACCGATCCATCTGCTCTTTCTCGGACAGCTGTAGATTGAATTGCACCTGGAGAAGGAAAAATACAATTGGAAGGATGAAGATACCAAAAGTTAAAATGGTCAAATACAGTAATTTCTGACAAAAATAGGTACAAACAGTTCCATTGAGCGAAGATGAGATATAGTAATTACCTTTGGAATAAGTGTCTGAGCCATGGACTCCTCTTCAGAAGAGACGGGCACAAATGTAATTCCTGACTTCTCAACATGAATCTCCTCTGACTGGATAAAGTTTCAACAATATCAACAAAAACGAAGTTTGGAAATCCAAGCAGAGTGAAGAAACAGAAGTATAGAAAACCCAACCATACCATCAATCGAACTCTTCCATTCCTGCGTTTGAAACGCACTCGGAACTTCCCTTTACTTGCATTCCGCTGTAGTAAAGGGAGGCCATCTGAAATCCCTAACTGTGCACCTTTCTGTTGAGTCACTCCTTCCACACTAGCTACTATAGATGACAAGTACTCAACAGCAGCAACTGTACTCGTGCTGTGAACATCTGCAAGCATCGTCCATAAAGTACAGGAAACTTGTTCTGCATCACCAAATAACATTAACAAGCTGAAGTAGCATAATCCAATCGTAATAATGTTGCATGAAAAAAATGATGGTTTGCAGTATCAATCAGCCCCACAGGCCAAAACTAATACTCTAAGGTAAAAAAATCCACATATTTTGACCAATCCGAGGTGAAAAATGGTCTTAAAAACATATGCCCCTGCATAGCACATGCACCAAAGAGAAGCAACAAATTGGACCAAGACAAGATAAAAACATACCGTGGCTGCGGACACTGCTAAGAAGACCTGCAGCAGATGACAAGGGGACATCTCTTAACATCTCAGTTACCTGGGGGAAAAAAGTAAAAATCAATGACTCCGATCATAATAGCAAAAAGGGTATCATTCCAAAAGGACATCAATGGCGAACGTAACACATGCTCTAGTCAGCTATATCTTCCCCTTTACATAACAGGGCCCAATACTCTTACAACTTGACTTTAGCTTTCTTTTAAAAAATATGTACCACAGAGGATTTTCACCTCCTTAGAAGATTCATGGAATTGTATAGAAATAGCAAAAATGATCTCCATATGGAGTTCATATATTTACAGAAAGCATATGATAGAGTACCACGCGAAGAGTTATAAAGGTGCTTGGAGAAGAAAGGAGTGTCGGTTGCTTATATTCAAATTATTAAGGATATGTACAAGGGGGTTAAGACGAGTGCTAGGACCTTCAGAGGAGACACAAATGAATTTCCAATTGATATTGGACAACATTAGGATCAACTCTAAGTCCTTTTCTTTTCGCTTGTATAATGGATAAACTCACTAAGGGGATCTAAGATGAAGTACTAATGTGTATGTTATTCCCGGATGACATTGTTTTCATTGATGAGACTAGAAACGGTGTTAACATTATGTTGAAGCGATAGAGACATACCCTTTGAGTCTAGAGAGTTTAAATAAGCAGATCAAAAATTGAATATTTTACGATGTAATTTTAGTGGAGGAGAAGAAGACAGTGGAATAGTCACCACTAATGGGGTAGTAATACCAAGGGTTCAGAAGTTAAGATACTTGACTCAATCATTGAAGAGAAAGGGATATTGATGAAGATATCAACCATCGCATGATAGTGGGATGATAAAAATAGAAGAACGCTTCAAGAGTATTGTGTGACACAAGGATACCAATAGGATGAAAAGACAAAATTCATTGCATGACTCTGAGTGTTAGCCCGTAAAAAAGACCCAAGTCCAGAGGTTGTTAGTAGCAGAGATGAGGATGATTCGACAAATGTGTGGCCATACGCGATTGGATTAGATTAGAGACGAGGTTAATAGAAACAAAGTTAAAGTGGCACCCATAGGCGATAAGATGAGAGAATAAATTTTGATGGTTTAGTCATGTTAAGAGGAATGTGGATGTACCTATGAGAAGATGTGAGATGATTAACATTAAGGAACATAGGAGAGACCGAGGACGACCTAAGAAAAGTTGGAACAAGTTGGAACGAAGTTATTACACATGATTTGAAATCTTTCCAGCTAACGGAGGACATAACTCAAGATAGGACTTTGTGGAGGTTGAGGATTACGATTGTGGATCATAGATAACTAGCTTCTTGGTTTTGTCTTTGGTTGTCGAATTGTAGGAGTACGTTATGTGTGGTACTCGCTATTTTTTTTCTTTTTTTCTCTAACTTGCATTTGTAGTATTTTTATATGATAGTAACCTCTGTTCAACAGAGTTATTAGCATCCTAATGACGATTCTTTAAGGTATGACACCTACCTCTCCTATGATGTTTTTATACTTTTATGTTGTTTTTAAGTGTTTCTTTTATTACCTTGTGCCTATCCTTATTAAAGTTAAATTACAAATATAAATTTATGTGTGTCTCTTCGAATCGGCCTCTCTGAGGGATAGAGATACCTGAAAAGGTAAGACTACCTACATCTGGATCTCTTCAAATCTCGTGAAAGCAGGATCTACACTATGAGTTGTTGTTTGTATTTGCAACTTAAAGGTCTTTCATCCCGCATAATACACTATCTCTTTAGTCTGGATTAGTTAACGAGAACTCCTATCAGTCTTATACCTAAAAATAAGAATTATCGACTCTTGTGATTTTGTTCAATTGCTCTAGTACTAGGGTTATGTTCCTGTTGGAATTTGATTACTTAACCTACTTTTCATTGGAAGTACATTTGGTTAAATAACGTAGCAGTTAAACATTCAAGCAGCAGCAACAAAAATGTGTTTTATGCTAGTTCTGTCAGATGATTAGGACAAACAAGCATCTAGACAACATTATTCATGACAGAATCAGCAATACTTGATACGCAAAGAGGGTATTTCTCCGCAACAGCAGCAAACTGCAATTGTTGATATGACCTGTAATGAACAATAAAAATTACACCTATAGTTTCCATGAATGATGCAAACAATCAGCATGCAAAAAGGGGTGGTCAAAGGGAAATTTAAATGCCATATCATAGAAACACATGACATAAAGCAGATCAATAAGCCCCCAAACACAACAATCCTACGCCAAATATCCCATTGTCGCCTTCATAAACAACACGAGGTATTCAAAGCAACTACAAGTCTTTTGACTACGACACCCAAGTCTATTACCCAAAACCAAAATCAAAGAATAAGCATCAGAAACATGCGGAGAGAGTAATACCAAGTCTATTGCTATGCAGAATCGATCTTTTCCTTGTCCAACCAGCCCTGTGATAACAAACAAGCAGGATGGGAGATTAACTCCGGCAAACAAAATGGAACAGCAAGAAGATACTACAGAATAATATGACTTATACAATTTGCGTCAGTGAAAAATCCAGCATCACTGATCCAGTTATAGAATGCTAGTTGGGAAATCTATCATGTCTCATTCTATCCCCTGACTGACACTGACATATATTGCGATGTATGGTTCTGCTAGACTTGCAGGACCTTCGTGGATATATAAGCTGAGATAATCTGAGTTGTCTCTGCTTCTAGGATTTGGATCACACAGTAATGCATTATGGTGTAGGATAGGAAGTAGGAACACATTTTGCTACTTAATTCCACCAGCTGATACAGGCTTCCAAATCAAGATGAACTAACACATTTAAAACAATTTCTCAGCCAAACAATTTGACAACTTTTTTTCTCCCCAGAACGCTCATTAGTTCAAATGAGTCAAACAATAGTGTCCTGACTCAATAGTTTCCATCAGAACAAGCCACACTTCTCTTCGCACACTCTCAATTTTTGTAACTGCAATCACAGTGCAAAATACAAGGTTCTAGCTAAACATTGCATAATCAGTGAGAAAAAAATCAGTGCTATACCTTTGCCTAATTCAAGTATCTCAACAAGCAATTTATCCAAATTTCTCACATCCCTGCACACTGTCAGCCCAGAGGAAGAATCCGGGCAGCTCCTAATCGCTCCACTTTCCTTAAGCCTATGCTTCCACCCAAGAGGATCCGAATAGCAATCTAATATCCAAAACCTACAAAGATCACAATTTTCCCTTCATTTTCACTAAATTTCATAACCCCACAAGGCCACAACCACAATTTAGCGAATTAAAAAGAAAACAAAAAAGAAAAGACACACCATTTATCAAAATCAGTGGTATCAATACCCCTGCTCTTCAACAAAGCAGCATAATACGACGGGCTCCGAGAAAATGCCACAAGCACCAGCCCTCTGCAACAATTTCAGGAGAAATAAGCCGTTAGAAGTAAATGATTCCGCGTCATATTTCGGGAAGAGAGGAATGAACCTGGATTGGGATTTTCCCGCCAAAATAAAGGAAGAGAGTTGACAGAGGACATGATCGAAGACGTGGAGGCCAAGAGGAGAGAGAATGGAGTCCTTGATTGTTAGAGCTGGCGCGAGCTCTCCCTCAAGTGCTCCGTCTCGGAGGACTCTGCAGAGTGATTCCGCCATTGTTGATGGTAGAGCTCTAAACTAAAACCCTAGGTTTCGAAACGGGGTTTTCAGGTTGACCCCTGTTCCTTCAGTTTTGATTTCGGCTGGATCGTTGCTGTTTGGGCTCTGCTTTGTCCAGCCTATTGGATATGCCCTATGGTAAAATCATACAGGCATGAAACATTTAGATAGGGCCAGGGTGACATAATCGGTTAACTGGGATTTTGGTTTGCCAAAAGTTCAAATCAAAACTGAATCGAAATATTGTAAAAATTCAAACAGTTGTCAAAATCGGGGGAAATTTATAACCAAGTTTTCGAGTTTATTCATCCATTGTTGGTTCAGTTTAGGTTAAACATGGCCAAAACTCCCCCCCCCCCAAACAAATTTTGAACCATTCATTAGTATAATCTAGCTAAGAATATAATAACAATAACAATAACTTTCAGTACAAGTCTCATTTTTACGGGGTATGTAAAGATATTGATGTAGGCAACTGTAACTTTATAGCCATCTCTGTTTGTAAAAAGCTTATTTCAAGAGATCACATTTTTTTTTTTTTTTGAGAAAACATTAAAAGCATTGAAAACTAATCATAGACATACGCGAATGGAACAATTAAACACTAAAATGTGGCTGAGAATGTTACCAATAAAGTGTGTCCAAGTGTCCAATGTTCAAAAGTTAGAGTATGTCAATCAAAGTATCAAACAGAAGGGACGAAGAAAGAACCCCTTAACATGAATTTGAGTTGTCACAAAAAATACTTGACCTAGCTTAAAAAAAAAAAAAAAACCCCTTATTTGAGACTTATATCAGTATCCATATCTCTCTTTTTTTTTTATGCTTGTTTCCAATCCACTTTTAGCACGGGTGAATCTTTAAATTAATTTAGTAAGATCCTTAGGTACTTGATACTTTTAAATAAAACCCATCGTCAATAATTACCAGGGTAATAATATATGTCTAGCTACAAAATACTTAAGAAATATCTTATCTTAACCTAATTTAATATATTATATGCTTTCATATGTCCAAATTTTCATTAACTATGATTAACTGACTTTACAATTGATACCTTAATTGTATCAATCCTATCCACAAAAATGCATTATATACATGTGTAATTTTATAAGTTTTAAAAATAATGGTTAAAAAGATGATTGTATATAATTTATATGTAATAATATCCATTACTATTTAATTATAACTAAAATATGAAATATAAAAAGTGTCTTGTAACATTGTGATTTCAGTGGAAGGGAAGATGTGGGGGGAGAAGTCACAGTTGATGGGATGACGATACTAAAGATCAAGAAGTTTAAAAATCTAGGCTCGACCATTCAACAGAATGGAGACATTGACGAAGATATTAACCAGTGGATAAAAGTGGGTTGACAAAAATGGAAGTATGCTTCAGGTGTGTTGTGTGATAAGAGGATGCCTGTAAAATTAAAAGGCAAAGTTCATTGTTTGGTAGTTAGATTTGCTATACTGTATGGATTGGTGTGTTGGCCTATATAAAAAAAAAAAAACTCAGGTTCAAAGGTTGATGGTAGCAGAGATGAGAATGATTAAGTGGATGTTTGTTTATACGAGAATTGATAGAATTAGAAATGGAGTAATCAGAGACTTAGTTAAAATGGCTCCCATTGAAGACAAGATGAGAGAAACAAAACTCGGATGATTTTGCCATGTGAAAAGAAAGAGTGTGGACGCTCAGTGAGGAGATGTGAAAGGATTAACATCCCCGAAGGTAAAAGAGAGATGGGCTGACCAGAGAAGAGTTTGAACAAGATGATTAGAGGGGATTTGAAAGTTGTAGGATTGATGAAGGATATGACTCAGGATATGAGACTTTGGCAGGATAGGATTAGGATCCTAGATCACAGAGAGTTGCCCACCTGATTTACTTGTGGTTTTTCGGTTGCAGTAGGGTAGGTTTTGTTGTGGTTTTTTCATATGTCGTGTTTATATGCAGATAGTACATACATCTAAAAAGAGACATTGTTTGTCTACCTCTATTTGTTAAGGTATAGTACATTCCTCTACTATGTTGTACTTGTGGTATACTTTTGTTTACATAATTACGGCCACCTGATTTATTATTATTTCTTATTTCATTTCCTACTCTGTATCTTTGGTTTTTTGCATTAAACATTTCACAAAATCCTTCTTCTATAAAATGCTTTCTCAAAATCTTATTCTGTGGGTCTTTTGTATTCAGTCTCTCTACGGGCAGGGATACCGGTAGAGATAAAGCTGCTTATATTTAGATATCTTCAGACTTCACGAAAGCTGAACCCACACTAGAAGGTAGTGTTGTTGTTGTCATCTTGTAACAAAATGTATGCTATTTTAGTATTTTGCTAACTAGAAGAAGTAACACCGGTGAGATGTCTTTAGCCATCAAGATTCACTAGTTTTCCATTAGTTCACGCAAGAAAAAAAGGAAGATTTAGAACTCTTACAACTCAATAAAAATTGATGGTGACTTCCTCAAATATGATGTGGATGGATCTCATGTGGTTTATTTTTAATTAATTAATCAAGGCTTTACTTAACCGAATGGATATAAATACAAAGCAAAATCTATTCCTTAAAACCAATTATTAATGAGGAATTAGGTTGAGCGTAAACAAAGTGAGGGATTAGGTCCGTTTATTATTATTTCTAGGTCCGTTATATTTCTCCTACGTGCTTTATTAAAAATTCACGTGAAATTGCAGAAATAAATAAATGCAACCAGCAAAAAAGAAATGTTAGAAATTAAAGGAGGAAGATGCAGTGACTAGTCCAGTCTGCTATGGTGTGAGGAGTGGTTGTGGACTCACAATTTAGATATGGAGTTAGTTGTAGAACACCAATCAGTCATCAATTCTCTCACCTTATTCATGGGAATAGCTCTTCTCATGTGAGTGTCGGTTATGTTTCACTTTCACTTGAGAGAAGGATCGTTTAATATTTTGATGTTGTACTTACTTTTTTTTTAAAAAAAAAAAGAAGAAGAAGAGCAATTTCACCCTTAAATCTAGCAAGATTTTAGAGTTTATTCTTTTCAACTTATCATAAATAATTTATTATTGATTAGTGTTACTAAATGTTGATTTATGTTGATTAGTGTTGAAATTATAATTATAAAATATAACTATGTGCTGATAAGTACTGATTAGCGACTGATAATAAGTGATTGATAAGTAGAAAAGAATATACCCCTCAGTTACAACTAGTACCACATAAATTTGTTTGTACCACCTATTACAAGACTAATTAGTAAGCTTTAATTTGAAATTAATTAACATAATTTTGAGTTTAGATGCCAAGTATATTGATTTTGTGTTTTCTTATGTAAAATTCATTTATTAACCACCCAGAGATAAAATGTAAAACACTAGTTTAAATGATAATATTCAATTTTTTAATAAAAAAAGGTTACTATTAGCATGATTTCTACAGCTGCACTAAACTATCTGACAGTTAATCATGTCCAAAAAAAAAAGAACAGCAAAATTTTACGCTGTGCTAACTAGTGGAATATTAGTACATGAGGAAATAGGCTGTTGAATTTGGGCCCCCCCCCCCCCCCCGCTCGAGGTCTGTCTGCTTATTTATATTTAGTATTTTATTATATTTCAGGTGTCGGTATTTGTCCTATATAATAAACATACAGTAACCACCAAGAAAAAGGAAAAAGTTGTAATTAACAGTGTCTAAAAATGTAGAATTATTCTCCACAATAGCTAGTGTATGACTGTATGATTACCAAATGAGAAAATAGGTTGTTGAGTTTTGAATCCTCCTTGGGCATCCTAAGGGCATTCATGAAACTCTAACTTAAATCACCACATAAAATATTTATTATGATCATACTTTAGAGCGCACACTTTTTTTTAGTCCAAAAAAAAAGAGTTTGAAGCAAAAGAAATAATAAAATAAAAGAAGAATTCAAATGCATGTAAGAATTCTACCATGGTCCTCCATGCATATCATTCCATGAAATAAGCTGGCTGCAGTTAAAAAAAAAAAAAAGGCTTGTGGAACTTGAAGGGGCTCCACCAAAACTCATTCTAGTGGTTGTGCATGGCCTAATGCAAACTATTTTCTTAATTACTGGTGATAAAATGTGAATATGACTTTGAGCTGTAAATGTCCTCTTTTTTAAAAAAATAAAAAGGTCGCTATTACTATATATGTACGGTCATATGTGAATATGACAATTAATTATGGCTATGTTTAGCAATAGAAGTTGGGGTATATATTAGTGGCTTGTAGTGGTCGAAACATTATAGACTACTATTTTAAATATTCGGGAAAGTAAGAGATGAAATAGTAGTTAGATTTTTATGCACTGGCTTCCAAAAACTACTAGTGCTTAAAGGTTTATATAGTGTTTTTCAAAAGCTACTGAAAATAGCTTTTAAGAACCATTAACTTGCATTGTAAATTACAAAATTATTCTTTTTATTTGGTAAAAACCCTCACTTATTGCTGCTTTTTAGTCATTTTATATAAATATGTTATCTCAATAGCTGTATTTACCAAATATCTATATATTTTAAATTGTTAGTTGAACAACTAACCATTAAACACTATTGAGTGACAACTAATCCCTAATAGAACTGCTAACAACTAATAAAACAGTTAATTATTAAGCAATTAATTTTACCAAACATATCCTATATATCTGAAAGTATAAAATTTTTTCCGTATTAGTGTAAGCTTACGAAATGAGCAACTAGATTGTTGAAGTTTCATCCCTCATTTGGGTACTAATTTCTTGTTTATGTTCATGATTTTAGGTGTCGGTGTTTGTTCCATGTAAACATGCATTAACACGCCCTTCTTCAATGTACACACACATGTAAAGGGAGAAACAGTTGGCAGTTCAGATTACAACTCTTGCATCAAATGCATTATATGTGATCCTGCAACTTAAAAGTTAAAAGTAGGGATGATAATTATATTTGAATTCGAGATTTCCCCGAGTTCATTAGATTGGATTTGGATTGGGTTTTAAAATTCAAAATTTCATCGGATTCAAATTCAGAATTTTCACATTCGATTCGAATATGATTCATTGTTATTTATAGTCGAATCAATTCTTGATGCCTATTTAATTTTTTTAAAAAGTTTAGCCTTTTTTAGTAAAAGAAAGCGCAAGGATCAATATAAGTTAAATAAAAATTTAAATCTCTGCTAATAACTTTAAGAACATTTAACAACTTAACTAATTTGCTAATAATTTTAAGAAAATTTAACAGTTGAACTAGTATGCTAATAACATTAAGAAAATTTAACAGTTGAACTACCTAAAACCCACAAAAACTAATATATATGATGTTGGGAAGAATTCAAAAGGGAACCTAATCAAACAAATGCCATGACAACAAACGCATGTCAGGTTTATTTCTAAAACCAATTGCTAATAAGAAGAGTAACCCACTTGACTTATATACCATAATCATTCTCTTCAAACTCTCGATCTAAAACTTTTCACTCATATGTAATATTCCCAATGTATGATATTATGAGAAGATTCTGAGTTAACTCATCAAAAACAATAACATTATTATCGTTTGGACACTCGATAAGGGGGTACATATTGATTATTCTATAATTAGAACACAATGCCTAAAAGTTTAACCAATAATGAAGTACTCAACCACAAGACTTGCATACACAAATGACCTTAAGCCTTTAAATGAGCCATATGTTCATGTAATCATGTTATTATGCTCGAAATTTCAAGGAGTTGGTCCAATTTCACTTGCCGTCAAGCTGAAAAAAGGGAGTCATAGAGTTGGGGCTTCCTTTTCTTTTGCCGTGTAAACGCCCATATGCATGGCTCAACCGTCTCGGTTCCCACCCCCTTCGCAACCAAGCAATTCTCACCTTTTCTTTCCTCTTTATTTTTTAATTTTTTAATTTTTTTCTTACTTAAAGCCTTGATTTATTATATTAGCACAATCCACAGGAAACAAAAAAAAAAAAAGCATTCCATATACTGTATTTACACGTTAAATTATTGGAATTATTGAGTATGTTAGTATCTAAATTCTAAAGTTGGCCTTATTTTAATGAAGTGCTAGTCTATCATCAAAGCTATTAGTACCACATTGATCATTACATGGACTTTCACTAGAATGAGACATGTTAGTTGATGTGTTGTTATATTAGATTTAATTTGTACCATTTTAAAAGTATTAAAACTAAAAAGTGAGGAAAAATTTTGGAATTTTTTTGTTGCCTTGTAGCAATCAATATTGGTCCGAAATAAACAAACACTAAGAGAACAAAGCGTTATTGATCAATATGGGTAGCACTTTCTGATATTAATTGCTATATGAATATTATGATCGGGACAACATTGGACAAAAAATGTATTTATTTTTTATCGATACAATACGTATCAATCTCTTAAAGGTGCAGTGTTTATGGCAATTATATTCACTGGCACTAGAAGCAAATTAATGAGATTTAAAAAATGATGATTTTAGAGCCACTTGAATTATGATATTAATTTTAAAATATTTGTGATGTATCATTAGTAGGCACTAATAGAGGAAAAGATATTTTCTACTTTTTGCCCAATTAAATCATAGAAAAGGAACTATGTTTATTAATTTTTACATTATTTGTGACAATATGTTTTTAATTTAAGAGTTGTATTTTTCAATCGGAAAAAAAGTTAAATTTTAATTGTTATCCTTATAACCCTGTCTTCTTCAAGAGTCAAAAATTCTATATTATTGCCATGTTTTAAAAACGTATATAAACCATCAGTAGCGTAGCCAGCGTGAGGTCAGTGGGGTCAGCCGACACCCCTCTTAAAAAAAAAAAATAATATACGTTTGAGAATTAAAAAAGAAGAAGAAGTTAACTATATATATCAAATGCGTTGAAAAAGGTACATGAAACCTCCCCTTACTTCAGCAGTCTAGGTGCCTAATTTGTAAGTTGGCTTGTCTTTGATGTCACAGGTTCGAGTACTCTATCATTCCCTTTTTCTATCGTTCCCTTTTTCCGTTTTATTTTTTTCATTTTTTTAAGCCTCCGGTACACTTCTTCTATTTGTTCGACAGTTCGAGTCCTCAACTCTCTCTTCCGACACCCCTATTCGAAATTTCTGGTTTCGCCACTGTAAACCATGTCCGTATGTATGTAGGTTTTTCTTTTATTTTTTTAGGGGGGTGGGGCGTTGAATTTATTAGGCAAGATATCATCGAATGGTAGGAAATGGGCAGACCCTTTTCTTGAGATTGAACTTTGCCCTAACTCTTAATATACTTCAAATATGCATAAAATAACGTGTTGATTGTGAATTTAACTTATGACTCATTGCCGAACTCGCAAGGGTAGTCAACCATGGTTTTTTTTTTAAAAAAAAAAATTATTACTACTATTAGAATTAATACGCAATAAAGTAAATTTGGAGTTCTAAGCAAGTAGAAACCCTCCTAACATCGTTTACATTAATTTTATATAATATAAAAGCACATCACAAAGTGATAAGAATGCTAATATTGTTAGAATAGACATGATTTTGACTTCACCCAAAATTTAGTTATATATGCATTATTAGTTTCCTTTTAATTTTTTGCATGAATGGATTTTGACCAAAATAGATCGATGCTCAATAGTCAATAGCAATTTTAATTAATTCTCCATTTTATTGATTATACTGATATCCGCAAAAGTAAGACAACTTATATTTAGATTTCCCCAAATCTCGAGCAAGCGGAATTTACGCTGAGAGTGATGGTGGTTCTTGTTGTTGTTACTGATGCTCTATTTTATTGATCGTCAATGCCATTTTTGTTCAACTGCTAAATTTGATAGATTTTTATTATTAATTTTGTTGATCTCCAAATCAGTAAGTTGGTATTATTCATCAGAATCCAAGGCCAACATTGTTCTTGCACCAACGAGAAGGTCATTAATATTATGTGTCGCAATGCCTTCTTGGCATTTGCTAGCATGTAAGCAACCCGATTTGTCGATCTCGGGATGTAATAATTTCATTCAACCCGCTCAAATATGCTCTCAACTTCACAATCTCTTCAAACAACAAGTTCGATGCATGAATAATAACAATGTTTGTAGCTCTTTCAAACTTCCTACGATCTTAATAAAACCTCTTGAGTCGGAAAATGTGATAAGGAGAGGAAGAAATACCTGATAATAAATGACATCTGTGAGATATGAAATGAGTCGATATCCCAAGTCAATATATTGATAGGTTATAAAAACGGTGAAAAGGTATGGGCATGGAAACCTTGTAATCGCAAAATGTTGAGCGATGGCGAAGTATCCACGTCCATGGAGGGGAAAAAAGTCACGGCAAACTACGTACGTTTACAAAATGTGTCCACACATATTACACGTAGACAAACACATAATAACTAAAAAATGTAGGCCACTAGCACTACTACTACCACCACCACTGTATCCCATGACTTGGACTGATTATGGCATTCATAGTTGACAATGCCCCCCTCTCTAGAGGCACCCATTTATCATGTGGACTTCAGCCTAGCCTTTTTACATTGTTGTGTACGATATATTATAGATTTATGGTATATCAATATAGGTTAATTTAAGCAGTTTAGTATTTATTTTCTTTAAATTAAATCTGTCTTGTGGATAGATAAAATTTATAATACGGGAATTTTACTCATTTATGACTCATAATAGTTCAAATTATGATGAAATAGAGGTTCAAATATCAAAAGGAATATGTTGAGTCTCATGATTAAAACTTGGAAAATATGCAGGGAAATTTTTTTTTTTGTTTTTTGAGGCGAGTACTCATATTACAGACTAGGGTAGTGTGATGCGTATTGGAGAAGAGATTTTTTGGGGGGCGGGGGGGGGGGGGGGGGATAACGGAGCAATGGAAACAAGGGGTAGGTTTTGGTGAGTCAAAAATATTATCATATATGAGAGCTGGATTTATAGATCCCAAATTATTGTATAATTTGTAAGGGAAAGGGCGTTGGCATATTAGCACACTCTTTTTTTTTTAAAATATATGCACACTATTTACTCATATAATTAAAGAATCATTGTACGTATAAAAAGTATGCATATATAGATTTGTGGTCTATAAATATCAATATCTAATGACATGGGGCCATTACTCTCTCCTCAAAAAGCCACTAATAAGGTATGCAGCACCACCGCTTATCCATAACACTAATGAAGGATGGTTGAGTGCCAGAAAACGAAAAAAGAAGAAAGAGGAAAGATTTTTATGTGGTTATATTTACCCCATCACCGGAGTTCACCTAATAATTCATGGTTTTATTACCGTAGGTGGCAATAGCTTCGGTGGGGTGGGGCAGGTAGGATTTTGGCGTGCTTATCTGCAGGTCGTGCTTTTCTGAGATGTGACGGCAGCTAGCGCCCCTGATTTGTTAAGGTATGTCTTCGCTCCTTGTTTTTTGGCTCTCCAACCCCTTTTCTTCTCCTTGGTAAATTGGTTTGCAATCGTTTTTCTCTATAAACCTTTTTCAAAAAAATATTTTGTGGGTCTTAAGGAATCAACCTCTCTATGGGTAGGAATACCGATAGAGGTAAGGTTACCTACAAGTCTACAACTGGATCTCCCTAGATCCCACAAAAACGGGACCCACACTGGGAGTTGTTGTTGTATTCTAAACTTTCAACTTTTAAATGGGATTCTTTCATTTAAGACAAGTTCTCTAGTTAAATTAGTTATTATTTGAGTTAGTTATTATGCTTATTATGTTTAAGATAGTAAAAATTCTTACAATTGTAATCGAATATAATATTAACCGCTTTAATTACAGAGAAGTATTTATCATGAATTAAAAAGTTGGTATCGATAAAATTGTTGTGACAATAATAGGATGCTTCCTGTTGATAATTATCAACTATAGTTTTAGCTCAATTTATCAATTACTCATCCTAATTTTTGAAAGAGTGTTGGATAATTTTACATATTTTGGGTGAAAAAACCACATATGCCCATATATTAGGGGAATATTAGGAGAATATTCCCTAGTCTACTTCTCTTTTGGGACAGATGCTTTTTTTTTAAGCACTTTACTTTTGTTTTAGCATTTTAGATTTTCTGCAAATATTATCATTTTTCCATCCTCTATAAATATTTTTTTCTTCAACAATAAAATTTTAAAAGAAAGACTTTGCATTGCATACTTCTACCACACCCAAACAAAAAGTACCTGTCAATTGTCATTCCTCCCTCCCTTTTTATAACTGCCGATACTCTTCTCCTTCCCCCTTCCTCAACCCACCGACCCCAATTAACGGCGTCTCTCTCTCTCTCTCTCTCTCTTCTCTGTTCTTCCTTCTATAAGAGATCAAAGTAATTGCTCTGAATTTCTTGAGGGTGCAACGCAAAATCCCTCCTTTATCTCTGTATCTTCCCCCATTACTCCATATAGCTTGATTTGAGCTTCATTCATTCCCATCTGGATCTCCTCTCTGTATAAATCCCCACCCGCTCTCCCTCACCACAATGTCGTTCTAGTACTAGTATTCCTCATAAATCTCTGTATGCTTTTGCACTGAATTTGGGTTCGGAGGGGGGTTTTCTCTCTCTCCTCCGTGTAATTGCAGTTCTATGAGTGAGGAATACGTTGATTCTTACGTGATTTTACTACCCATTTCGTTGATTGTTATTGGGGCCTTCTTAATTTCGTTGTTTAAGAAGGGGAGTAAGGTTGTTAAGAAGAATCCCAGGTCGACAATGGCGGTTAATGGAGGTGGGTTTTGGGCTGAGGAGAAAATCCAGAAGCTTCGATGTTCAGTCAAGAACTACGATTGGGGTCGAATTGGCCTTGATTCGGAAGTTTACCGGCTGAGTAGGGCAAATTCTGGGGCCAAAATTGATCCCAACAAACCCTATGCGGAATTTTGGATGGGAACCCATGAATCTGGCCCTTCTCGTGTGATTAAAAAGGCCAAAATCTTGGCCA
>JACYFF010031958.1:105004381-105016239 GCA_017589665.1 Selenicereus undatus
ACTCATCCCAATTCACCTTTCTGTTGGCATTTACCATATCATCCCCACCCTAAACTCATGCCATTATCTAATTTGGATGTCTGTTACCCCTGGCCCTAATTCAAACATTATTCTCATTAGTTTTGAATCTTTTGATCTTCTTAATTTGAGTGTACATTGTTTAGCATCACCATAAAAGTAAAAACTAGAAAATCAGCAAAGCATTGATTCATGGAAGTGGTTGAAGGCATGAGATTCGAATCGCTCTAACCTAACGATTCCAACCTAAAATTTCAAGATTGATGGGTTCAGAAGCCCTAGCTCAGGTTAATTCATTTCTACCCTTCAACTCAACAGAATCAACACTACAATGACATCCAATTGAAATCTTGAATAACTCCACCCTAAATTATCAAGAGCGTGCTCCGCTCACATCACTGACAAGTTCACAAGCCTCAAGACCCTCAACTCCACTTGTTGCAAGATAGACAAGATCCCAAGCCACAGCTCAGCTCAGCTCAATTCATTTTTAACCTTTACTCAGACTAGCATAGCTTCTTCTCCGCAAACAGTGGCAAAACAGGCCACCCCACCAACATACCAAACCAAGCTACTCATCCAGCTCCACCCAAAGTTGACCCCACGATTTTACTGAGCTACTGTTCTCTACATAATCTCATCCTTCTGAGAAATCTTCGCATCACATCTTTGCAAGGATCATCTACTAGCGGACTTACAGTTGCATTACATTGCATGATTCTACCTCAATTATAAAAGCGCACAAACTCTCAGCCACTTTGAAGAAAGAAACTTTACTAGTAAAAGAACATGTCCTACAACCCCATAATCAGAAACTCAAATTTTGGCACATCAAGAAAATAAAATCTCACAAGTACTTTGTCCCTAATTAAAATGCATTCAAGACCATGGCCAAAATTTAAATAGAGTACTCTCTCAAGAGAACAATAAGCAAGGTCCTGGAAGCAGTAGCTCAAAACTCCATAAACATCCTGCTGCAAAAGCGCTTAAGCCTCTGTCACTGGGTATTCGAAAACTACTTCCTTTCCACAAAGCTTCTTGTACACTGCAGAGAAGGTCTCAAGCTTGTACTCCGTGTCATTACGGGCCTTAGGGTCCAAGAAAATCTACACAGAACAGAAGGAGTGAGCCTACTCAGAACACGAAGTCCACTGTGCAAAAACTTCGAAGGATAAGTGAAACACAATATGAAGCAACAAAACAAGGACTCATCTATGTATCAAAGACAAATTACCTTCATGATCTTAGAACCATCAAGGCGGTATCTGATGCGCTTTCCAACAATCTCGGCAGGCTGGACAAGATCCTCAAGGATGCCCTCATGGACGGCAGTAAGGGTCCTGCTTCTTGGACGCTTGACTGCGGAGCCCTTCCTTGGAGGCCTCATGATTCTTCTGGTGGCAATGATGACAACATCCTGGGGAAATATAGAATATTAGAATGAAACAAGGATACCGAGCACAAAAAAAATCAAGAACATGTTACTAAGCGAGGGTTGTTTACCTTGCCACTGAACTTCTTCTCTAGTTCTCTAACCAACCGCACATGGATCTTGCGGAAAGCCTTCCTCAATCTGTAGGGAACATGGACGATGACAGCCTTGCGGTTGTTGTTAACATCAATCTGACTGTAACAAGCAAACCCTGATCAATCCCTTGGGGTTGAGTATGCAATTCATACACAGAAAACTATGAGCATATTGAATCCTTACACAGCTGAATTAATGTACAGATCCTTCAAATCACTCTTCAGCTCATTGTTCGTGTTTTCTAGATCAAACAGTGCCTGACATGTACACGCTCTTGCTTGTTAGTTATTTTGCTCATACGTATACAGTTGAGGACACAACAAAGAATAGGAAATGTCGATATCCATAGCTCACCTGAGCAACTGACTCCTCAAATTCACTGGGATCTGCACCCTTTTCTTTGTGTATTTTCTTCAAAGCCGTAAACATTTTGGCGGCCCTACCAAAACAAAAGAAAGATGAATCAGCCAACCAATTCCTAAATTCATTATATATATGCATTCTACATTAAAATCAAACACTACGACTTGATTACTCTTAAGGAACATAAACAATCTCACAGCCACTCTCCAGTATGAAGCAAACTTATCCTGAGGAATGACAACAATATTGCTAAAAGCCCTCACAATCACAGGAGTTCACACAGTTAACTTAAGCTAGAGTCTCCAGCAAACAAAACCTAAGGATTTACAACACGGTTCATAAAGCTCATTACTGGCAAACCCAATTTATCATAGGCAACCAAATGATGAAATGATCACCACATTAATCAATTCAGTACGGCAACAAGACGTATAGTCGCACTTTGATTAGAGGTCAATCAAGGCTTAACACACGTTCGAAGTTTCATTATGCAAGTTAGACAGACACAACAGCCTTAAATGTGAAAAATGCAAAACTTTCCATAAGAAACTGTGTAGAACATGCGCTAATTATGCTTTCTGGATGAATCTTAACAGAAAATGGCTGCAGACCTGAACATAATAGCCAAAAATGTTGCCTCATAATTCAAGCAAACATATAGCAGATACACAAACTAATATTGCAAAACAGTGGAGTAAATAAAAAGATGCAATCTTTCAACCGAGTTATACACAATTCAGTAGCAAATAGCATTATAAACCACAGTCAGGAAGTTGAAACTCAAACATTCAAACTAATCAATTGCATATCACCACGATTCTCTCACAAATGAAGCAAATAAATAGAAACAGAAAAGCACAGAAATCATGAACATATTCAACGAAGCAAAAAATCATGAAGTACAGAGATTGATATGAGAATTTGAAGGAAACCCAATTGAAGAACAAGAGATTGAAGGAGACCCATTAAGTGAGAAGACGTACCAGAAGTCGCAGGGACTTCGATCCGGGGGGAGGGAGGGGAGAGAAAAACCCTAAGGGGGGTGCAGGCGTGCAGCTGCAGCGAAGTGAGCGAACAGAGGGAGGTGGAATGGCGGAAGTTAGGGTTTAAAAGAGAGAGAGGTGAGGAGGGGCGCTTTGCCCTAAAGATGGATGGCCAGGATTTACTCTTCGTCTTAATTGGGCCTGTGTCTGGGCCTGGGCCTCATGATTTTCAACATGAGCCTGGAGCTCCAGGTCCAATTCTAAGTTCTTGGGCCCATAATAATTGGTGGCTTTAGCTTTCTTCTTCTGGAGGGGATTAATAGGGGAGGGGTGGAACTTCGAGTAGGACTGTAGGACCCAAACCCAACGCCATTTATGTTAATTCCACGAAAGAAGACCTAAATCAGTTACAAATGGTATTTTTTTTATTTTTCAAAACCCCCTTATTTTTAATGACCCCCTTTCTAAAAAATAAAATTCATGTGATCCAAATTACACCAACGGGTCTATAGACCCGAATCTATCATATGAGTGTTGTAAATCTTTTCATTGTAAAGGATGCCAATTGTCTTAATTAGTAAGGTTTTTATTTATTGTTGTCAGAGGGGTATACTGAAAATTTGAATTTCGTTAGATCGACCTTTGCGTTCTATTTATATATTAAAAAATGATGTTTTCATTGTAGTTAATCTCATTATGCAAAGTTTTCGCTATCCATGATGTGAATCAGTAATGATTCATGAAACACGATACAAATTCAGAGTTCTAATACCAATTCTTATAAGCTTTATCAATCGGACTAACACGAGAGCACCGATATTTTTTGAGGTAGATCATTTTATATTCCACCTTTTTGGAGTCAAATAATGCTATGTCTCTTGATGCATGACCCACTTAATTTTCATGCATGTATCATTTAATTCAACTAATAAAATTTTGCACTAAAAATAAAGCAGCATAAAATAAAGTTTATTAGATTGCATTTTCCAAGAGAGGTAGATTCTCACTTCACTTGCATTTAATATAATGCAATCAACCCGTATTGCAAGCACGATTACAAAGTTACAAAACTGCTTACATCCAACCAAATATTACGGGGCCAAGATTGTTGCTTATTGACAAAGACAAACAAACGTTTTCTTATAGGACTGTGTGATCAAGACTTGAATTTGTAGATCACACAACTACACATTTGAATTATGAAATGTCCGCCTAATTACAACCACGGTAAGGCCCCAAAAGGAGCCCCTGACCTAAAACAAGGAAGCATAAGATGTTTTAAGAAACCGGTCACTATTCACTGCAAATACAAATTAGCTGCTAATTATTTCCTTCCATTATATCAGAAATTGCAATCCCTAATCTCAGAGAGTATTTAACCAAGAAAGAATCACATTAGCACCTTTCTCCCATGAACAATCCAGCATCATGTCATGGGCTACCCCTGCCACAGAGACCGGAGATACGCCATAGAACCTCCCTGTTTCATTGAGCCCTTCAGCATCCTACAGACGTCACATAACCCACCATTAATTAAAACTTAAAAAGATGAAAGAATGTAAAGAAACAGAAAAGCAATCACCCAAGATATATGAAATAAGAATGTGGCACATTTAGTTAGAAATGAATTACAAATTCATAACAAAGCGGATGCAGGAGTGATCGGGTTGCATGTTGAAGGCCCCAACGCCCCCCCGGGAGAAAAAGGAAATCAAAAGGGCCAAAGTTTCTCGCTCTCTGGGACCCACATTGTTAAATCCACCTCTAAAAAAATATATTGGGAAGAAGATTGTACCACTATGAAGTCGTCTTTTGAGCCTACGACGAGCACTTGAATAGAAGATTCTGGCACAGAGGGAACAGGCAGGGAAGCATTTAGCTTCCTCAAGTCAAACAATGGTAACCTCGAACTTTCTTTCATCAACTCTTGATACCTACAGTAGCAAAGAAAGTAGACCACGTCAGTGTCACAGCGTAATATTGTAGCAACTGAAGCAGGCAATATGTTGCCCAGTGTCAAATGCATCAAATTGTGCATACAACAAGACCAAACTGTCTGAAGCTTACAAATACAAGAATTCTTGTACTCTATGTTAATAAACTACACCATGAATGAGAAGAATGTACATGTCCAACAAAACAGTCAAATGCCTTCTATGATAATGAAAGGCGGTTAACGGATCACGAATGCCTCTGGTCTACTGAGAGGGGGCAGAACGAGAAAAGCGGGGGGGGGGGGTGAAAATCATGACCATACTACAATGTCTATCTGAAACAATCAGAGTAAAGACATCTAACCAACCATTGGACCAGATGATCCTCCATCTCGGCTGAGAAAAACGTTTCCTTGCAAAGTGGCAAATCAGTCTGAAAAGCCTTTGCTGCTAAGCTACGAGTCACCTGACAGGTGGTTTCACCCAGTTCAGATTCTGAGGCATAAAGTATAAAAACCATAATATGGTTAAAGGAAAATTGAAAGGTCACATCGATTTCCCTAAAATCAATTTTCCAAATATGACTAAACATTAGAACAAAACTAGCATAACTTGACGGCTGAAACTGGCAAATTACCCACTTTGACATGAATGTGATGCAAAATACAGTTGCCAGCCCAACCAATGGATCTGACATAGCAGTCAACTCAAGACTAGAGGAGAGAAGTTATGGACCTCGAAGGAGCATGCAGCCAAACTTCTACTAAGGTATTTAACTGATGAAGAGCCAAAACAAACAAATGAATAAGACTCCGCAATTGGCCTGTTCTCTTTCTAACTTGAAATTCAGATTTTGCTCAATGATTGTATCATAGAAGATCCAAATAATTAAGCCAGTTATTCTGTCATGAGCTGAAAGGGTGCATCCTTATTAAGCAATACCAAGATCACCTTGGGATAACTGAGTCATGTAAGTATCCTAATTTAGGATTGGTGTAAGGATCCCTGCATTCCTCTAAGGAATAAGATGAAAAATAATCGCACATGTTTTTTGCAGAGTACTGTTGGAAGTATCAACAGGTCATTGAAATCTCTCTCAATAATGAGGATCAATTGAGAGCTTGTTCGTAAGCTCTTTGAAGATAACCGGTCAGATATGTTGCAGCCTAATATTGTGTAGATGAATTGAACAGATTGTTGTAACATTGGCAGACATGAGCAATTTCATAGGGCCTCCAACATGCCACAGAAAATTATAGGAAAGGCAACAAACATTTCGACCATAATGGAAATTTTCTACTGAGCTCTACTAAATACACATGCCAGTCAATAAAGTACAACCTCAGGACAATATCTGTCCAGTGGGATATCCTAAAATCAAAAGATTTGATGCAATAAAATGGGGAATTCTATTATCCAAGGCTACCCTGATGATTTCAAGAGGGATATTTCTATTCTCGGACAAGCATAAAAGTAAACATCACTTCTTTAGATGAAACTTATAGGCTATAGCTCATCCGTGCATCAATCAATTACTGCCGTTTACTTTCATATAAGTTGATCTAGCCCCTTGTCATTTGAAAATGCAATTTGATTCACAAAACAGCAAAATGCCAGACTCAAAATCAAATGATTATAAGAAATGAAAGAAGTAATACCTTGAAAGCAGCAATAGGTTTGGAAAAGAGGTACCTCCACACCAATCCACTAAGCATCAAGAATGGTCGGAATTATTGTATCAGCCATTTAAGAATGCTATTCAATTCCTTACGATGATTTTGATAAATAAAAATAGGAAATCACCTATTGCCTGAAGGAGGCACGGAGCAGACAAGTACAGCTCCTGCAAGCTCTGGAGGTGAGTTTTTACCTATATCAAAGCAAGTTAGCATGACTCATGATAAGCACAACCTCTGTTCAAAGAGAAATACACTGGAGCAGTGAAGTCTGCGGAAATTCTGAAGCTGCATAGGTTTGAGGGTCTCACATATCAAGAAAGCATCAAACCTCTCTTTCAACAGCCAATGATATATGTTCTTAAATGTTAACTTTCATCTCTGTCGCATCTCAGAGAAGAGATTGCCTACTCAATCTCAATTAAATTTTACACTTCAAATTCCAGTTAATAGAACATACACAGGATGCCTGTAAACTGAGTTTACAGAACGACAGTAGTGGAGATTGGAGCCTGGATTTACCTACAATATCCTTGTTTCGTATGCAAGCAATGTAATACTGAACAATAAGCCCGCCAAATGAATGCCCAAGCAAAACAGTGGGAGATGTAACTTCTGTCTTGAGAAAGTGTGCAATGTCTGCTGCATGTGTCTACTGCACAAGTAGGAACAACTCGTGAAGTTAAGATGATTACAATATTATACAAACAACAATATGCAATAAGAGTTACAGGGTTTGCATTAGGGTAGCTAAATTCGGAAAACTGAGAATTAAAGGGATAAGGAATTTTGTCAATGAAGCCGCATTACCTGGAGGGTACCAGCAACCTTATCTGCCGGAGAATCACTGTCCCCCTGGACAAATGCAAATGTAAATTCACATCACTGGAATTCATTAATGATGATGTGGGCAAACAGAATAAAAGATCCTTTGCATTTTCTTCCATTGAAACGCATCTCTACTTTCCCTAGTCCATATTACTCTTTGTTTAATAAACCACAATACCATACACCACTATGCAATGCCATCATCCGAAAAATATGAAAACCTGTTCAAGTTTCAATATTCACAATTGCCGATTGCATTTCACCACGATTCGTATTGGTATCCCACAGGCAAGGGAGATGCAGGAAGACGAAATGCGGCAATATCAGGCCCGAATAAATAAACTCTCCAACTTATATTCAAGGCAATTCCCATAACAAGTCCAATGTACCACTAACAACGAAAATTTTTTAGAACCTATAGAAAACCCTTCCTCTCGTTCCATATATGACATGAACAAACAGACCCACTTACATATGCGAAGAAAGGACAGGACCCAGAAGCATAAATGAGATGAAACTCATCTAGAATACAATTTACACGCAATTAGACATTCTTCTAATTCGGTTAGAGAGACAGAGACAGACAGAGAGAGAGAGAGAGAGCGAGAGAGAACAGAGTGACCTGGGCGAGTAAGCTAAGTGCATAACAGTCGAAACCGTGATTAGAGAAGAAGGGAAGCCAATGCTCAGCCCAACACCAGGCGGCGTGGAAGCTACCATGGATGAACACAAGGGGTGGCCTTTGCCCCTTTTCTCTCTCATCCTCAATTGCGGTTTTCGCCTTCTGGGTAATGACCTCCATTTTCAGACCCGATGGAAGCTCGTGAAAGAGACGAGTCTGGCCTTGTTTCAGCGGGTACGACACTCCCATCTTGTACCCACTTGAGCTGAGAACAGCGACGGGTTTCAATGGTATTCTTTGAGCCGATGTACTTGTTCTGGAGAGAGAAAATGAAGGGAAGCAAAGCATGGCGGCCATTTTCAGATGTCTGGAACACAGGATCTGTCGGAAGTAGAACTTATCTTGGGTTCCCACGGTTCCTTGGGATGGGATGACACATTTGTATACTTGGTTCCCCCCCCCCCCCCAATTAGTATAGATTCTTACTTTATACGGAGTATTTTTTTAAAAAAAAAAACTATTTTTAAAAAATTATACTATTTTGTTGTAATTAAAATATATAATAATAATTTTTTTAAAGCATAATTTAGGTTTTATTGTTATTTTGGTATTGATGAACCTATATCGACAATATTTTATTATTACTTCTTGGTTATAAGTCCAATATGTCTATTTTTATTCTAAAAAGCTATTGACATTGACTACATTTTAATGCTCAAAAGAGTGTAAAATACATATCTAAATCAAACAACTTTTTTTTCAAGATGTTGATCATATTTACTTGGTGATATTGAATTTAGTAATTTTTATCAAGTACATGGGCGATAAAATTAATTAAGTAATAGCTTCAAAAATTCTTGATCAAGGCGAATATTGTCTTTTCAATCATTTATAACCCAACATCTCAAATTATGAAAGTTTCAAAATTTTGACCGCATTACAGTCCACACCAAATAAATAATATTACAAAGAGTGTTATTGGGTATAGGATCTTTTGAAAGCACCTCTAATAAAGAGTCTTAATAAATTGGTATAGAGACTCCTGCACTACAAAAACGTTGCCGAACTCCGACGGAAAAAGCGAGGCAGGGATCGAGTGTTGGGAAAAATCAGGAGGGCCGACGGGAAGGACGACGGGGCCTGACGTCCGTCGGAAATTCCAACGGGATTTCCGACGGATTTTTTTCCGACGGGATTTCCGACAGGAAAAAAGCGCAGATCTCGAGGCACAGCAAGCGGGGGTTGGGGGTTTTCAAAAATTCGAGAGTTTAAATTAGGGGGGAGTTTTGTTGGGTTATTTGTAAGGTTAGAGAGAGAATGAGTTTTGAAGAGAAAGAGAGGGAGGAGAAAGAATAGAGAGAATGAGGTATTGGAAGATTTTAGTGTTCGGAAATTAAACGGTAAGTTTTTGTTTATGTTAATTTATTGTTTAAAGTTAAAATAATTAAGTTAATTGATATTTTTTACGGTTATAAATTTTCAAATTTCACTACCGCCGCCCCACTGCTTGATTTTTCGCGTTTGGAAGGTTAGCAAAATTGTTTCATTTTAAAATTATGTTAATTTATATTTGATATGTGATGTTCATTTGTTATAATTTTAATGTTGAAGCATGTTTGTTTATTTTGAATAATATTTTTAGAATGTTATATATATATATATATATATATATATATATATATATATATATATGTTAAACATGTATAAGATATTTTATTAAAGTTAATAATTTAAGTGAAATAAGTTTGTATATTATAAAATATTAAAGATGTTAGACATGTATATTTTTTGAGGTATGTTTAAATTTTTTATGATTTGTTTGAAATTTTAAGAATTTTTTTATATATTTTTGCATGCTCTAGATATGTTAAGTATATAGTAATTTCAGTTTATTAAGCATGTTAATAGTATTTTATTATTTTTGTAAATCTGAAATAATTGTCTAATTAATTTTAAATGTTAAATGTTAAGCTTCTGTAAGATGTTTTATTAAAGTAAATAATGGAAGTGGAAGAAGTTTGTTTATTATAAAATGTTGAAGATGTTAGACATGTATGTTTTTGTAGGTATGTTTAATTTTTTTATGATATGTTTGATATGTTAACAATTTTTTTATATATTTTTGCGAGATGTAGATATGTTAAGTGTATATTAATTTAAATTTGTTAAGTATGTTAATAGTATTTTGTTATTTTTGGTTAGGTTTGTTTAATTAGATGAAGTGTGAAATAAGGTGTTTAATCTTGAAGATTGATGCTTATTGAGGCTTATGTGGATAAATAATATTGTTATGTTCAATTTATTTTTGTTTTTTGCATATATGTTTAAATTCGTTAATTGTTGTATTTTTGATTTTTTGAGAATTTATTTTGATAGAAAATAAGTATAATGTAACTCTAATTTAATATGTAATGTATATTGATTTGAATAATTGAAATAGTTGTGAGTACGCAAGCATGTGTAATATATGTATTGTTTTTGGTAAATGGTTTAACAATGTTAAGTATGTTTTCTATTTGATTTGTTTTGTGTATTAATTTTTGATAAATATGTGAATAATATGTAACGTATTTGTGTCGTACAATGCGAATGTGAATTACATTAAAATTTAATTATATTTATGAAGTGTATTTATTGGAATTAATGGAGCAAAATATGATAAGTATGTACATTTATAATAATTATGTAATTATTACGAAATGTTATATTATATTAGACATGTGTAATGTTTTTAGCTTTGGTGAATATTTTTTTTATTTTCTCATTGTTCGTTAGATGTCTGGACACAATGGTGGACGTAGTCGTGGTCGAACCGTTTGGAATGATGCAGGTCGAGGAGCACCACAACCGACCCCACAGTACGATCCCGCTGAGCAGAACTACGAAACAAACACCTTTACTCCATGTTTGGGGGTTTCCTTGATCTAACTCAACCGTTTGAAAATTATTTTGGCAGTATGAATGAGCAACCTCATATGCAACAACCTTTGTTTGGTGCGGGTATGCAGACGCCAATGCAACCCAATATTCCTTACATGGGTGGTGCTTCAGGTATTCCATTACTTTATCAACGGTTTAGCACTGTTAGTCCACATTTCAACGGTAATCAGATGATGGGGCAACCCAGAATGCCAAGCCACTCAATGCGCAACAAAGGGGTCCAAAATGAAGGGGTCGGAAGAGAAACACACAGTCCTGCACCTGAAAGTGAAACCGCCAACACCCTAATAAGATATATTTACAACTCGATGGTGACACGTAAGTTCATTATCGACTTTGTAACTTCTTCAGCAGTCATATTCTTTTAATGCCTACAACAATTAATTAATTACTCTTAACAAATTATTTTTTGGTTCATAGTTTTGTTTCATATTAGGGCGTAGTCCAAAAAATTGTTGAAAGTTTTGCAGGCAAGTACCCACGTCCTTGGACTAGGTGGGGGGAAGTTCCACAATCTCAGAGAGACATTTGGTTCAATGAGTTCAAGGTTAATTATCTGTACAAATTTGAAAATCCTAACTGGATTGTTTGGAATGTTTAATTACTAACATACTTCAACTTTAGCACATAAGCACTACTACTGGCATCCAGACAATGAAACTCAGATACGGCGTAACTTTGAGTTCGGATGTGCAACTCGACTTAGGGACATTCTAGGATATGTCAGGAAGTACAACAAAAAGCCGAAGTGGTTACCACCTAGTGTTTGGAATGACATGCTCAAATATTGGAGTGACGATGAGAATTTCAAGAAATTGAGTCAACAAAACAAAAAGAACAGATTGAGTGATGCTGAAGGTTTTGGTCATTCATTACATACATGTGGCTCAATTCCGATTAATAAAAGGAAAAGGCGTTTGGTAAGGAATGGGATTATTAATAAGCGTATTCCTTATATATATATAT
>JACYFF010031958.1:105023345-105034867 GCA_017589665.1 Selenicereus undatus
ACACACACACACACACACACACACACACACACACACACACACAAGAATATAAATATTTTAGAGCAAAAATCAACTACACATTATTGATTATATAAAGCTTTGGATGAGGGTGTAAGTATCGGGGTGGGAGGGAATAAAGTAGTTTTAGGTTCATAAGTGTCATACACGGCACATAACTGCACCTCAAACATTTAAACATCATCCATACTCATAAGACACTAACCAGATCACACAACCCAAGAGCAACAACCAAGTAAATTATACATAAAAGTACCTTACCCAGATCAAGAAATCCATACAATAACCAGTTCACACAAGTACATACATACATACATACATACATACATACATACATACATACATACATAATGCCCAAAACCGAGCTCATGCACATATATAGTCATATCAGATTGGCTAGGACAACACCACCAAATGTACACTTCTGCCTAACACAGCTGAACATATAGTTTATTTATACAATTACTACATGTATTCTTTACGCATAAGAAGAAATTAGTTATCTTTTTGAAATTGATTTTCGTTGTTTTCCATTATATATATATATATATATATATATATATATATATATATATATATATATAATCCTTTCTCAAGAAGATTATTAGCTGATGATTGCTAGAAAAAACGACAGCACTACCAAATCAGGGCTACCAGCACTATATTTCCAGATTCTAAAACCTTGGGTTAGAAACAGATCTCTACCATCACATCCGCAACAGAGGGGTGGCGTGTGTTCAACACGCGCCGCCGACGAAGGAGCCTACTCACTGCCTTCTTCCTCCTTCGTCCTTCCAATCCTCCGAACCCAATCTATGCCAGAAAGTACAGCACCAGGGCAACGAATCCGCATACACCAACACGCCTCGGCCTTATTGCGGCGTTGGCTGCGTGGGAGGCACCGCTTGGTGGTGTTCTATTTCCTAGGGGGATATGCAAAGGTGGTGGACGACCGGATTACATCACTTGGTCACAGAGATATCACATACATGAGAGCTTTAAATAAGTGTCATAAACGAATCTGAATCATACATAACAAGATATATCACAAGAGAGCCAGTCTGTCACAAATTATGAAATGAATGCATTATCCCTTAATTCAATGCTATATATATATTTTGTACGTTTACATACTACTAACACATACACATACACATACATCTACATATATATATATATATATATATATATATATATATATGTATATATATATGCTCATGAATGTCATATATAAAACAAAAGGAATACAAAATTAAGAATAATAATACAAAATAAACACCAAAACATCATAAACATTCTGATAATGTAATTGACTGGGATAGTGCAAGGGAAAGACTACTTACACTTAGCAGCTCCTACTGGAATATATTAACAAATACAGTAACAGTTTTTGTACCATAGTTATCAATAAATCAGACAAACATCCGTAAAATTTTTCATGATTTGCAGATAAATATATGAATAAAACATAATGCTACACGATTTGCCATCAAATTTCTGCTTATTATTACATACAAATGTATTCGATAAATTGAAGTAAAATCAACTAAATAACTACTATATTCAACTGCTAGATAACATTTAAAGGTTCTGATGCTTTCACCAAATGTTCATCGTGCGAGAAAAATATTAGATGTTGTGGTTAACCTTTTCAAAATTCGTTTAAAACAATGAATTTATAAAATGTACGCACTTTTACCAGCTTAAAATTGCTAAAGAATAGAATTAGCAACAACAGATCATACTCCAAACAAGACCCTCCTAGCAGGCACATGATTTTAATTAATATGTAGACATTTTTTGTTCAACGTCCTAAAAATTGTTCATTACAAGATTAAAATATGCACACATTTTGCAATATCTATGTCAGAACATACCAACAGCAAGTACACAAAATTCACATATAATAAATTATAAAGAGGAGGTTCACTTACCCAGATCAAGAAATCCGTATCACTCATCACCATCCAAAATCCAAGCACCGAAAAAAAACAAGAACAGACCCATATCAGAAAATCGGTCAGTGAAAAGCCCCAAAACCCTAATTCGAATCAGAAACAGAGAGAAATTTACCGAATTAAGAGATCCAACAGCACCTTGCATATCCCAACCAAGAATCGAATTCAAAGCCTAGCTCGCGACTGAGAGAACCATCTCCATTGCAAAAAATGTATGCCATTCGACCCTTATACCCAAAAAACATTACCCAGACCCCATAATTCCCGATAAAACCCCAAAATCTCACAATACAAACTGTGAACGCCCTAGATCTGATATTAACGGTACATGCAACAACAGAAAATGACGAAATAATCCAAATCTACAAAAAAACCTTAATACATAAAAGGGGGAGGGCTAAAATGACGAGAACGCTAATAAAAACACTGAACCCATCAGATCCGCTATGGAGGGGTGGCGCATGTACCACACGCACCGCCAACGAAGGAGTCTTCCGACTGCCTTCTTCCTCCATCGTCTTCTCATAACTTCGATTTGCGCAAATATTGACGAAACATCGACACGCATCCCCAAAACGGCGGCGCGTACATCCACGCGCCTCCGACTGAGTGGCGCGTTGGCAGCGTGGATGGTACTGCTCAACCCGCCGTCAACCGATCTACAACTTGGTGGTGATATTGTTATCAGATGGTTGCACACCGGTGGTTCACACGGCGGATTTCATCATGTGGGAATTTGGAGGGAACTACAGAGGCGAACTGAGAGAGAATGGAATGGTACACAGAGAAGAGGGAGAGGGAGATGGAGAGATGTCTACAGGATCTGGGGAGGAGAGGGTTTGAGGGCGAAGAAAGATCTGGAGATGTGAGGGGTAGAGGGCGAAGAGAGGCAGTCGAAGGATCCAGACAACTGGAGAGAGAGGGAGGTATAGGGAGAAATATCAGGCAAGGCGAAGAGAGATCTCGAGATGTGAGGGGTAGACGGCGAAGAGAGGAAGTCGAATGATCCAGACAAATGGAGAGAGAGGGAGGTATAAGGAGAAATATCAGGCAACTGTCTACCTCGAGACACAAAATTCAGGATGTAACTATTATACACACATATAATATAACCTCGAAAATTTAAAATTTTAAAACACTTAAATTGGCCAAAGGCTAAAGATTATATGCAATTATACATCAATACAAAATTATATATACAATAAAAATAATAGGAAAAATTCCATTACAAAAATGTGAAATTTAATTATCCATTTCTTTTAAAATCTAACTAAATTGGGTGCATATGTTACCTAGCTCTTAAAATTTAATAGGATATTATATATGATATAAGAAAATCATAAAAAAGTATATCAAAATCTTCGTTACACAACAATTTAAATTTATTATGTTACACTTTCTTTTTAAATGTAACTGATTTGTATCAATAATTTACAATGGTTTTAAAATTTAACAGAGTATTATATACGATGTAAGAAAATCACAAATAAGTTTGTCTCTCCTATATATTGCTTAAATTGCTAGATTTGTTTAAATGAATTTTGATGTTGTTCACCACAATTTACATAATCCAAAATATTGTGTAACTGATTTCGCTTTTTCAAAAAAAGGACAAACTTGATAAATATTAATTTCCTAGCTGACGTTTATAATTCGAAATCAATGCAAAGAAATATAATCTTCAATGTTAAATAAAATTTTAATTTTAAAAAACTTAAATTAAAACATAATAAGCGTCTGACTTCATATAAGGACAAATTTGATAAATATTGATTAGTACACAATATTAATTTCTACACATATAAAACCATAAGAGTCTTTGTCATTGGTTTTTAAATTTTTAATTTATTTCTTAAAAAAATATCTTAAATTAAAATGCTCCGTGCATAACACGGGTCCATACATTGCAAAAGGCAGCCAACAAAGTTCAAGGTAATAAAATAATCGACCCAAACAAGTGATAAGGCTAATTGTTTCTACGCAAACTATCCATTTATTTTTTTGATAAGATATGTATGAATTATCTATTTAAACATGCTCCGTGCTTTTGCACGGGCCCATACTAGTTAAACAAACAAAACAAAATTAAATCATATTGATACCCCAACAAACTAAATCTGGAGATTTTGAAAGATCACTAACAAAATTTCACAATGCACATTGGAACTTCATAAGCTACTAAGTAATTAATTACAATGGAGATATGCTCATAATTGGTATAAGAAGGCAAACACTTATTGACCTCTTCTCCCTCCAAACATGGATTTCGCTCAAAATGGTTGGTTATAGAATGAACTGCAACTATACTCATAGAAAATTGAAATTATTTGTTGCATAAGTAATTTCTAGATAATGCCCATTCATACATTAAACATCCGAACCACTCATTAATTAACCACTATTTCATGAGTGATTCAACTTTATAGGCGGAGAAGGAAATTTCACATGGAAATAAGTCTAAACAAATTTTCTTGGGGTTGGGGGAGCTAATAACATAGATACTATAAAAAAAAAAACTTTTGTAAAGAATAATAGGCGACTCAAAGAGATGAATTAATTCAAATAAGAATAAATGATTTAAACATTCTATACGCAAAGTAATGATAACACATTTAATATATTCTTTACCTTATCCATTTTTTTTTTCATTGAATCAATATCAAGTATCCACTTGCTCATCCAACCTACACTTACGGATCTTGCAAAAGCAACATACACCAAGTCAAAGATCAACAACATCTAGCAAACCACTAAAAGTCTAAAACCCATGTTTGAAGGGGAAAGGGGATAAAAACAAATAAAGAAAAAATAGAATCACAAGGTGAGCCTTACCACTTGCACCCAAACATAATTTACAAATCTCTTACAGTGATTATCTCTTTTACCTGAGACTCTAGGAGTAGCCTAATGATCTAAAATGATTTTGTGCCTTTTTTAATTTAAAATGAAGGGCGAGTAGTTTACCTAGAGAAACGTGAGAAGATTAGTTGCCACTTGTTTGTGAGAGACATATGTGGGAAAATGACATGTGAAGCAGGGATTTGGGGAAGTTACAATCGATTGCTTTTCTTTTTGACAAATACTATAATTTATTAGCATAAATCTTTACACCTTTTATTAGCTAGTATAATTCTTGTATACCCCCCGAAACACATGGTCACAATCGCTTATTCTCTTCTCACACGCAAAAAATGATGTACATTGTACAAAACATATGACCAGTTATTATAGGATAACTTTTGATCTCACCTTCCTTCCTGCCAAGAGTATAATTGACAGGGGATTAAGCGTAACTAAAAATAATCATTTTTATTGCACCAATAAAAATAATCTTAAAAAATTTATAGTGTGATATAATTGAATTTAACTGCAAGAACAAATATGCAAATATCAAAATAAATAATTTAACATATACCTTAACCAAATTGAGTTATTCTAATAAATCTATCTACATTCTTCAACTACTTCTGACCTTGATCAAATCTCATCTTTCCTCATACCAAGAGTAGAAAATTGACAAGTGATTAAGTGTAAATGAAAATAATTTTGGTACCTCTTGTGCGTTAAGATGAACTTTCCTCCAAGAAAAAATATACAAACATTAAATTAAGTAATCGAACTTATACTTGACTTCCTTGCCATTATCGATCTATCTACAATCCTCAATTACTCTCAGTTCCCGATCAAGTGGGCATAGCAAAGACCAAATGAAGTTAATCAAAGGGAGGAAGTAAACCTCCAACTACAAACCCAAACAAAATTTTAAGAATAAAAAAGTCCTACTATATTATAAAAGTCAATGAAAATAATTAAATCCTTCTACTTAACCAAAAGAAATCTAAAAGAAATGAGGCCAACGACATTCAAATTCAACTAAAGATGGAGAGAGTATGTTATAATCAAACCTCTGATTGTTCTGCTGGATGAGTTGGTGAAACAAATGACTACATCATTTCTCTCATTCTTAACTCATCTTCATTTGCCATCGAAGCCCAAAAGGATCGAAATTTAGTGGGAAGACCTCTTATAGTCGTAACAGAACAATCACATAGAAATAATGATGATTATATTAATAGAGATGAAATTAACGGTCACATCATGAATTGGAGGTGATATTGGGAACTACCTCTGGGTAGTTACACAGATAATATTATCATTATAGGATTTTAAATATACATTCGACATATAGCCTTTGTGGTTGCCAGCATGCAAGGAGCTCTAACCTTCCAGACCAAAACTAAAAGAAAGAATGACCCTTTCATTATTTAGTAAAGTTGGAATGAACATAGCCAGTATGTAACTGTTGGATTAACTACAGTCAATCAAAGCACACTCACCTTGGTCAAATGGGCATATTATACATACTCAAATTCCCCCTATGCAGATGTGGAGCATTAATTTTGTGAACAAAATAACACTGTAAATAGTACAATACTTACCCCATTGTTAGCTAGTGCCTTCAAGGGAGCTCGGTATACTCTTGCCAATCCAAAATCAGCAATTTTAACAACCCCTTGCTCTTTTCCTTCACACATAAACTCTATAAGAGACATGCGGTAGAACATAAAAAATACGACATGTCATTAGTGCAAGTTTCCCATACATGTACTGAAAACATGTCAAAGAGAAAAGAAAACCATACCAAGATGTTTGATGGCTTCAGATCTCGACGAATTATCCAATTACTGCAGCAAATAAGTCATCAAAATTGAGTTCTAAGGCACATAATAAGTATGTGAACATCCCTGCCATAGTTTTAATGCATACCTATGTAGATAATTTAGCCCGCTGAGTAATTGCCAAATGAGTGATTTAATAGTATACTGATTGATCGCGTGGTTCAACTTGTCCCTATTATATCTAATTATCCATTGCCATACAGTTAGCTACTGTTATTCCTCTTCTCGGAACAGGAAATAACATTCCCATCCACATATATCACTTTAAAATTGGAAATAAAGGAAAGACATAGCGCATTTTATACATGCAAATTTATGTTGAAGTCATGAAATACAACTAAAGGAGAAACAGGACACCCACATATAGATCATGCTCAGCATAGTCACTTGACGTATCTACGTGATTGAAAGATAAGGCAGTCCCGACAATCCATGGCAACATCAAGTGGCTACCCATTTCACATGACCCCAAGTTTATCTCTATAAATCATACAATGAGTTCTATACTCCATTGATGAGTTTTCTGACCTCCCAAATGAAGAAAACAAAGATGGGTCCTTCAATTTAGAGGAGGAGGAAGGAGAAGAAGAAGAAGAAAACGACTCATCTTTTATTTCTCTCTCCTCTCAAGACCCAATTGACAACAACCACTCCAATTCTTCCAATTTTTCACCCGATTTGACAATTTTGGTGAGCAGAAGAATATGATTTTCGTTTGATTTTCTGATTTTAGGGTTGTTCAATTACACGGGTAGAGTTTATTGGGGTTTCTTTGAATAATTATGAGGTAAGTTTGGACAGTAGAGAGAGAAGAAAAATGCCAGTGAAGGTGAGATGATGGAGAAATGAAAAGACTCCTATAAAAATAGGGGGGTTTCGATTGTGATAAGGGGAGTTAGTTGAGATGAGAGAGAAAGGCAGTGATGTGGGGGAGGAGTATTTGGTAGTTTTTAAAAAATTGTTATTATAGATGAATGGTTATTCAAAAAATTAATTTTAATTTAGAAATGTAAAAGTAATCTAAAGGATAAGATTAAATTTGGACATTGCATCAATGATTAAGGATCTCTATTGCTTGAGATTTTAGGATTTGAAGAGGGAGGTTCTCTCAACCCCTCACTCTTTTTTGCATTTATTATATAGAGATTTCTAGTTTCTAGTAACAATTGTTAAATGGGTACCAATTAATTCAATTAATGAAAATTTTAACATTTATTTTGACAATTAAGTTTAAATTCTATTGACCTTGACTTTGGATGCATCAAATAAAAAGGTAAAAGAAGATATAAGTGAGAGTAAAAATAAATTACAAAGTGAATCCGTAATATAATTTATTGGAAAATTTCTTATTGAATATTAGTCATGATGTTAATTTCTAGACCTAGTTGATATAATTAGTATTTTAAACTTGATGAAAAAGGTACAATCTCATATTTGTCTTTTTTCTTTTTGATGGTTAAAAAAACAGTCGAGCTTATTTACTCAAAATTTTTATTCTAGAAATTTTAACATATTCATTTAAATGAACATTTTATAATTTAATGGAGTACTGAAATTGAGCAATCTAATAAAAAAAAATCAACAAAAATCAATTTCTAGTTAAAATTTTATATGTGTGTTTACACCATTGTTAATATAGTATTATTTATCATATATTTTATTTAAATGTGAAGAAAAATCAAACGTATTTTAGGGATAAGTATCTTACAAATATTCATATACGAGTTTATAGTTTGCTTAACACTCATGAACAACTTTTCCTTGCTCAATACAAGTATCTGCTCTTGCTTATGTTGTTAGTTCAATCCAAGTATCATAGATTTCAACAAGGTGTATTTTAATAGACTTTTTCATTAATTTCCAAAAGCTCATACACAAATTGTTATCCCATATTTGTATAGGCAAATGTCATAAAAAGATTATATTAAATTTGTTAGACTACGTAAAAGCCCCCCCCCCCACCAAAAAAAAACTTACAACAATTATATTACACAAATTTATCTTTTTGTTTTTGAAGCAATATACAAACTCATCTTACGTAAGAGGCTTCACTTTTACTGTCTCATATGCCACATGGCTCAATTTAGAAATGAGGACCATATAAATATTGAATGGGAGCTAGAAAATTGAAAAACCACTACAGCTGATAATTCGAGTCTATGGTGGGCAATAGACTGAATTAGGTTGGATTGGGTCAATTCATTAACTAAATAGGCTGGGCTGAGTTAAGTACATTTGTTAATGGGTTGGGTTAGGTCATGGGCCACATAAACCCGACCCGCCTATTACCCGACCATCAACACCTATGGAGTGTTTTTGGTTAGTTATTTTTTCAACTAATCTATTTGTAATTTTTCAACCAAATTAAACTAGTCTAAATTTAAAGTTAGAAAATATATAATAAAGCTAATAAACAGGTCGGGTCAAGTCGACCCATAGGCGACCCACTTTGGGTCCGTTTAAAAACGAAACAAACTTTGCGCAAAACAACGGTGTATAATAGTTATTGTTATGTACAAAGTGTTGGTAATGAGGTTAGTTAATTGGAGCATGTAAACTAATGAGTCAATTAAGTTAAAAAAATAATAGGTTACTAAACGGGCCATTAATGGGCCTGCCCGGTCCAGTCCGTTAATATGCCTCGATGGGCTGGCGCATTAATGACTCAAACAATTATTGACCCGATCATTTATTAGTCATATTTTAAATGGGCCAACCGTTCAACCTACTGAATACTCGATTCATTGTCTATCCCTACTCGAGTCTATAAAATTAAAACTATGTTAATAATTTACTACAAAGCAGTTCTTGTCCCAAAAAAAAATAAAAATCCAGAAAGTGACGGCCCAATGAGATTAAAAGCTCACCTGATCGGGTATAGCCCAAGAAAAGCAGTTGGTCGGGCTTTGTGCTTAATTTGGGCAGAGGTCATGACCCGGCTGCCCCAGACAGAGGGGGGGAGAGAGAGGCAATGCATGTGGAGATGTATTAGCTTAATCGGGATTTTGACAGAAAAGAATTTGTATTGAGTTCTTGCACTATTTTGGGGATTTCTCAAGATGATGAGTCCTCGGCCAGGCTATGAAGATCGTTACTCAGTTTATTCCAGGTAAAAATTTGTGGGTCGTTAATTTCATTGCATTGACTTTGGAACCCTAATTTCTGAAGCTGCTATTATCTTTATTGTTGAATTTTAGCATATGGGTTTTCGTGATTTCATTATTTCTGTGTTTACACACTGATTGCATCACATGGTTATGCTGAATTTTGGAACTTGGACATGGAATGAACCTTGGAATGATTACAGATACAATGGAGCTATGTAGAAGTTACACTTTCCTGAAATTCTATCATAAGCTAAATTTTGAAGTGGTTCTGGAACAGCCATGGTGAACGGGGAGTGTGGGTGACTGGAGTGTGATCTGTCCGTACGGGATCGAATCCTGAGATGAGCTTATTAGGACACCATCTTCTTTGATATGTGGGTTGTGGTAGGTTGGAATTGATGGGATCTTATGCTTCGTACGTGTGGATGAACTATTTTATCTAAGGGCCAAAGAGCTGGTGTTCATATGGGCTTGATGCATTGACCTCATAACATTACTTTTCGTTCGCTTATTGAAGGACCTAAAACTTATCTAAATTCTAAGGATGTCTTCAGGGTTGAGATTGAGAATGGTTTTCAGCAATGAAACCTGTGGAGATTATCTAGGGTTTGGTTTTCAAATGCGTGCTTCATGTGCCAGCTAGCTTCATCGTCGAATTGAAATTGTTGAAACTGACTTTGAAGAAGGGAAAGTAAAGATTAAGGATTTCCTGTGATTTTTTCTTTAGGTGATTAGGTACATGAAGCTTGAGCAGCTTATGGAGAAGTACGCTGAGATGGAAGTTGATTAAGCATAAAACATGAACATCTTATGTGTATGGTTGCATTTATGATTGCTTCCAACTCTCGCCTTCATATCTTTTTCCTTTGGGTAGATTGGTTTTCTCTCTTTTCTGCTCTTCCCCCCCCCCCCTAGTTCCTTTCTCCCCGGGGGGGGGGGGGGGGTTGAGGTCCTGAGAAAATTCAAGGACAATTTGTCACTCTTGAGCCGTTTACCCTTAATGTCAACATAAAACAGATCATGATTTTAATGCAGTCCGGTTAATTTACCATTGACTAAGCGTGGCTTGATTCATCCATAGAGTTAGACTTAGAGAGGCTTAATTCCAGGTGATAATGTGACAGAGAAGCTTAGGGCTGAGCGGGTTGGCATCACCTTTTCTTTTCATTTTCCCCTTTTGGGTATATAGCTAGTAAAACCTGATTGGTTTGCACATTGGATGCTTTTTCATGCTTACGGAGAAGGAACTATGTCCCAGACTCTAGCTATGCGTACTTATTGCCTGCTTGACTAAACTTAGCAATTGTTTCGGGGGGGGGGAAGCATAGGTGTTAGGTTGGCATCTAAAGGGGACCACTAAAGGCTATGGCGTTTCTTTAGCTTTATACAATTCAGATAGAACGATGAATGAATGTAGCTCAGTTGGGTGATCGAAGATTGTTCTTTGGTTTGGAAAGTGGGCTATTTTGCTTGATTGGCGGTGATGTACATGGTTGCTTCATTTATTGAATCAACGCTTAGGTGTTATAGAATTACAGGAAAAAGGGGCAGAGAGCTCTTGTATCTAAGTGCCACTATACTTTTTAAAATTGTCCACTTTGCCATTTTAATTTTATTTTGTTAAAATGTGCCACTGTAGAGAGATTTTTGATAAAAAATGCCACCATAGAACTTAATAAACCATTTGTAGGAGGTTATTTGATGTTTTATTTCTAATAATAATAATAATAATAATAATAATAATAATAATAATAATAATA
>JACYFF010031958.1:105034877-105056463 GCA_017589665.1 Selenicereus undatus
TAATAATAATAATAATAATAATAATAATAATAATAATAATAATAATAATAAATAATAAACCATACCCTCATAATAATAATAAACCATACCCTCGCTCTCTCCTTTCCTATCAGCTATAATTAGTCAAGCACCCCTATTGACCACCACCATAGTCATCCCTATTACCGATGATCGCCACCATAGCTATCCCTATTCCCGACCACCACCACTGCCTACAACCATTGGAAGTTCCCCCCCCCCACTGTAGGCACCCCTCCATTCTTCTCCACCTTGTCATCGACTCACCAATCACCGTTCCAGTATCCCGCACCACCTTAATCTCTCTCCTCCACTTCGTTAGCCCCAAAATCCCAAATCTTCCACCCTAGTTTCCTTAATTAGTTAATCAATCAGTAGCAACAGATTCTGGGGTCTAATTTTGTTAAAATTATGATGGGTTTGTTTTTATTTATGAGTATGATTTAGGAAAGATTAGTGTTTTCTGCTTGATTTGTGGTAGTTTTGAGCTTGTTCTTGATCTTGTTGTTTTTGAATGGGAGCAAGGTTGACGGAGGAGACAGACAGCGGTTAATTGCTAGGTGTTGTGCCAGTTAGTGGTGCAGTGGCAATCGAGCAACAGTGCTTGGGGCGGGGATAAGGGGTGGCAGTAGTGGTGGGGCTAGTGGTGGCAAGAGGTAGCCAATGGGAGCATGGGAAGTAGTATGGGTTTAGTATTAATATTAACATTACTGCTGCTAGGTGATAGTGGTGTATTTGACCAAAGTTTTTGTTTACAATGGCATATTTAGCAAAAATAAAAGCTCAGTGGCAAAATGAAAAATTTTGAGAAGTATAGTGGCAGTTGGATTTAAGAACTCAGGGGGCAGATGGGGAAAGTGTGAAGAATGAATGAGGTTTGGGAAAGTGGAATCCTGCCTTCATGTTGATGGCTGTACAAAGTTCGGATTTTTATGGCACTGTTGCAGTTGGAGAATTTTCTAATTCCCAATATCCCTTAGCGTTTTTGAAGAATTTTCTAATGATGTTTGCAAGTCTTGGCATGAGATATCCATTTGGATTTGCTGGAAGCTCATAACTAGATGCAAGGGATTTAATAATGTTGTCTTCTGGGATACTTATGTGCAATTAAAACAAAATAGCAATCACTCCATGAACAAGAGCTGAAGATTGGACTATCAACTATTAGTAGTTCTATGAACATATGTTATTTTCCAAAATAAGTGCTTGTTTATGTATTTTGTATTCTTTTGGATCTGTATGCTATTGTTTTATGCTGAGATGCTGTTTATATTGCTAATACCTTGTTTTTCAATAGACAAACCCCTTTGCGAATTGTACATATTCTCGGCAACTTCATGAGAATATGGTCTATCTACTCCATGTACCACTATTTGTCTCAGACAGGATCTTCAGGTGTACTATTTATATTCAGTTGCTTGGTTCCAGCATCCATCATCTTTTTGGTTTTGCAAAAACCCTGGAAAGGGAGACCACTTTCCAACACACAGGTCAGGAAGCATGAAATGAGAGGATAAGATATTCAGCTTAATTTATAGTGAGTGCATCATTGGGTTTTGTTGATGGCTTCCAGGTGGTACCCTCTATGATAAATGGAGCCATAACAGCTTTGTACTTCATCCTTTGGGTGAAAGGAGTAAAATCATGTGGCCCTCTTCGGTATGTTTTTTTAATTCTAGAAATTCGACTAACCTTCTCTTGATTTAATACTCTGAATGGTTTGGCAACGGATCAGTCAATGATTAACCCCAAAAGATGGGAAGAGTTGCTGAAAAAATGTGATGCTGCCTAAGACATGTACATTAACCATAGTCCTGCTTTTATTTATTTTTTAACATTATGTTTGCATCCAGTCTGTGCATCTCTCTACCCGCTCCCCCGCGCCCTATTGTTTCATTTTGAGATACGGTTGACAATATTGTTGTATACAGAGCAATTCTGGCAGAGTATTCTGGTGCTGTACTTGGAGTTTTATCTGCTGTTTTATATGGACGTAGGGGTCATATGTGGAAGAAGGTACCTTCATTGTCTTTTATCTTTTTGACTTTCTGTGCCCTTCCTTGTACTAAGCTGCTGAGTTGGTTTGCTTGGTTGTCTGCCATCCTTGAAAGTTCGAATCATCTATTAATGTTATTAGAAATCAGCCCTTTAGAAGGATTAGGTGTTGATTTAGAGCCCAAGGATATGTTTCTGGGTTTGCACTGCAACTTCTCCTGGTGCAGTAGCAATTGAAATTCTGAGCTAAATGTGGGCTGTGAATTATCATCTACTCAATATAGTTGTTAAGAGCTGAAACTTCAAAACCAATTTTGATTGTTCAAACTTCAATTTTGGCAGTGTGTGAAAACTGAAAAGTGACTTGTTTGGATTCTTTCAGGTGGGTGGACTTGTTGCAATGCTCGCATCGCTTTACTTCTTATCTCAAGGATGGACCATGGCTACATATTCTCCTTTTTATATCCTTAGGATCTGTGATTGATCCCTTTTCTCTTGCGGATTAAGGGAACAAGGGTTTCGCTTTATTTTTTGCTTGCTAGCAATCAGAAAAAATATTGCTATTTGAGTGAGAACTTAACCATAAATACCATTCAGAGAGAGCATGGATTCTGATGCAAAGACAAAAAGATTGCCAGGAATGAAGGAAATGGTGGTACCTATGTTTGCAGGAATATTATCAGCTTTCAGAAGGGTGATTGGAAGGCGTATTTCAATTAAGGTGTTAATCTACTTCTATAATTCTAGTGTTTTCCGTACCCTTTGTGATAAGCTTTGCTTGTAGTTTTTTGACCGTTTGTTTACTCTCTCCAGAATCAACTTAAGAGACGCCTTCATGCAATTACCATTGCCTCTGCAACGTGTTTCATGTTTCCAGTCGCCATGTGGGACGTGATATTGGTAAACTAGAACCGCGGATATTTCGTAATTTTCATGCTTTTCCCCCCTGTTGCCAAAGTTGAATTGAGGAACAGAGTACTTGATGTTATGTTATGTTAGGTTACTTGTTCGTTTTCCTAACATTCATTTGATCCTGTGCATTTGTATTTTAGGGGACAGCTCCTGACAGCAGCAGAGAGTTGCATTTTGCCACATGGCCTTACCTTAGCACTGTCCTGTTTGCAATTGTTTTGATATTCTATGTTGAGAATGTTGCTGAAGAAAGGTACCTAAGCAGTCATTCTAAATGCTTTCAAGTTTCAAGTGTTCTTTTAGTTCAACCGTTTTTGGTGAAGTTGTGGCTGAATCTATAGTCTGCAATCTCAGCTGTTAAAAATTGCAGTCCTCTGCCCTTTCTTTCATCTATCACAATCGTACCTTGCTATTTGGGATCGTAAATGCCCATTCATGGGATTTAGGAGAACTACATCCTAGTTCAAAACTACCAAGAGTAATCTGTAATGCCAGTGATGGAGCCTGCTGCCTGCTGGAATGTGGACTTGAAGCTAGGATATTTTTTCGTTGTGAAAGAAGGATTTTGTTTGTGGAAGGTCTACATTGTTATGCAGATATGTGGTGTCATTGGGAAGTGGAAATACATTGCGCATTCAATAGCAATAACACTCCTTGCAACGCCCACTTCATGAAAATTTGAGATGTATGTTGTCTTCCTTTCGGCAAGAGTTGTGAGAGGTTGATTCCAAAATCCCTTGGAAAAAGAACTTGTACAAAAATACAAGCAGTGATGCTAGCAGGTAGGCTCGATTAATAGTAGAACAGCGATGCAGGGAGGGGAAACAAGGGTATATTTAAGAGCAAAGGACAAAGCCAAAATCTCTATTTTTTTGGGGGGGGGGTTGTTAATGAATTAGGGGGCACTGTAGAATATTGCATTCCACATATTCTGTTATTTGTCAATCTTCAACCCTCTAAATTCTGAAATAGCCATGGGTGCTCAAAACTAGCCGGTTGGCCTGCTGCTGTCTTTGATCCACATATACGTTTTCCTCCAAGTAAAATATACTAGGCATATTGACCTGGTCATCATTGAAGTTGCATTCCACATATTCTGTTGTTCCCGTACCCAAGCCAACATCTGTAGCCTTTTTCCTGTTTAGTGCCCACACATTTCCCGTCAACTACGATGACATCTTTGTTAGCATGCTCCGCTAAACTGTATCCCACATCATTCTGGTGAGTTTATACTGATATGGTTATCTCAATGTCGCTCCCTTCATATATGTTAATTGCTCAATTTTTAAATTCAGAGAATACTCATTTAATTTAGTAGCATGTTGAAAATGGAAGCATATTACGGAGTAAGGGTACCGTAGAATATTGCATTTCTCCATAAAAGTACCAGATTGCAACTGGGGGAAAACGCACTTTTCCTTTTCCCCCCTCTTTGTTTCATCTTTGCTTCGGTGACGTTTTACCAGCTCTCTTAGTCAAGATGCTTGTATGTCGTTTACTAAAGTATTCATCGGGACAAAAAAGTTTTTTAAAAAATAGTGAACTATTCACGCTGCCATGCCTGCCTATTTAGCTGCTTCTTCCAGCTTTGTTTTAGTAACCTATCTGGATTCTCTTCTGTTTAGTTACGGAGCTATGTAACTACTGATGGAGTTGTCTTGTCTCATCTCTCTAGATTACACATGGTGTTTTCATCTCCTAAGCATCTTATGGTTGCTGGAGGATGTATCATTGTCATGGAGATTATGTACAAAATGGATTTTTCGCTACCAGGATTCCTAATTTGCTGTGCCATTTTGGGCTTTGGTATGTTTCATGAGACTTTTTCCTATGGGTCAATTTTGTAATTTTCCAAATCCATCATATGATAATGATATTGTTTAAGGTGAACCCCCCCCCCTCCACAATCACAAGAATTTAAATCATTTTGGATTGGATGAGACCTAATTCAGGACGAGAGGATAGGATATATCTGATGGAAAAAAAGGTAAATTGTGGTTTGGGGGTAATTTTGAAAACTTCACTAGAACTTGTTGACAAGCTTACATGAGGGATACTGAAACGTAATCTTGTGGGATGATAATTCCTGCAACGAGGAATCCACATAAACTGCAACAGAGATCAGAAAAATGTGTAGTCCATGTGCGTCAGTTCCTTTAAGGGAACTTTGCTTGCTGATCATACTGGAGTTGTGTTTTCTGCTGCAGATCCCATGCAATCCCTCCCCCTCCAAAACAAAAACAAAAATAAAAAAAAGAAAAAGAAAAAGAAAAAACTCCTTTATTGTATCTGATTTACGCCCGTGCTCTAAGAGACAGGAGAAAAAGGAATAACCATCACTTTATCACTGAGATTAACTCCCCTCCCCCTCTCGAGGGGGTTCTATAGTTCCAGGTTTCTTCTTTATTGATGACTAAGCTCATCCAATTACATGTTTACCCACAGATATGATGGTCCTTGCCTTTTTTTTTCTGCTTCTTTTGATAGGTTTTTTTCTTCTACTTCTTAAGATATGAATTGATGTTTGCAGGGATATATGAAGCAACTTCTGTGGAACGTACAAGGCAAGATTCACATCAGTCTCCAGATCTTTTAGAGGGGCCCTTGGAAGACCTTCAGATGTCATCGTTGCCAACTTAAAGTAAGTTTACTATGGGCTTTTGCTAATTCCTTAACCTATGATTACTTTAGATATTATATTCACTTTTTAAGCCAAACAATATTTTTGCGTGATTAACCTTGTGATCCACAAGGCAGGAGTTAGCATTCTGGACTCTCGGCTAAATTATGCCAAGTTTGTGATACTACCATAAGTATTCATGCATCTGCTAGGTTGGGTTGACTGAACCATTAATGCTGTGGTTTTACCCATTAAACCGGAGTAGGGAAGACAGGCTCAAAGATGAGACCAGTTTGAACCATTGAGTGGCTGTACCTGGCCCGTCCAGACATTTATTATGTTTTTCCTTTCTGGCTGTAGTCCCCCCCCCCCCCAACCGGGTCCAAAAAGAAAAGAGAATAAAAAAGGCCTCAGTATGCTTGGACAGCTGTTGTCTGACTAGCTACTGGTTCATGGGCCAATAAGCAAAGCAAGGCTTAGCTGAGTACATACCCCTGAAAGATCTACCCTTGCTTGGCCCCGTTCAGTGGCCAGGGTTCGTCCAACCTGGGTTTGACCCAGTCTTGGGCCAATATGGTATGCATGTTTGATTGTTTGGTGCACCATTGGTTGACCAAAAAACTGATCTTTCTACTTTGAGCTGCTGTTTTTTCTCTTTTGCTGTTTTAGGCGGACTGGCTTTGCTAACAGGGGGGCATTTTATCTTGCAGGGAAGAATGGAGCTATGTTTTATTGGCTGTTCAGCTGGACATTTTTGTGGCGACAATGTCAGCTTTTGTTCCTCTTGCAGACTAATTAGCGTCTGAGTGGAATTATTTGTATTCTCAGAAGCTCAGAAACAGTCTTGTAAAATCAAGCGCTGTAGTTGCTCATGCAGGTCTGTGATTAGTCAGTTGCTGCTTGTTGGCGAAAATGTTTGAAGTGATTCATGAAGCAGCAGCACATGAAGGGCATTAACCTTGTTACACAACAGCTCATAGAAAACTGAAAAAGAGGATATCATAATCAACATTCCAAGGATGAAGACAGAGGGGAAAAGATAAAAGATATTCTGATTTGTTTATTTTCCATTTTCTGTATCATCTCCCCATTTACTGTATCAAAATCATGTGTCTTTTAGGGCTGAGACAAAATGCTGGCCACCATTGAATTCATGATAGAAGATTTATAAGATTTGCTGGCTTGCTGCCATCTGGTTCTCTAGTGGGTTGGACTATGAAATTTGACCATTGAATCTGATAATCTTACCAGACCAGCACTAGCCGAGGTGACTGGCGTTGGGTGTTTTTGACTGACTAGTGGTTGGTCTTGATAAAACTGACTTAAGAATTGAAACTCGAATTGAACACTCGGTCCCATATTTGACCCCACACCTAAAATAGACTTACCTAGAGGTGGGTTAGAAACTTGAATTGATATGAAAATTTCAATAAAGATGCTTATTTTGTAAGAAAAGTTCCTTGTACCTAACATCAGTTGATCTAAAGTCAATCCGAACCAAATATCACCCAACCTGAATTGAATGGAAGCAAAATGTCATTTAGTCCAAAAGATGACCCGATCAGGACTTAACCCAGTCAGTGCCCAAACCCAACAATCCATTTGTAAGGTAGAGATTGCTTGGAAATTGGATAGATTCACTCCCGTCATCCCGTGTTACCTTGGTTCTAATTCTCCCGCTCATCTACAGCCTTGATATTTAATAATGAGTGAGTGTAACCCAATATCTGCTTTGGAACTAGTCTGTTTTGTTTTGGTTCAAATATTAATTTTTGGAAAATTTTTGACACTTCAAAAGGTCTCTTAGGGCATTCCCAGCCCAAGTTTCAAAAATTAAAACTTAAGTATGCCACATCAACAAAAGTTTTGCTTTTTTGAAACTTGCATTTCATCACTTCTCTAACCCATGGAACTTCAATTTTGATTACCCAATAAACATATGTGTCATGAATCCATCTTAACACAACTCTTTTTTTAATCACCTAAACATTGTATATTATACACAAAAAAAAGGAAAAAAAGTAAAAATATTAAAAAAAACACCAAAGGGGACTGCGGGGCAGACCGCATACACAGTCCCCCACGTGAGTCACCCCTTGCGTTTTCTTGGGTGGAAGAGAATCGGATGACATGCGGGGCCCACGCCCTTACACGCGTGTCACCGGTTGCAGATGCCCTTATAAAGCATGCAAGTGAATCGTGACACACGTAGCACACTAGAAAGATAGCCAAGATGGTCGCCATGGTCACCATTTATGCCATGGTGCAACAAAAGCTGTACCCACTAACCTAGTGCTGATCTTGTTGGTGGAAAAAGTTCAGGTAGCAACTCAAGAGTCAAAAACCACTTCAACAATCAACTGGTTTGGCATTCATTAGTTTTCTGCTGTCCACTATTAAGCAAAAAATGATGTACAACAATTCACCTTTAGCTAATCAAAATAACACATCTATGAGAAATTAACAAAACCCATTTTGCACAATTTCTATTTTCTTCGCCCGTCGAACCAGTGCATATTTTGATAAAATGAGATGATAGTATCAGCTAATGTCTTGTTTTGTCGGCTCCTGTCAACGACTTTGTGATCAAATGGCTCAGAATACCTATAGGACAGAAAAGCAAGCACATTGAAACCGAATGCCGGGTCTCAATCTCATTCTCCAGACCATCTTGATAGACTTGCCTGTTTGCACATTCGAGGAAGTAGAAGCATTCAAAATCATATACTTTTCTTTAAAGGCTCTAAAGGCAAATCGAAGTCTTGTTTAAGCAAAACAGAAAGGGACCCACCTAGCAGCAAAGAGGTCAACTACCAAGAGATGAATCCATGCAGATGCCAAAGTCATCTCATTGGAAAACATTTTGGCTATCCCTGGAAGCTACATAACATGCATAAAATACTAATCAGAAAAAAGGCACATAAAAAAGGGGCTAAATCATCACCAGTAGTAAGTAGATCCCAAGTAGGTTCGCGCCAAGGCTAGTCTACTAACCTCAGGCAACCAGTATTTACTGGCAAACATCAAACGTATGGTGTCAGGTGTCCAAGAGAGGTACAGAAGACATGCATACAGGAGCCCAAGTACAACATATGGAATGTTACTTTTCATCGTCTTCTTAGTCTGCACAGCAGGTGAGCAGGATAATCCACTTTATATGAGTCACCGTAAAAAGATGGAGCTTAAATTCCTCCCAGAAGAAGAAATAGTAGTAATAGCAGTAGTTCCGAAAGTTCAGAGAGATTACGAGTTCAGCTGTAGGAGCAACCACCATAAGAGTGTAAAATGGTAGGACAGCTGCAGTTCCTAAGGTAAAAACACCGCTAGCAATTTGAGAATTTGCCAACCCTGCAACAGCATAGGGAGCTCATTGTTATTGGGTAAGTGAGGCCTTGTCCTTCAAGATTAAGATATTCCTCCACAAGACATACAACAGAAATGAGTAACATATGAGATTTTCGATATCCTGATTGCATTGCAATAGAAACACAGTACTAGCTCATGCTTCAATAATAAATTTCTCATCTCAGAGAAAATCAAAAGTTTTCACAACAAAGTGGCAATTGTGCAAGTCAAGGGTAAGGGTCAAAAAGGCTACTGTATAACCAAATTATTGTAGCAACTCAGTCATAGGAGTCGGGTAGATGAACCTAATCCATTAAAGATATGCTAGCTAACATATATGTATTTGGGCTGCTTTTGCAAAATCTTCCTTTTTCCACCCACTGAACACTGACGGTATTTTGTCCGGTGCATAGCGTGAATCCACCATGGCACTAGGGACTTCCAAATTGTAGGTAGCTTTCAAGCAAAGTTTTTGAGAGACACCCACAAATTGAAAATTTCCCATTATACAAACAACACACATGTGCATAATTTTTTTTTTTTGGGGGGGGGGGGGGGGGTATCAGCAGTTCAGCACATATGAAAAAGAGGCCTTACATGAATGACAGACGCCAGTTTTCCTGGAAAGAGTGAACTTGCCTAATTTTGGTCTTATAGTGAGACTACTGTCACTCAAGAAACTCCGACCATAGTTTGTCTCTGCTGTCAGTGTAGGCACACGCTGGCCGAAAGGTTCAGTGTCAAAATGGTGCAGAGAAAGAGTCAATCTTGGCACTGCATGATGTTTATGAACTGGGCCATGACGCTCAATCTACAAGAAATCCTTAAACCATAAAGCACTTTGTTGATTTCAAACATGAACAGGATGTGAGATCTATAGAGAAACAGGGTCTAGTTTAATGTTTGTACTTCATAATGATTTAATGAGTTCGGGCATGGAACATCGAAAATGAGATTGGGAGGAGGAACACAGTTATGCATTTTTCCATTTCGATATCGACAACAAACAAGCATTATTTCGCACACTAGATAAACTCAAACATCAAAATCAACTAAAACAAGAAGCAGCATGGTAGGGAATCCAGTGGAGTGAGGTATACGAACTTCAGGACAAATGCAACCTAATTTACAGAATACACTGCCACACAGAGCAGTTTACAGACACAAAAATATTTGAAAGATTTTTTTTTTTTAAATAATGGAACATAACAATTTTGTTTAATAAAAAGATATCAGCATTGAAATCGGAAAGCGAATACTGCATATCAAAGTTGAACATCAAAAGCCCACATTAAGATCAAACATAAATGCACAGTGGGACCACTTTGCTGGAATATAAATTCAATCTTGAAAACAACTCGTTGGTGCACCATGGTCCATAAACCACATCCTGAAGACCCATTAGCCGGCACCATAAGCCAAACACTATATGACTTATGGCAACACAGAGCATGGCAAATGATAACCCAAATCTGCATCACACAGCCTGAAACTGGCTGAGAAGGCAGATCCCAATAAAACTAAACATTCACTTTTAAAAAAAGATAATAATAATAATAATTGCCATGTGAAAGGAGCCTCAAACAAGCTCCCGGGTCATGACTAGTTGCGAGGGAATGTAGCCAATCCCCTTCAGACAAGCAAAGCATCAAAAACATTACAAACAATTAATGAATAAAACAGAACACTCAGGTAAGTGCAAGCCTAAAATCTAACTAATAAAGCTGATTTCGTAGTTCAATCAGACAACAAACATATTTGAGTGAAATGCCCATAGATCAAAATCACGCAACAAAAATCAATTGAGCCACACCCATATCAATTTCATCAAAATTCTAACAATAGAATCCGCAATTAACATCTATCAGTACACAAACTGGATTTTTTAAGAGGAGAAAACCAAATTCTGCCCTCAAAAGCACAGCATCCACCGAACAGATTGGAGCAAAGATAGAATTGATCAATTGAACCCACGAATTCACTTATTCAAAAGAAGAAAACAAAAAGGGAGGGGATACCTTGGTTGAGAACTGGGGGTAGGCAAAGCAACCAGATAAAGCCATTATCAGCAAAGAATACAACAGACCCAGAAACAACCTAAGCTTATATTTATAAGGGCACCAAAAAAGTGCCCACTTTTATTCAACAATGAGGCTATATATCAGTTTGGCATGGTTGAGGAAATGGTGGACACTAGAGTGCCTCCACCCCAAAATGACGGAGAGAGAGAGAGAGACAGAGAGAAGAAAAGGGCATGTTTCTTTTATGGTAAGGTAGGGTATTGCGCCGCTGTTGCCCAAATTAAGGGGGCTCGTGTCATGAGTTGACGTCCACTTCATACCTCCCATCACGCCCCATGTGTCTTTTGTTTGTTATCTTCTTCTTCCTCTCCTTGTTTGTGCGCATTTGCCCACCATCTCAGCCATAATTAAAAGCATTTCAGCTGCTCAAAAGGCAGCCGCATGAGTCACAACCCCACTAGGGCCCTCTTCTTTTCGGTGGGACATCCTTGGCCTCTGTTCATTCTTTCCCGTTCTTTTGTAACTCATTTTCATTTCTTAAAAATAAATATTATTTCTTCTCACTTGGTTTCATTTTCTCTCGCTCATTCCCACTCTCTTCTGTTGTTTCTCACTCTCAGGACTCCTTCCTACACTTTGAAACTTTATAGAATATATGTAATTATGTATACTAATATTTTAATTATTATCAACTCAATATTTATATTCGTTATGCATTATTTGTAATTAACTATTTTTATTTTTTTAGAAAGTTAAAATTAACTATTTCATATAAATATAACATACTCACATTTATAATACAGTTCAAGTTGGTGAACCAATATGAAAAGCTTATAGTTCTACGTAGTTTTTAACAGTGAATTTTGCTTGAGACTATTTCATGTAAAATGATAATAAGACAAGATAGTTATGTAATTTTTTTATTAAAAAAAAAACTTATCAAGTACTTTGTCTCACAATAAGCTACTGTGAGACGGTTTTATAAAAAAATTATTAAATTAGCGATGATGTAAATAAGAGACAGATAAATGCACAAAATAGAACAGCGTGACCTTCTGTAACACGCACTGCCTTCATATATACGACCATACGAGGACACCACCCAAAAAAGGAAGTTTTTAAAAATATTAAACGAGTAGAAGCAGAGATGGACGCGGTTACAAACTATATTGAGACAGACAATCATCATAAGAACTTAGCAATTCTGTGTATTGAGAATGATAAGGCTTGCAACTTGGGGAAGAGGAGGGAGGCCACTGAGAAGCAGGAAAAATCGTCTACATAGAACTGATCCCTGTATAAACGCGAAAATGGACTGGTGCGAGTTCCTTATTATTTCTAGTGTACAATTCAATGCCTTTGTCGACACCCCCCCCCCCCCCCCCAACCAAGCCAAAAAAGGTTCATGCCTCTGTACAAAGACAATTAATCTAAATTCTCTGCTGTTCTTTATTGTCATCTTCCTCGAGCGAGAGTTAGATAGCTGTTAGTTCTGCGGAGCGTCTTTCTTGCAGTGGTCATCCAGCCAAGAGATGATATCGTCGAAAACACGAAAGATAACTTCATCAGGCTCTCCTTCAAGAAGAGAATGGTAAGCATCCTTGTAAAGAATGAGCTTCTTGTCCTTGCTGCTTGCCTTTTCATACAATGCCTTGCTCACCGATGGATCAGTTACCTTATCAGCCTCTCCGTGCAGGATCAACAAAGGCAAAGAGACCTAGGAAAGCATGACAAAGATCTACATAAGCTTCTAGAGAAATCAGTGTTGGCGTTAAAATCTGCTGACATTTGGCACAAACAATCATCACTAGAACCCTAATGGTTGACTTGATAAATCTGCAAGGCTCAAGCTTTAAAGCCCTCTGCAGATTAACCTGTCTTATAGCAGACCACTGGCTGGGAATATGAGGTTTCCAAAGGGAACAAGTAGCTGAAGTTGTTATTGTGTAGTGGGTTGTGGCAAACTTTGACATGCAGGTGCACCTGACTGGAGCAAAACGCCCGTCTTTTTAAGCTTCCCTAATCTAGTAATACGGAATAATGTGCTCTTCCTAGCTCCGCCCAGGGCCACCAAAGCATTCAGGACTGTCTCTCACAGAGATGCAACGGAATTGGGATATGGGAGGGTCTACAACTTCTTCACTGCGTTGTTGAGGACATCCAGTCCGCGTAGAATGCAATTTGATTCTTAATCTAAAAAAGACATGTGAAAGCATGTATTATAATGCATCAACTGTTCAATAAAACAACCCAGCAAGTTACAAATCCACATACTTCCTCCAATCGACGACCTATCTCTTCTGTTGTTCGAAGCAACTCCACAGCTGTTCCCAGACGTGGTTTATCTCTATAGGCTATGACATTATAGGCTGTCTGCATCACCAAATTAAGACAAAATCACAATGTTAAAAGTTACAAATCAGATGCTGCCAGCTAGCACCAAGGACATAAGACACAATAACAATATAAGACAGTTGCAACATTTCTTCCTTTTGTTTTTTGGGTGGGCAAGGGGGTTGCGGTTGGGGATGGGAAAGCCTCCAAAGGACAGCAAATATCTGAGATGATAGCTTGAAATTTCGAAAATGCAACCGATAAAGTATAATAGTAACATTTTCCAGAGCCAAAACACAACTCTTTGCTGTACAAGACAACATGCTTGGCAGATCACTGTAACAAAGTTTCATGGATAAGCTAGAGGTTTTACTTCACAGATATTCACTCGTTCTTTAATAAATAATCATTGGGGTTGGGGGTGTGTGCGAATGTGCTTTGTTAGGGAGGGGGGAGGGGAGGAAAGTATAGAGAACAGCTAACCAGCTCTTTCTTCTCACGGAATGCCAAGTCAGCTAAATCTCTTTCTGGAACCAACTTTGATTGGGGAAGAACTTTGGCTAATGTAATCAAAAGTTGGGTCAATATAAATGGAGGGTACATATCATCAGCAATCTGTTAACAATAATAGTAATATCTAATCAATTCCCAAATTCATAAACATGTCATCAGGTAACAATGTCTTGGCAGGTAAATACTTTACACATGGGGGCCAAAAGGACTGCACCATCCCATGAACTCGGTTGCTTTAGATGTATCTTCAAAGCCACAGCCCCGCCCATAGACTGTCCAAACAAAAAGCTGGGGAGGCCACGGAACTCTGGCTTTTCTGCTTAGCACAAGCAAGCATGTGATCAACGGATAATGCATATAACTAATAGACAGCCAAGGAACATCACTATATACAATATATCAGCAGAATTTGTTGAACACATTCACCAAACTAGGTGGAAGGGGACAAAAACTTTCAAAAGTAACCAAAGATGAGTACTAGATATGAAGAGGGGCAGACTAGCTTTAGATTGAACTTGCATTCATCAACAGCAGACAAGATAATGTCACCACTATATCAGTTGAAGCACATTGTACAACTGGATGTTGATTCTTACACTGATTATAAAGCAATGTGTAAGGAGGTGCAATGTTGAATGTCCTTTCTTCAGCAAATGCTAACAGGGCAACAAAACTTAGGTGGGGCAAACAAGAGCTTCAAGACAATGCACTTTCAACGTCAGATTAAAAGGAGCTGGAAGACCAACTTGGGTATAAATGTCAACAGAAATTGCTAATAGCATAATGCAATTCATTTAGCTAGTTCAGCACACCCTAACCGTACCCCTCAAAGTCATAAGAGATGCGCACATAACAAGCAAACAATCCTGAGAAATAGGGAAATCCAAGACCAACCGAAAGCTCCAAGTAACATAACAAGAGTTAGGGAGTTGCAGCAACAGGACCAGCATTTACTGAAAGTAGAAATCATACCTTTGACCTGAGAATAATGCTCAATAACATCATCAACAAGCGTATCAAAACTTGGAATATAACCGTGAAGACCATCTGAAAGCCCAAAACCTGGATAGTCCATAGCACAAACCCCATAGCCTGCTAAGGCTAATTTTCTAGCAATTCCTGTGGACTAAAACAAAGAAAGATTGAATTTTGATAACCACAATGAAGCTGCAAATATAAACTTTAGCTCCTTGGATAAGCAAGCCACATGCCTTCAAAGAAAAATGAGCTGGTGTCTCCATAACCATGACAATAACAAATCAGTGCTTTAGGGGGAGAAGCTTCGCTCAGCCAAGTTTTAGAGAAAATCTCCAATCCTCTTGAATTCTTTTCATACCTCTGCCTCACAAAAACATATAGATAGAATATCAAACACAGTGCATCAATGAAGAAGTATTCATCAAGGTCCAAAGACTAAACAATAGATGAGGCTCTTTTTTATTTTTTCTTTCTTTCTTTTTCTTCATCTTTGTCGTCTTCTTCCTCTTTTCTTTTTTTTTTTTAACCTTCCCTAACATGGATTTAACAGGGGATCCCACTTTTGCGGGATTAATTAGCATACCCCACTACTTTGAATTGACAAGAACAAACAATTCTATGTCAACGGTACATTGCAAACGGTCAACAATCGATTACTGGAAGCCCAATAACCTTACCAAAAATGCTTTGTATCTTCACTAATACTCGGAGTAGGACCCATATTACAAAACAGGCCCTTGATAGCTCAAAGGTTCAACATCAGATCCCAGTCCCCTAGGACACAAACTAATAATCTAAGCACACTAGCAGTATAGAAAGCCTCGACCTGGATCACATGGTTTAAAATTTGTAGGATCCTCAGGCCTCATTCCCCACCTTGTTCCCTTTTGTTGTTTTTTGGGTCTGGGACAGAAAAGAGGAGTTTGCATAGATAATTACCTCATCCATCTTCAAGCCATCAGCTGGGATCTGCAGTACATCCGAAGAAAACCAAAACAAACAACATTTATTAAATCATCACATTTACTTCCAAGGATTTTTTCTTAAACAAAAAAGCAATGAACACAACTAATTACTATTTCACAATGCACAGAAAAATAAGAATATCTGAAAACTACAGCACTGAGTTAAGCCTATAACCAAAGTAGTGAAAGTACCAGCTGTAAATGAATAAGCAACGATAGCCAGCCACATTAAATTCATCAATTTTGTTTTGTCTTAGATTAAGGATACGAATACAAGTAAATTTATGCTTCTACCGCTGAAGAGTAAACTGTAAAATCATGGAATTGATGTTCTGAGTTTCTACCCATGAATTACATGGATCCGGGCAAAATTGGTCCACTCACTGTTATATTGCCGCTTCAAGAAGCAATAAATGAGTCTTTTTCTTGTCAACCCAAATCATGTTCTGAATTAATTGAGCTGCCAACCATAGGTTGACAATCTCATATTTGCCATACCTAACCCAACACAATTAAACTACCTACGCCCCCCCCCCCCCCAAAAAAAGAAAAAAATTTCAATTAACACTGGAGCTGATAGCAATTAGCAGTCTACGTAAACAGTGATTGTCTGTTGAGGCAAGGCACCTTCATTCGCTAAAAAAATTTGCTTCTTTAACGTTTTTACCAAACAGGGTCCAACAACTCCATTGATGTTATAGCTTATCCATGCTATTTATTCTCCCATACAATGTAAATTCGTAGGTGAATGAATGCATTTGTCTGGTTGGCCTTGTGGGTAGGTTTGAGTTGCTTGCCCGGTAGAGCAGCCAATCAGCCATTAACATCACACATGGTAGTTTGTCATAAGAGATTACAACATGCTCATCAGCATCATTACGTAAATACACTGTGCTTCTAAATCAAATAAATTCAATCAATTCAGCATCAAACAACCACCAATCCCGCCCCCAAATCAATTAAGGGCACGCACACAACAACATCAAGAACAGCCGACAAATCATAAATTTCAGTCAATTTTGTCAAATTCAATTGAGCATTTATATACCTTGAACAAGCAATGATCAATAGAGAGTTGAACATCCTTGAAAGCCTCACGAGCACGACGTCTAGCAGGAGCTTCGTCCATATTAGCATCGATAATCTTCTTCAAATCTGGAGAAATATCTTTGAGCTTCGCCGATGGAGGAGGAGGCGCCATTGTTGAATCTCTCCTCTTTCTCTCTCCTCCAAAATGGATTCGATGTGCGCGACTCAACTTGCCCTTCCACCCTTATCCCAGATTATCCAATTGAAAATTTAAAAAAAATTAAAATCAGGAATAAATTTTTTGAGGGGTAAAAAATGGAAAAATTAAGAATGTGGGGGAGAAATAGAACAGAATAATTAATAAATACCGAAGTCAACTGGGAAGCGCCTACTGGTGTAGGATGTTACGCATTTCAAAGCCATGCATTGCAATTTGCAGTGAGAGAATAACAAGAAAAATCAGGGAAAGAAAACAAAAAAGAGAGAGAGAGAGAGAAATTATTAGAATTAAAATTATTTTAGATTTTGAGAGAATTGAATTAAACTGGTGGTGGGAAAAAGAAGTGCTTTCTCGATGAGGAAGGGATGAGGGCCTATGATGGAGCAAACTTCGAATTTTTTTATCTTTTTTTGGCTTTGTCCCCTACAAATTTGGGTCTTGTATGTGTGTTTCCAGCACTTTAATTCGGGTAATATTAGCAGAAAAATTTCATGTTGTGATTATTTTTTAGAAATGATATAGCGTGATACTTTAAAGACCATTAAGCATCAATAAATAGTTTCAATAAGTCGAGAGAATATGTCTGACAAAACTGGCTTGAAATGGCTGTAGTATTGGATCAAGACTTGCTTGGAGTACAGTTGATCAATGCATACATATAATTTTTTTACGTTTGTTAGCATTTTAACTAGACTAGATAGCATGCATCTTGAATAAAGTACTTGGAATGGCAATGTCTTAGTTAAGCCTATACCATTAACTTACATTTTGTCAATTAAGGTATATGGCACCACTATATGATGCTCATAACATAGTCGTAATTGTGACTATTGAGAGAGTCATCTATTAATTACTATATAAAAGAGATTTATTAGGAATCTAATTGCATATAGTTTTAATGTTGTATTACTTATGTATCTCTTTCGAGATCTTGTGAGTGCTATTTAATAAGATATTGGGGGTCCCAATTATTTTATCTCTTTCTTTTACTCATAATTGGCCTATATTGGATGTAAAAAAAATGTCTTTCTTCATCGTTATATTATTGAAGAAGTTTACATGAAACAACTTCCTGTGTTTGTTTATCCTGATTGTCCACAAGGAGCACCACATGTTTGTAAACTCCAAAAGACTATTTGTGGACTCAAACAAGCTTTCGGAACTTGGTTTCGTAAGTTTACTAGCTTTCTTCTGTCTAATGATTGTTTGTAGCCAAACGGATACCTCCATGTTTGCTTATAGTTGTGGAACTACCACTGTGATTTTGCTTCTTTATGTGGATGACATCATTCTTAGTGGTAGTTCTTCCTATGTCCTTAATAATTTCATTTTGTTGTTGCCTCATCATTTTGCCATGAATGAATTGTGTGACGTGCATTATTTTTAGGATGTATGAAACTTCACAGGCATCTTTTCGACCCGGTTGAAATATGTCCATGATCTTGTTCATAAATTTCATATGCACATCGCTAAACGAATGCGTACCCCATTTCTTTCTTAAACCTCTTTGTCTTTGATGGATGGAGACTTACTGGTTGTTCCCTCCAAATATAGAAGTATGATAGATGCATTGCAATATTTGCCTATGACAAGACCTGATATTGCTTTTTATATTCATGTAATTTCCTAATATGTGCATGCTCCCCATATTATTAACTCGCTTGCTGTCAAGCTTATTTTTGGTTACTTGCAGTGCATGAGTTATGGGCTCCAACTTCGTCCTACCTAGGGGTGTTCATTATTCGGTCCAAACCCGGACCGGACCGAAGATCGGCCTAGACCGGACTGGACCGGACTGAACCGAATGAATTCAGTCCGGTCCACGGTCCACAAATTTTTTTTATTTGGTTTCGGTCCGGACCGAGGACCGAATAAAAAAATTTAAAAATCGATTTTTTACTTACTAAATTTTAATTTTCTTTTGCAACTTATAATTTTTCAAACATTCAAGAATATTGATTTGTTTTTCATGGTGAAAATATGTAGAAATTGTTCATATTGAAATAAATATAAGATGTTTATATTGTAAAAATTTGCTAGCTTTACAATTCGGTCCGGTCCGGTCCGGTCCTACTTTTTTCGGTCCGGTCCCGGTCCGATCCTTGACTTATTCGGTTCGGTCCACGATCCGTAACTTCCATCTTATTCGGTCTTCGGTCCAACCCGGTCCGGTCCGGATTTGGACCGATGAACACCCCTAGTCCCACCTCTTCTCCGTCGATAATTGTGGCTTATTCTTATGCTGATTGTACAAGTTGCAAAGACTCGTGTGGTTCTGTTGCTCTACCACTGGCTATGCAGTGTTCTTTGAATCGGAAGCTCATCTCGTGACACTCTAAGAAACAACTTATTATTTCGAAGTGTTCAACTGAAACTGAGTATGCGGTTGTCGTTTATACCGTGTTGTTGAGACTATATGGATTCGCAAGCTCCTTGATGACCTTGCTATTCGTCTCCAATCTCCCACCAAGGTGTATTGTGACAATGCCAATGCTTCCTATATGGTTGCGAATCCAATTTAGCATGATTGCGGCAAGCACATTGGCAACAACTACCATTGTGTTCGCGAGCGAGTCGTAGAGGGTGACTTGGTTATTGGATATATTCTAACTAAGCTTCAGTTTGCAGATATATTCATTAAGAGGTTACTAAGTAGTTTGAATTTTTTAGAACAAATATGTCCGTAAGATCTCTTGAATAGATCGAGGGCGGGTAGTAGCTAAAGATATATTACTTTATTTGGAATCTAATGTATATAGATTTTATGTTGTATTTCTTTGGTGTCTCCTCCAAAATCTTATAACTGCTATATAATAAAATATGAGGGCTTTAAATTGAGACAGCCTTAATTCTAATTACGTTCACACTATACAAGTGTAAATATTACCAAAGGGGGAGGGCAGGAGGAGTCATGACACAACGGAACAGGTGGATTTACGTGTAAGTAACGTTGTAGTATTGTTCTATTAGTATGGCTAAGCTAATGCAATAATGACAAACGTGAACTAGAAAAATGATAGGAATACTAAGACCTGTTCTATTTCGCGTTTTTTAGAATTTAGCTAAGAGCATACATCTCCTTGCAGCTTCTTACATCTCCTTACATCTTCTTACATCTTCTTACATCTCATAGATTTTCTATAACATTAATTTATTTTAGTTACAAAAATATGTATATTTTTGTATGATACTACCAATATACAAAATTTATAAATATCTTATGAACAAGACATTTACATAAACATAAAAACATAATATAACGCCATAAATTATATTTGAGTTTCGACATAAAATATATATTGTTATAGATGATCACACATTTATTTATATTATTATTTACTGAAAATAGGAATTTATTTAAAGAGTTGTATTCAATTTTTTCAAAAAAAATTTATTTTTTTACTGATACTTTGCTTATTCGATCAAACTAATGTTCATATAAAAAATCACCTCAAGTGGACGAAATTTTATTCACCAAATTTATGAAAATTATTATATTTTATTGTTGTATAATTAACTTAATTAATTATTTATTTTCAATAAGTATATTATTTTCATATTATCATTTTTCATCCAAAACGTTCATTGTAAAATAAATTGTACTATACAACTCATCTATAATTCAACAACTCCTTACAACTTCTTACAGCTTCTTACAACTCCTTACAGCTTCTTACAGCTCCTTACATCTCCTTACAACTTTTTACAACTCCTTACAGTTTCTTACAACTCCTTACATCTCTTTATATCTATTTATCTATCTAAAATGCGAAATAGAACAGACCCTAAACTGTGTGATTTTTGTGATATACCTTAACTAATGAATGTAATTCGAAGAGTATATATTCATACTATTCGGATTACTCTTTTTTTTTTCTTGAGAAGAAAATAAAGACATTTGTGGATTTGAAAAAGGGGAAATGAAAATAGATAGGTTTGATTGTGAGGTCTTAATATCATCCTCAAAAGTTCTGACTTATGAGACATCAATTATTTTTCCGTCACTTATACAACTATTTATATTATTTACATGCAAGCATGAAGCATTCATGCATTTTCCTTTGGATATGTGTGTGGGCTCAAATTTCAATAGAAATATTAGATATGCCCTTAGTTTTTGGAAGAATTGAAACTATTTGGTTCTGACTACTCAGTAGTCAGTAGAGGAGTCATCTAATCTCAAGTGGTGCCTTAGCCAACAGTTTTCTTTTTCTACAACAGTATCAGACTACTAAAGTTGGTGTTACTTTGCAAACTTAATTGGTTACGCCGTAGACAATACTAGGATTACACTCTCTTTAGTTTAAACTTGTTGCCATGTATGAAATTTGCAATGTTGATTAATGGTTACCTAAACAGGTTATGAGGATACCTAAAATCAGCTTTTGATTTCAAGGTATTAGCTTTTAATATTGAATGAACGTTGTTGGTGACAAAAGACAAGGGGGCGCTACTGGTACTGTTGGAATGAAGGTGGAAGCTACTGCAATAAAATCCAATGATGGCGAAGTAACAACGATTGGTTTGCAATCAAATTGCTGCTACAGACGGGTACCATGTTGGACACAAAAGCAATGATGTTATAGGAGTCAAATCCAAAATCCAACGCTAAATCAAGTTAGCAACGAGCTATTTT
>JACYFF010031958.1:105091463-105155390 GCA_017589665.1 Selenicereus undatus
GGGGGGTGGACGGGCAACAACTGCCTCAGTAGACCACATAGCAATATATGCTTATATCGTGCATCGCCAAGGAACAATGGCCATGGAGGTCCCTTGTTCTTCAGCTGGCTGCACGCAACAATTACAATGGCGAATGTCATACACCAATGCGTCGCCTACCTCCAAAGCCCCTTCGCGCTTTGCCCAGCATATATTTTAACCAATGCTTTCGAACTTGTCCAATTACTTGCAGGTGGGGGGTGTTGTTGACAATCGTCGATGTCTGCATCGATGGAGCCGCACTGGTCTCAGCTTCTGTACCATGCGTCTCACAGCGTACGACATCAACTCCTGCCGTCATACGTACCACCCTACACACATACAACGTCAACCCATTGGTATCCAACATCAACACAACAACCCCGTATAGGGTATTTATCCCACAATTGGAAACCCATTGCACTCGCCCCCACCGTCACTGCCACATCACTAGGCACGTGGTTCTAACTTTACGAGAAATACACTTACCTTCTCTGATTGCATGGCGACCTCTGGACCATCCTTACCCATGCGTTCATCAGAATTCTCGTCAGTCACCACCGCACCGGCATCAACATCTACATCACACGGTGATTGTTGACCTCCATCTCCTCCCTGCACATGAACCGCAGCAATGTCGAATGGTTTGGGCCTTTCAACTTATTACACCACATAGTCCACTTCATTGTCAACTCACCTCCTCAGTTGAGTTGTGTACATAGTCCACTGCTTTATAATCAATTACAACAGTTCCTTCACCGAGTTCAGCAGCTCCTTCGGCAACCTACATGGGAACACCTCTATCAGGAACATTCAAATACGATTGAGTTCAACTATCGTATTCCCCACAACCAACGTTGTGCGATAGTAACATATCCTGCTCCTGTCATGTTTGCCACAGACATGATTCATGTTTACCATGGTGACCACAGTTGCCATGTCACACACACATCTCATTGCGTGACGCATGTTCAGCACCAGTCAATAGATGCATAACTGATGCATATGCACATGCACAACATAACAGTATTTATTACATGTGAATAGGTGCTCCACATTTTAATTTTGGAAATGTTTATCACTCCCATCACCTGCCCCTACCACAGTCAGTACAGCTACCAACATTCATGCAATGGTAGATACCGCGTCATTGAAGGAAAGGAAATCAGTATGTGTAACAACAGCTACAAACCTACCATTCCAACGTCGACGCACCCTTCAACGTTGTCCGCCCCAACTTCGCCCGTGGGAAGCCCTCCTCGGCCTCTACCCGCATAATGGCCTCCACATTTGCATTCTGCGAAGAACCCAACGGCGACGCTTGACCGACCTACACATGTGCCACCATCAAACACACAACTCGCTCTAAAATTAAACACTTGTTTAATAGCAACAGACATTTTTGAGGTTACACGCTTTACCTTGCCCTCAGGTGCTCCACCGACGTCCACATCAGTCCCTCGGACATGCGTTGCTGAAACGCCACCCATTTTCTTGGACCGCTTTTGAGATATGTACACATTGTTGCATTTAAGCTTGCCCTTCGCAACGGCTAGGTCCGGGTGAAGGTACGGGGACGATTGCATTGGAGAAGGATTTCAGGGTCTAGGACGTGTCTGCACCCTCTTCGCAATTGATGAGTTCGGTCGTTCCTCACCGCCCCGCGACTGCCCCTACACTTCACCAACCTCCCCTTCCACAACCAACTCCGCGTCCCCCTGATGTGACCCGAACAGTTTTGATGGCACTCTCTTCCCCGCTACGATAGTCTCAGCCACGTCACTCCACTGCACCGGAGACGAGGATGACGCCCAGTCCACTTCCCCTCGCACGTATGGGGCAAACATGTCAGTGTTGGTTCCTTCATCACCTACGACCTGCCTCTCAGGTGCATCCTTTGTGGAGTGAAACCCTTGAAGCCTTGCAAACTCTAAGATGTCATGAACTGCGGTTTTCATCGCAACAGCTTCCTTTAGCTCTGCCAGTTCCCTCTTCGTCGCAGCATACACTTCCTTCTCCTTCGCAAGTGCTTCTCTTTCCTTCCTCAGTGCATCTCGGGCCCTCCGTAGTCGTTCCTCTACACTTATAACACCCTGCAACAAGAACGTCACCAAGTCAGCGTTTACTATACCTAACCTTATCCACTACGCAACACACAACACGTACATAACTCGCATACGGTTCCCCACATATTTATCACAGTATCATATTAAGCACATCGTCACATGCCAGCGCATCCTCTACATAAGCACTATACTCCTCCGACGTAATTAACGCCTCCACTGCCTGCATTTTTCTCTCATCATCCCTGAATTCAATGACTGGAATTATTTGCAATATTGAACATCACATTCATCATAAACTGAGTCCACACATAAACACGGTGCATCGCGTTCTTGCATGCATGTCCTTAACCCCACCTCGTTGTCTTTCAACTTGCAGACCACAACTCCCGCATCATATTTCTTGCCCTTGTACAAATTGACCAAACTACTCAGTCTTGGCACCTTCTTCTCATTTGCAAAAGCATATATAGTGCTATGTTCATAAAACCACACTTACATCGCACACCAACAACCGTTACATTTCAAAATCAACATCGCATTGCACACCCACATCGGTTACATTGAAATAAAAAAAACAACCATAAAAAACAACTCCACTTAATGCAAATGAACAACATCAAATCATTACCCCCACTTCATACCATACCTGGAGGATCATCGCAAACCCATTGATTTGTAAGTTCTTCATGCTCCCCATCTTCTCCCGGCTTTCCTCCGTCACGTGCACCAGAAACTCCCACACCGCCTCCGCCCAATTATACTCCCCCACCCCGTCCACATCCTCCACAACATGCAGCAAATCCCACGCCGCACCACCAATACAACGAGGGAATAACAACCCACTCACCACCAAGAACGTGTACAACTTCTTAAACATCGCAACTCTCTCGATAGTGTTGTTCACCCTACACAACTCAAGCAACACCGACACATAATTCCTGTAAATACGCACATCCTTTTGTGTTGTCCTCCGTCTTTACCTCTCTCTACACACACGCTTCTCCATTGCTCCCTTCACCACCTGCTCCACCTCACTCCCACCATCACTCATCTCAAATGCAATGCGCTTCCCAGTCGCAGGGAACCCCATTAGCAAGGCAACATCAAAGTGTGAGAATGGTACTTCCCTCCGCCCTACCTTGAAGCACTTACTCTATGGGTTCCACACTTGCAAAAGGGTCTGCACCAAGTGGCGGTCCATTAAAAATGTCCTATACTCTAGCATCGGACGCCATACCATTCCCTTTACAACTTCTTTCTGGATATCCGACAACTGATCATTTAGTGCACATATTGCGTCCAACGCACAACGGTGCCTAATATCCACATCCGCAGCGTGCTCTGTCCGCTAATCCTCTCTTACATCACTCGTACTTCTCCTCTTCACTTCCCCCACCTTCCATTTCCCCTTCTCATTCATTCCATGTCCCTTCCTATGCCCCTCCTCTCGCTGCCCCTGACATCGTACGTCATGCCTCTTCTTTGAACGCAACTCCCCCTTCTTGTCGTCACTATTGTTGCTGCTAACCTTCTCGCTTGCAGACGACTCTAAACCACTGTCCTGCCTTCCCTATTCATCACCACTGCGATACTCAGGATTACTCTATTCACCTGTCCGCCTTGACGTCTCTTCGGATAATGCAGAATGCACGCGCTTACGCCCATTGCGCAACACCATTTCGGTCACCTGCAAAACACACAACATTTTCAATCAATTACAAATGTCTCATATCTCACAGTACAGGATTGGACACACACACTGCATCCAAGGGTTTACCACAACAATGTTCACGGGTAACCACGGTCACCACACACTCATATCATGGTGACGTTACCATTCCCACCATCTTCAGCCCTAATCCCTACTATCCATGGGACAGGTGTTCATCCCATCAAACAATGCCTTCCTCCCCAAAACAACTTCTTCATGTCTACCGCACTTCATTTCCAATGCAATTCTCCTCTACTAGTCACGCACTAACAGTGACATCCTCCCCCCCCCCATATGTTCACTACTCACACTTCATGGCCACCTAAGTATCACACCTTATTCTACCATTGTCTGTAACGGCCCGAACCTAAAATTCATTTTTTAACTCAGTCTGAATCATGTTAATCCCCAATTAAGCCAGTTGGGCACTGCATTTCAATTCAGCATTTCATATACTCGTCTATATGTATACTTATTTGTGTGTTGCAGGTTAGAACGACGACGTGGCCTCAAACCAAACAATATTAAATTCATTAATAATAATAATAATAATAATAATAATAATAATAATGCTAATAATAATAACAATAATACTAACAAATCAAAAAGAAAAAGTGGGGGATGAGATAATTATGGAAAAATCTAGATTAATGGTTAAGTTTCATTAAATGAAAGGAAAAAAAAAGAGAGAAAGCCTCCTAATTAACTAAAGCCTAAAAATAAATCAAACCTCCCCCCCTTTTGTTTTTTGTCCCAGCACCGAGAACCCCCCTGTTGCTCTGCTTCTGCTTCGCCTCCTGCCCTGTTTCACAGCTCACCCCCACCCCCCTTTTTTCCGTTTGTTTCGCCGGCCACCGGTAGATCCGCCGGCCACCGTGCCTCCCTCCGCTGCCGACCGACCGAGACTCGCCGCCCATCTCACCCGTTCCTCTCTCCTCACGTGTGTATTAAGTGGTGGAGAGGTAAAAACTCTAATCTTCTTCCATTCAATTTTGATGTCTATGCTGAGATTTCTTAAATTAAATGATGCATTTGGGCTTGAGGAATACAGATTGGGGTTCCTTGAATGTTAAATGTGAATTTTAGTGACGAACAAAATTTTGGATGAGCAGGGGATTGAGAGGAACGGTTTGGTGTGTGAATTATGGGTTTGATTGTGTTAATTTGATGATGCTTATAATTATTGTCATGAATGAGTAAAGGAAATTGTTGGGAACATTAAGTTGGTCGTGAATTGGGAAGAAATCGACAGAGAGTAGGAAAATGGGAGATTGAGGTCATGTTTACTTTCCCCATTTGCTTGTGGTTGCGATAATTTATTGAACTTGTTAATCGAACTTGTTAACCTTAGTGAATTCATGGATTAAATGAGGTAATCGGCATTGGTATTCATTTATTTGTAGATTCAGAATTTGGTTGTGGTCATTTGGAATGACTAGTCGATTGGGTAATTTGGCAGAGAGTCAAAGTGGAATTGGAATTGATTTGGGCTTTAGTTTGTTCGTTATAATTCATTGATTTCCAAATTAATTTTAATGCCTAATGACTAAATTGCATAAGTTTCCTGTTATTTGGCTATCTGTTGTGAATTCATGGAGTTCGAAAGCATTTGACGTATTGGGGTGTCATTTGTAATGTACATGTACATTTCTGAATTTAAAACTGTTGGGATAGGTTGTGAATTTATAGTTTGATTTGAATGGCTATGGGATTTATTCGCACAGCTTTATAACGATTTATAACTGTGAAGGCTTAAGTGAAATCCATCTTAACTTGTTGGGGGTTATATTACATAGCCGTGAATTTAACGAATTGAGGGTAATTGACGAAGAAGAATATGAAAGCCTTATGCCTAGGCCGGTTATGTTATGCATACTATGTTCGCAAGATCCTAGAATAGGATGAATGTTGGGTGAGCAATTAAGGTCATGAATTGACTGTCTTGGGGTTGTAACCTAATTGAAGCTTGAAGTAAGTTTTATTAAGTTAATGATGGGTGAAATTAGTCTATGAATTGCCAATGACTTTTAGTGCGTGGGAAAGAAAAGTGACGTAGGTGTGTTGATTGGAGGGATGAGGCTAAGCGTATTACAAAAAGGGTAGTTGAAGGAAATTATACAAGTTGGTGCTAGGATGTTATAAGTCGGGGGTAACAAAGATACAAAGTTCGATGTTCAGAGTGAAGGGTAAGCTAATAGCTCTTTAGTCGACATTGGACAAAAAGCCTAAGGCATGTAGAATGTTTCGATTACTAATTCATTTAATTAGTAGTTTTATAAATATCCCAATTTACTTATATCGATAGCGTAATGTGATCAAAGTTTGGTGTTTTGCTTGTCTTCATCCTCAACTCTAGTTAAAAATCCAAAATAATAGAAATAAATAAGTTCAAGGAACTGACAAGCGGAAACGAATATTAACGTGATAAGAATTTGAGTAATGAAATACAAAACTGGAATGATTGTCAAGATTTAAAACAAGAATAGCAATTTACAAGGACCTTGATGCGCATTGCGCAATGAGATAATGGCAGTAATGAACTTATATCATTAACTTAAAACGCAATGGTGATAACCCTGTTAGTTATAAACACACAGCCAGCCACAAACAATCCATTAAGTTGAGAAATTTAATAAACTTCGTAATGTCGCACTAATTGGGGACAAATAAAATCTTTGAAGCAGGAATGAGGCCACTTCGGTCGCTTCAAGCTGCCAGCACGCGTGCTTCATTATAAAGGGGAGAGAATTTCAAAAAGACCAGGTACGTACATTGTTTGTGTTCTTCAAAAACTCACATATTTGGCAATGATGAACAAAATCAATGTAATGCTCCTTTAAGGAATCAGTTTACTCAATATTTTGGCACATAATCAAGTGGCCCCGTCAATGCTCAATCATCAAGGCTTATGCCCCTCAATTTACCCGCGCGGCTGCAACTCAGACTCTCCGATCGGCCTGGGAGGTGTGCACATATTTCAAGATCGCAACAGACGTCAACAAGGGGTTCACTTTCAGATAATAATCAATAAATCAATTTTACGTATACATTCTCTCTCCCCTGTTTGCAAATTAAAATGTTTTGAAATGCGGACGCCCAACCATTTACATACAAAACTTACTTAACAGCATAGGAATGTGCGTGCTGAGCTTCGGCTCATTATTCGAATGTTTTCATGTTTTCTGTTTTAGGTAAAGGATCAACGCAGAGCCCTCCTTCTGACAAGCCGGAGGAAAGCGAGAACTGAGCGAAGACTACAGTTTACTGCATGCTAGCTAGCCGGTGCTCACAGTGATTTATAGGCTAGCCTTCCCAAAACTCTGCTGGTTGTACATTATTTTGAAGATTGTGTCAGCTGGTAACTGTTAGTCATCCGCTAAGTTAACATGTGTAATTATAAGACCTAAGGGATGCCAGTGGTTGAAAGTATGTATAATTATGACATCTGTTCTAATGCATGTGGTTTTAGTTAGCCTTGTTCCGTCAAGGAATAGCGGTAGCGTCCCCAGTCACAGGACTTCCGCCGCAAATCACAAATCAGCAAGGGATTAAGTTAGAATAAGCAAATATTAGCAACTGGGGGCGTTACATTGTCCATCAACACTGCTAACGGTTTCCCTACAAACAGGTTATGCTCGATAACCAGATCCTTCAGCCCTGTGCACCACGGACATCGACATCAATACTTCAGCCTACATTCACATACATGTCCTTCACTACCTACACTGTGTATATATCACTTCTTCCACTCAACTACACACACATTTTCCCCACAACTACTACCCCAACACCAACAGGCGTATCTACGTCACTCCCCACCTATTTCCCCATGCCCTCAACCATGTTCACCACGGTGTACACAGGTTATCATGATGGTTGTCATCTCAGCTAATAACCCTACCATGTCCACCACGATGTACACAGATGCCTACCTACGTCAACACTGACCTCTACCACACATAACTCTCCCTTTCACATGGCATAAGCAATAAACTTCGTATGCACTTCGGCAGTTGTTCGTACTAAAATGAGCTATTTTTAAGGTACTTTTACACTTGTTTTATGCTCGTTATAACTGTAATTTTAAGGTTTTAATTTGATTTTATTTTGTTTTGTAAGTTTTGAATAATTTTGGAAAAATGCAAGAAAATGCGCGAAAAACAAGTTGAAAATACTGGAAATGAAGAAGCGGGCCAAACTAACTCGAACCCAAACCTTCAGCCCGTTTTCTTTTTAGCCCAAATACAGATTATCGGTCCAAAAATTTATAAAAATAAAAAAACCGGTTCAGCCTCCCAGTCCCCCCCCCACGCGTGTTGCACGTGACACTCGGCTAATACCCCCATCCCCTTCACACACTCTCTCTCCTCTACCCCGAAGCCCCATCCCAGGGAAATATTTACCTTACACACGCATTTACATTGCATCGTACATACCGTCAACTATCATCTATCAGGTAACACATTTATAATAATATTTCCACCCAAAACTACAAAGAGTTGTGATGGCTGATTGGTGTAATATGTGGCTTTTAAACTATAGGTGTGAGGTTTGAATCTAAGGAGAGCTTTTTCCCATAATCTTTTCATTTGTTTCCCCCTTTTTCTCTCTTTTAACCTTCCAATCCTCTAATTCTTTTGTTAGGTTGTTATTTATATTTAAACTTCTTTCAATGATCTTATTTCCCATAATCTAAGTGAGCTATTTTATTCCAAAGTTTGTGATAACGGATATAATATTCACTAACTTATGCGCGTAGTCAAACCCTAATTTTATCAACACAAATCCTAGGACATGTTCTTTTCGTTGATAAATTGGGGTTGATAAAAGGGTGAAATTGGTTGACGTAGGTTGAAGCGGGTTGAGGCGGGTTGAAGTTGGTATTTTTTGTCGAAGTGAGTTGACGCAGGTTGAAGTTGATTGAAATTGGTTGAAGTTGCTATATTTTTTGAAGTTGGTTAAAATAGTGAGAATAAAATTTTGAAGGAGGTGGATTGAAGTGGGTTGAAGTTGGTAAATTCAAAAGGACTAATGAAAAGAATAGGCCCCTAATTTTCCCGTATTAATTCATAGACAAACCACTCCAGTGGAAACATATATCAACCTAATGACAATATTTAGATTGTACTATGAGATTTATCTTTTATCATATATTGTTTGGTCTTGGCATGGATTTTCTATTTTACTGGAGTCGAACCACTGTTGGGCCAATAAAGAATAGAGCTCTCCCATTACATATTTTCTCCATTCACAAGATTCGAAACGGTCGGAGACCTTACTTAAGAGGAGCAAGTGACAAACCACTCAGTATACATCCTTATTTAATTTTTGTTGAATCATATTTAGAGCTGAAGAACTTAACTGCAATACATCCTTTAGTTAGTATATGTATGCTAACTTTAAGACATGCACATTTTGTTTTCGTTATTAAATTATTAATAACAAATCAAAGGTAACAAACAACATGAAGGCAGCCTAAAATGCAATAAAATCCATCGCTGTTATATTTGAATTTGAAATGATGCTATAAAAATCTAAAATTGTACGAGTTGCGAAGGGGTTTCTTACAGTATGCAAACTGATGATTTTAATTAGAAAAAAGTACACAACATGAAACCTGCTCCTAAACAAGACAATCATCAAGGCTTTCCCTAGCATAGCAATTACAAACAACTTAATTTTGCTTGTTGACACGAAAGATTCACTGCAATTGGAGAAAGGTTCCATGTAGTTAAGAAAAGATTCACACAGCAATTACAAAACTTAATTTTGCTTGTTGGCACAAAAGATTCATTGCATTTGGGGAAAGGTTCCCTGCAGTTGTGAAAAGATTCATTGCATTGCATTAAAGATTCATGAGATCAAAATTAAGATATATCATTACAATCCACCGACACCAAATAAGAATCAATAGCAGCATGCACATTTACAATCAGCAAACAGCTCTAATATCCACAAAATATTAAATTGTGTTAAAATAAATGATGGTGCTCATGCTATCCATTTTGACATTCATAGTTTCAACAAATATTTTCAAGTGCACCATCTTTGACAGATGCCATGGTACATGCCACCTACATCAACAAATATTGTGTCATTTAAGTATAAAATTTTTCAATGGCTACATGACATTGCACTGAATTTTGGAAGTATAAATCATATATATCTATCGCTTGGGAACCATATTCTTGATCATTGGGATCTTGATTATGGGGACCTACAATATAAGAATAATGTCAGTAATCTTTATGTTTATTTAATTACAGTTATCCTATGAACAGCAGAATTTGATACTGTTAATCGTTCTTATTTATTTGGTGTATCTTTCCAAAAATGCAGTGAAACCTTTCTACACTGCAGTGAAACCTTTGTACACTGCAGTGAACCTTTTGCCTAAATCAATGTACGTTCTTTGTCAGCTTATGTGCAACGACTTTGTTATTGCAATCCTACCTTTGGGGATTTTTCTCAAATACCTTATGTGCAACCATACTTGACTTTAAAAGTTGCACCAGATAACTATTCTTTGCATTGAAGATTGATAGATTATTGTTTGTTTGAGCAATTTTATGAGCATACCTTGAAATCCTAGCATATGTAACTCTTCAATAAGTAATTCCTCTGCTTCAACTACTACTTGTTCATCAAAATCCATTGATTTTTCTGATTTGTATTGCTAATTTTCAGGATGGATTATGTATATTGCTCAAAATTGTCTTGATTAAAATTCAAATATGCAGTGATTGATTTTTGCAGATTTCGCCGTGCGTTTCTTGCTCTGAATTTTCTTGCTTCAACTTTCACGTGTGTTTCTCTTCAGATGTTAGTGTTGTGGGCCGCCCAAATGCAATATGTTTATCTTGGCCCAATTTAATAAGATCCTTTTATATATAGGTGTGTATAGTTCTATGATAACCATAGACTAACTGCCATCCTAGAACCCCGAAACCCCTGCTACTCCATCCCCATCCTCATCTCGTCTCCCTGTCTCTACCCCATCTCTCATCACGCCACGCCACCATAGCCAGCACACTACAATTGTTGTCCCCATCTTCGCCATCCACGATACCCAAGCAGTCAACGGCTGAGGTTGAAGGAAGCTCGGCATAAAATCGAAGCAACCGACGCCATTGAGGGAGGTTAGGCAATTCACAATACTAGTTCGACTTTGCAAAAATTGAATGTTAGTTTGTCAAATTTCATTCGAATCCCCCTCCCCTGTTTTTATGTTCGTGCAACCATCCATGGTGTATCCGCCATTTTTGAAGAATTTTGAAGCTCGTACATCACTGAGGTCTGGGTTATGCTTCGGTTTGCTTTCAGTTCCTTCGCTCTTCTATTCATTTTACAAGTTACTGTTGATAGTTGAATGATGATGATTTCGATTTTGATTTAATGCGTTAGCATTGTTTATAGTTGATTGATTGTGGTGATACAGTTGTGCTATGTTTAGTTGTTGGTGATAATGTTTCTAGGTGGGTATTTGACAATGGAGATTGAGTTTTGAAAAGTTGATTGTTGGTGGTGAGGTGGTGATTGTGCCTGAATTGTTGATGGTCCTGCTCTATTTTTCTCCCCTTCTCCTTGTGATTTAGTCGGTTCAAATGGCTTGCGATTAATGTTATAAATTGATGCTGAAAATCGAATCTGGTAGCTTGATAGAAGGCGTTGGCTGAAGGTTGATTTTAGATTGTGTGGGTTTTAGCTTTAGTAAACTGATGTTGAATATGCAAACTCATTCATAGGGTTTTGTTTATTTGCCTAGGTCTAGTTCATTTTAGTTCGTGTAGGTTGCTTGAATGTTCAACCAAGTGCATAGCCAAATGTTCAGTTAAATTAAGGCATTAGTTCACTTTGAAAAGTTTAAATTAGTCTAGTATAGATTAACTAGTTAACTCACCCTTCTCTGTGACCATAATTTTGACCATTGTCCTTGAGGATTCGACCCTCAAGTAACTACGACGTCAGTCATACGCTTGCGGCTTTCCTTTTTAGTTTAAACTTGAAATTTACCCAACAAGTTTTTGGCATCCCAACCTCACAACAAGGAATCCCTATCTTCTCCATCTACAATTCCCACCCCACACATATCATCACACTCACCACATTTTCCACATTCACAATTGACTCAAAATTCACTACAATTGACTGCAATTTTGAAATTCGGGAATCTTACCTGAAATTGATTTTCAGTGCCGCCTCCTACTGTGCGACATGAGCCTTCCTCGCCCTTTTCCGGTGCCCACTTACCTTGCCGCCGTTGAAATCTGCCCCCTTCTTCCTTTGCCATGACCTACCACTGCCACGGCTTCCTCTACGGTTGCCTTCTCTCTCTCTGTAGCCACCCCAAAGTTGGTCACCCCAACCCCTCTTCTTCAACCTTTGACCCCTCTCTTCTCCTTCACCTTTTGTGCTCGGATTTCTCTCTCTCTCTACCGTTGCTCTACCGTGTGCTTCTCGGGATTGTGGAACGCATGTTGGTGTTCTCCTCACAGTGCTCCATTAACTGCTCCCCAACCACATTGCCGTTCCCATTACACTAACTGCCACTTAATTTTCATCAAGGGTATTCATGTAATTTCAGCTCCCTTTGCATTTCTCCCCATTTGGTTTTCCCTCCAAAAACAACACCTTCTTGTTGCAAAAAACATGGATTTGTGGAAGGCATGTTGAAGCGTGTCCCACTTGTAAATTTTCCATATCTCGTCCACTCCTTTGAGTATGATTAGAAGCCCAAAGGGAGACAACACCCATCAGTTTGGCCCATATATTTCTAAGAGTAGTGATGCATGTCTTGCTGCAAGACACTTTTAAATGTCTTGTCTTATTGTAAATTAACATATTTTATGATTTAAAATCACAATTTTTTCATTAATTATACTTAATTATGAATTGCTAACCTTAAATATTCGTCAGCTATGCCGACAAAGTATTAAATGATACCCTAATTGCATTAACCATATCCGTGAGTACATATGATACGCGTATTTTAAAAATGTGACAAATTATGTATAAAAAGATAATTTTATATAATTTATAAATTGTAATATATTTTCATGATTCAATCCTACTATTTTTTTCAATTTAAAAATATAATAATATATTTTTTTAATCAAAGTAAGACACTTATGAAGTGCCTTGCATCAAGCTATTTCTAATTCTTCCTAGGCGCTGTCTGTCTGTCTCTTTCTCTCTCTCTCTCTCTCTCCAGTTTTATTCTCAGGGTTTTCTCAGCATCTCCAGTCTCAGAGGCTGTTAATTCTCGGGCAATCTACAAGGTACAAGCATAATCACCACCCCTTTTACTATTTTAGGATATCTGATTTCCTGTGTCGTGGTAGCATTTGATTTTTTGTAGGTTAAGATAGAATTACATATGCATTTTGATATCTGCTTGAATTGTAAGCTGCGTGCTAATGCCCTACTTCAATTTGTTCTCTTACTTTAATCGGGTATGCATTGTGGGTGGGGGAGATTTTAGTTGAACTGGGGATTTGAAGGTGTGAAATTCTAAGTGGGTATTGTGGAGATCCCAATACTTTAACATGCTTAGAACTGGGGCTTTGAACTGGGGTTTTCCTTATTCATTACTGAGGGTGGTTGAATCTTTTGGCTTTTAGTGACTGCTTGGTGTAATCTGTTGTGAACCAATGTAATGACATCTTTATTGTATTAATGTTTTCCGTTGTCTCCATGTGAAGGTCTGATGAAATTTTGCATGTAATAATGTGCTTGGTAAATATGGAGCTTCAATAGTCCGATGTATTGTTGAATGTTTTTTAGAAGGATGGGGTCTCTGTCTCCGAAGTAATGTTTCCAGTTTCTGTAAATGTTATGTCAGCAAACTTACCATCTTCCCTTTCTAAGAGTTGACGGTTGATGAAGTTTTTAGGCTTTGATCCTATGTCTAGAATCACGGTAACTGTCAGCCGCATTAGCGATAGAGTTCTCCGAGGGCAGATTCCCCCCCCCCCCCAATTCATAAGACTCCTAGAGGACCAAACCATTGTTTAAGGGGAATAAACGTCGAACCACTTGAACCAACTTGCATGGTGTAACAATCTTAACACGTGAACAAGTGCCCAGTTGATTGTTGATAGACTTTCGAAGATATTAATGTAACTTCCATGGGTAAATGTCAAGCTTCTATGTTTGAATTATTGAGGCTCCGTGAAGGGTAGGATCTCCCTTAACATCTCAGTTCCTATCATATTTGCAAACTTATGATGCTTTATTCCTCAGTGATTCCATGGATGCATGTTCATATGCCTTGGGTGCATGTTGACATAGATAATACATGTCCAAAATTCAAAATTAGGAAATAGGCAAAGCTAGATTTTTGTGTTAGACATTTAAGTACATGGCAGTCTTACTTGGGCAAGGAGGGAAGACAAATCCAAAAATAAACAGGGAAAATCTGAAAGCTTAGGCGAGGGCTTAGCTGATATTCTGCCTCAACCACAAAGTTAAAGTGTCTGAGTGCTTTATGTAAGTTGCCTCCACTAAGAGTAAATAGCATGAGTGTGCATGCTTGTTATACAGTTCAGCTTTACTAACAATTACTGGGAGGCTATCTCAATTCTGAGCTCTCTTCTCTCTGTCCCTGGTATGTGATTCATTTTTCTATGTTTTTTCACAATTTAGAACCTCTTTCTGCTTTGGTTTTGGCCAGTATACACCTTGCTTCTTGGCTTGTCTTTGTATCTTGGGTTCTACTTCTAGCTGCTACTTATTAAATTGTGAATCAGTATCATTCTTGGATATTGCAGAAAAGTAACAGTGTTTACTTTTAGAGCATTTTCTCCTCTAAACTTAGGTATGTTTTCTAAAGTTGCTAAATTTTGGATGCAGTAGGGGAATGGCAAAGGAGGTGTCGCTATGTTCTGAAGAAGAGGCTTATGACCTTTTGGATCAATTAGAGCGTATTTTAGATCACGACCCTCTTATGTAAGTCACTGAATTGGATGCTTGTCTAGTCCTACAAATTGCAGTGTTTGATACTTTCTTTAATGTAAATATTTTTGATGCACCACAAAGTAGGACTATTTTGCACATTACATCAGTGACAATTCGGTCACATACGCTTATCATTCTGCTGGAGCAAATAACTGTAATAAACTCATCATCAACAATCCTTCTAAAGGCATCTCTATAGCTTTGCAGCGGATCACTATCCTAAGAATAGAGCCCCATGAAATCGTTTGATCTTTGCCACACCCATTGGAAGTGCAAATGTCCAGTTAAGTTCAGTATAGTTCTGCAATCACCTTGATTTCTCTCCCAGTAGCAGTTTAGACTTTAGACTGTTCGTCTGGTCAAACAGGAAAGGGAACCCATCTCTGACTTCTTCTCTTGTTGCAGTAATTCAATGTTTTTCAGCAATAATGTATTAGAATGTTGCATCTGGGTGGGGAACATTATCCCTCACAGTGCTAAGCCACGAGTGTTCTAGGATACTGAGTCTGAGTGTGCCAAGAATCAAATCAAAGCTTGATCTGTGCACCATTCATCTCTAATGGACTTGATTTGTTTTCAGTGATGAGGTGGGATTTATTCATCCCTCCCATCTATTGGTCCTCAACAAAGAGGCAGATGCTACCCCGGTCTCCTCTGATATCCAAGAACTAGATGCAAGAATGAGCCCTGAACCATCTAAGTGTGATGCACCACCCAAGGGGAAAAAAGCTTTCTTCTGGAATAAAGATCACAAGTTGGGAGTTTCGACTGCATATCTTCTTCCACTGTATAAAGCTGCAAAACATAAATTCATGGAGGCATTGGCGATCTACAAAATGCATTCTGGACCCTCCTTTATGAACGAGAATTTGCCTGGAAACATTATCTTCTCCAAGGTGGAGGATGAAGTAATGAAACACAGCAGGGCTCTTTTGTTACTTAGCAGTGACTTTGGTACTGCATGGAATGCAAGGTCTGCCTTTCTTTTCTATTGTTTCCCTGGGGTACTGCACTAGAAGCTTACTTTCTGAGTATTGAGTTGCAGTGCACTCGAGCTGTTCTTTCGTCTCATTGAAGTTTGCAACTGAGATATTCTTTTGTCTGCTGAATGCAGAAAGGCTGTAATATCAAATAAAGAAGATTTTTCGCATTCAGTTGAACTCCTTGTATCTGCTTTGGTTCTCTCTTTTGCTCCAAAGTCTGAAAATGCCTGGAGTCACAGGTAGCATCCTTTACATTGACATATTTGTTTCTCTCAAAATGATGCAACCTAAACTTCTTGTTATAGTTTGCTTCTCAAACGAAAAAGAATCTGTTTTTGACTGTGTGATCATGTTGGTGGCACTAGCAATATGCTGCTGTTTCCCCACCATACATTCTTGAAATGGTTGAATAGAAATTTCCTTTTTGATATTGTGGCTTTGTTTTGCTGGCTTGTTTACCTTGATTCTTGATAGGAGGTGGGTGATCAAGAGAATTGCTAGTAGATGTGATACGCTGGAAGAGATTTTGGATAAAGAGTCTAAGCTTGTGGAAAAAATAGCAGAGGTTTAATCTCAGCTGCAGAACTGGATGTTGTTACTTGTTAAGGTTTATTTGCTCTTCATTTTGAGTGGCTTGATAGTTAGCGATGGTTTCATTTTGTCCATGTGGCTCCTGCTCGATTCATTTGGCTGGTGAAGGAGATATATGGCAGCATTTTGTTTGTCATTGGTAAATAAATTGTTTGCTGACAGACATGCACTCGGTCTTCCCAGAAGATTGTCATTTGTCAGGGTGTGGCACGGAGTTGTAATTCTGTGGGATTGTGCAGTAAGGTAGAGGTTTTTGTGGCACAAAAAAAGAATCCTAACTACATGTGAGCCTCCTTTGCAGAAATCTAAAATGAACTACCGGGCTTGGAATCACCGATGTTGGTTAATTTCATATATGAGTAGCAGACAGGTGAGGCTCTGAATCGAACTAGCATCTATCATCTGTGTGCATTTCAATCCTTTGCTTTTGGGCCTTATTATTTATTAATGGATGTTGTGCTCTTCAACTAGGATGTAGTTTGAAACTATAGATTCAACTGCAAGTTTGTTGTGAAATTCTATTGGAATAGATTTTTGTGGAGAGCTTCTTAATAGGTAACCTGACCATTTATTTATTTATTTATTTATTTATTTTGGTGGTATATAACAAGCCTTAAAAGTTCTACATAACAAGGCTTGTAGCAATGGTCGGCTCACAATAGTGACCAGACCTGAAAATCCTTTCTTGTTATGCGTATTATGAAGTGAGTGCTTTCTGTCCTGTACAAAATGGGGGCAACCACTATGTTTTTTTTCAGAGGTCTGCTCTTGTTGAATTCGTGTTTCAGAAAGACATTGCTTTTGGGGGGGGGGGGGGAGTCTCTGGGTAATGTTTAAGTCTAAGAAATATCTTAGGACGCAAATCTTTTATTTGGACTGCTTAACCTCCTTTTTTGGGCCTTATGGTGTAAAACCTCCCAAAAATGGGGAGAGTGGTCGTATTACTTCCTTTTGGTTTCCCTCATGCATATTCCTGAAATGCAATATGATCTTGCAATACAGGTGCTATTTCAGTTGGACACCAGCAGATACTGGGCTGCATTGCACGTTGCTGATAGTAGTTGCTTTCATTATCGTAGGGTAATTGTTCCCTGTTAACTTCTCTGTCTTAAAATGGATCTTATACTGAGTTGTATTGAAGTCCTTAGTAGACTCAATTTTTCAGCCTTTGTGAATGTGAGGAAAATGAAAATTTCAAATTTTGTTTCTTAAGCTATTTGTGTTCTTATGCTGTTTAGCTGACCTGATTTTTCTTACTGCAATAATATTACTTCTGTAAAAAGGAGAGCTCATTAAGTGCACTGGTCAAAATGTAGGGACACTTTAGTACAGATGGAAAATACAAAATTGATGTGTCTCTTAGTGCTCTAGTTGTTAAATATCTCTAGGACCAACCAGAATAGAGATGTTTCTCATCCCTTTGTAGCTGTACAGTCATATATAGTTGCTCGAATTTGTTACCCTGTAAAGTCTTTATTACCACCCAGTCCAAAGTTGATTAGGAACAAATCCTTTGTGTTACGTATTGTAGGGCAAAGTGCAATGCAGTGCTGTGCAATCAATAAAACAAAATTGACTAAAAATGTGATACTGATTTTATTTTCATTCATTGCATTACGGTTCAGCCTGCCAAACATGATGTTAGATGCTATGCTAACCACTGCTCCAGAAAAGCACGAAAGCAGGACTTTTCTGATACTCCTAGTTGCTGACAACTTTACATTGACATCCTTATATAATCACCACGATCACATCTGTTTATAAACGCCGCACTTGAATTGTACTCTTTCCATCTCATGCTTCTTTGGAGGCATTTCTCTTCATGAAACATTCTTTTTCCCAGCATTTGCTATCTGGGTTGATTTTAAATGTGTCCTTACGTATACTGACTCCTTATAACTAATGATTCTCTGAGGCTTGGGTCTTCACCATGATTCTGAACTAGTGTTTCCTTGGCAGTTATCTCATATATGTCGATGCTTTTGCTGGTTTGACAGAAATTAATGTTGCAAATGTTGGCGGATGCAAGTGAACAACAGGATGCAGTAGCATGCTCTAGTCAGTTAAGATCAGTGAGGAAATTTTGGAAGGTAATGTTGTGAATTTTAGAGAAGTTAATGATCCTTAAATGGTTGTAGGGACTTGTTGACAGTAGTTTCCTCATTTGTTATCTTGTTCTTGTTCATGTCGTGCCGTAGTTTTTCTGATGAAAGAGTGGTTGAAAGAACCCTTGATCTTTCTTTTATCAGACGAAGGACAAAACTTAGTATTACACCACTGCCCTTCTCATATAGCTCATCTGGCAGAGATATGCTAAAATTTCTACTTTTCGCTTCGAAGGCTGCTTAGAAATAGAAGAGAAGAGACATTTGGTTGGAAATCTGAAGTGATCATGCAACCCGTTCAAGCATGGGAGACTTTCCTAGGAACCCACACCCATTAGATAGTAATTCCCTTTGAATTCTGGGGTACAATAGAAACAATATCATTGCAATATTTAACAGTAGAGATAAGGATGTATGGAGATTTGACCCCCACCTTCTTCCATGCGACTCTTGGGTTGTGACACTGTTTGTAGTGTAGGTATATCCCTTTCCCCTAATTTACCAAGTTCATTCTGTGTTGATGGTGGCAGGACGAGCTCGACTGGAATGAGATGCTGATAAGACGCTATATTGGGCGGGAGGTGGTGAAAATCCCTTCTCTGTAAATTGAATTGTCCTTTATCATTTCATCTGTTGCTTGTAATGATGACCTAGTATCGTTCAACATTTTCCAGGCCTTATGGCTTCATCGCCGGTTTTTGTCAGTGGGTTTGGTGAAGCATTTTGTAGCCAATGAGCAGAATCCTAATGGAGAGGGTGAGGTAAATAATCATGTCAAAGTCTTCATGGACTATGAGCTAAGTCTTCTTCAAGATTGCCTGAATATCCCAGAGAGTGAGTTTGAGGATGCTCAATCCCAGGTCATCCATGCTGCTTCCTACGTGCTGCGGCTTAATTGGGTGAGCGCACGATTTCCCACCTCCTTTCACCATCGAAACATCGAAAATAAAGCTTGTCTACTAACAAATATCTTGTTATGCAACTCCTTGGTATATTTTCCCAGGAAATTTGCTCGTCTTCGAGTATCAATCTCAATCAGGAGCGGAGGATTAGTGACCTGGGGGAATTGCTCAAAAGACTTTGCCCGGAAAAGAGCATCGTTTGGGATCATCTGACAACAAATTTATACTGACAATGCAGACTCCATGTTCTTGAGACTATTTATACTGAAGTTTGTACCTTAACCATTTAGTTTGAATGATCCGAGGTCAGACTTACAGATAACTTGATCTCAATCCGGATATGAGCGAGTTTAATTCAAACTGAACAGCCTCAGATTTTCTTGCCTTGAGTTTGCTCCAACTTGAATAAGATCGGACTTACATATTAGATTTCTTTTCTAATTTTACTACCCGTTTACTCCTCTATGTCCTTTCCAAATTGCCCACTTGCTACAGTATAAATTTGTTGTCTGATGGTTTATTTCATGGTCATTAATTCTACGAATCATGCCAGGCGCCAATCAGCAAATTTTTGGTTTAGGCCATGTTCTACGAAACTAGTCGTTGTTTAGGTAACAAAATAACGATTTAAGTGGTGGATAGTTGTTCTAATTTAGCTATTAAAGGATAGTTGTAGATGAGCAGTTGAAGAAAATGTGTTTGGTAAATTTAATTGTTGGGGTAGCTTATTAATTTAAATTGACATAAAGGGATATAAATAATTTCAAAAGTAAATTTTTGAAGGGTATTTTTTGACCAAAAAATATAAAACGTTATATTTGAAGGTCAAAAGCTAATGTTATTAGCTTTTTAGAAACACAGCTTGAATTGTTAAACACTATTTAAAACGTTAGTCCGAACATTGAATTATCGAACACTTAAAACTGAGTGATTAGTGTCTTGACTTGGTCAACACATTATGAATATTGGGATTGGAGAATTATATTTGCACCAATAACTACACCAAAAGTGCACTAACGTATTTTCATTGATTTAATTTAATCTTTATTCATAAAAACCCTTACATTTATGGTGAGATTTTCCATTTTGTTGTGACATGTCATGTTCAGTGTCAAAACAGTGTAGTTATGTTAGTGTATTTAAAATTATTGCATTGGTATGGCTAAGGTCATGTCCAATGGAGTGATTTCTTTTTTTCTTTTTTTTTCCTTCGACCCTTCTTTGTTTTTTTGGGGGGGGGGGGGGATAGCAGGGGGAGGTATCATATATTGCGCATCACCATGAAAATAATTACAGTAGTCTTCCGCACTAGGACTTGATCCGGCCAAATCTTCACGCCAAACACATGATTTCAAGTCATGGGATTGAAGATGAGCTAAGCAGTACATTACTTTAATCCCCTCCATTTTCTAACAAAAGAGAAAACACAATGATCAAACTTAGAACATTAAATGTAAAGTGTCATCAACCAAAATACCAATGTCATTTACGGCATGGGATTTTTCAGCTTCGAAATCACACCAAGGAAATCCCCTTCGGTCTCCGTGCTCATGAGGCCCACACTAACCAATTCTGGAGCTCCATGCCAACACGCTCAAGCTTCTTCTAACTCAACATCTAGAAACCCCTGCACTTGCAAGACTCTTTCTCTTGCAAGACTCCATCCATTCACTCTGACTTGAATTGGATTTATTTTCTTTCCCGCATACAATTTTGTGTTATTTTTTTCATCCAAACTTATTCTGTCCACTTATCGATGCTATAACAGGCGCCTTCCTATTATACTAATTGAATATTTGAACATTTAATACTAAATTAGAGGAGACTAACAAATGACAAGTACGTAGATCATGCTGAGGAGCTGGTTGGCAATGGAGTGAGACTAGGACTCTAAGGTAGAGAGGGGGGGGAGAGTCAATTAAGCAACTAATGAGGGATGGGTGTTTGGGACTTAGGGTTGAGATTGAAGGGTGGACTTTAAATTTGTAAAATTTTAGATTTGAATTTTAAATATTCAATAAAACAGTCGGATCAGATTGAAATATTGGATCGGATATTATCTTCCCTCTGAATCGATCTGAATCTGATTTCAATTCGAATTATTTTTCTCGGTTTCAAACTTGAACATTTTATTCTCGAATCGAAATTTGATTACTTTACCTCATACCAGATCAGATATGCCTCAAACTTATATATAATTGTCATCCCTACTCTTCAACACAACTACAAATGGAGCATCATCCCAGGAAGGTTGTGAAGACTCCAAATAGATTTTTTTACAATTATTATTAAGCCAAATGACTAAAGACCACATAATAAAACTACATAACAAACAATTGAAGTACTTCAACACAAATCAAACAGCTCACAAGCTAAATCTAGACCTATGCTCAATATCAAACTATAAAACTCCTCATTCATGACAATGTGATACAATAACCATCACCTATGAGAACACCCTTAACGTAGGCCTATTCATCCATTGAAGCAAAAGAACTCCATAGAGGGACAAAAGAAACCTATAGTTACAAGCAAGTATATCAACTACTTCATTCACTCATCTTAGTCTCCCATTTGCCCCAAGCCCATCCACTATACACAAGCCTGCAAAAGCAGCCACATTCAGTAAATTTGATCTTCCACAACAAATTACTGTAAACAAAAAAAATTCTTTTCAGTCTTCTACTATATGCACATTCCTCTTAAGCAATTAACCAAAGTTATACTATTTTACTTGTCATCTTTATATTTGGGATAAATTCTATATAAAAAAAAGTAATTCTTCCACATAAAACCAAGATAAATGTGGATGTTGATTTATTTGATTTGTAGAACTTTGAATACGTTGATCCTAGAGGCTCCATTAATTTTTAATTGCCTTTGGTGTAGAAGAAGTTTGATTACAGCCTGGTTAAGCACCCCTAGATTATCTGGGTTTTTTTTTTAAAAAAAATTGCATAATCTCACTCAATATGTATATTATACTCTAAGGAGCGCATACTCCCAAGACCCTCATCATCAAATATATATTAAAAAATTAATATATGAAAAATATATGCTTGAAAAATATATACACATTGGCAACGGGACTATATGCTCCTGGGAGCACACAAGAAATTATCTAATCTCACTAGAGGGGATCAAGTACATTAAAACTTGAGAACCTTTATTGAAACTTTGACATTATTAAATTTAATCAATGTCTCCTTTTTTTGCGTACGGGGAACAGAGGGGGTAAATCTTCTTTGGCTGCCCAAAAAAAAAAAAAACCTATATTTGAGCCACGTGCCTGAATTTGACTATGTTAGCATTTTTTCCTCGAATGATAAGATTAATTCAAAAGTTGATTTAGTATAAATTGACACCAAACTAGCTCTTACTAAATCAAATACTACCCATTTTCATGGAATATCATCAAAATTAGAAACCCACAACAAACATTCGTTATCTACCCTAAAAACAAGTAGTCAAATTGACTTTAACAACTTATCCCTCTTTCCACTGCCTCTATAACTATGCATAAAAATCAATCCCCCCCCCCCCCCCCTTTTTCTAACTTGTATTAAGAAATTAAAAAGGAAAAAAAATGAGTAACTTAAACGAAGGAGGCAATCTAAATACGAGTTTATTGAGCAGTGAAGATATGAAAATGTTGAATATTTGGTGTTATGATGAAGCCAAGGCTTGCTGGTATCCATATTACAGTTGGCTCAGCGCTGACAATGGTATTGTTGGAGATGATGATAATGAAGAGATTGTTTGGGAACTTGATGTTTGGAATTTGATGGATATTCGAAATGCTCCTAACCCTCGGAATTAAATTAATCGATCGATATTTGTATATCATCTTACAGCATTCTTGTTAGCATATCTAGATTAAGATAGTCTGAAAATAGATTTTGTATCAATGTCTCGTTCAGAAATTTTGGCATGGATACCGATTCAGAGCTTGTCAATAGTCGTTGTATTTGACATTCGTTTCTTTTTAAATTATACGTAAGGAGTATTAGCAATAATGTAATTGTAAGTAGTACATGAAAATTGCTTCTGATTCAGAAGTAATTTAAATATTTCTTTAGGTAATTGGAGTTCAAGATACAAAACAAAAAGCCGAAAATTAACAAAATCACTTCAAATATAGAGCAAGCCCAAAAGAAACAAAGATCACAAATTCAAGGGCATTGAAAGTTGGAACTTAGAAGCCTGGGGCTTGTAGGCAATGAAACTGGTGCACTGCACTTGACGAACGTTGTCGAACCCAATGATCCTTATGAAGGCGTTGGGGTAAGCCTTAATGGTCTCCTCAAGCTCGGTTATGAATTGGGTGGCACCGGTGCATCCGAACATGGGCAGCTTTTAATGGCGAAGTCAAGAATTTCGGAGAGGGGTGTCAGAATTAATAGTACATCAATGCACTGCACTGTTCGGTAATCCTGTGACAAGGAGGCTACTTTTTGGCTTTGGCCAGGCTATATAATTGGTTTCATATCTTATTCATTCAGTGTGGAGTTTTTATTTTGGGTGTCATTTGTGGTGTTTATTGAATAAGCCTTCTAATTTGTGCTTTCAAAGTTGAAATGACGACTGGGGGTACTCAATGCAGTTTCACTCATCCAATAGAAAAAGGTATCAAAGTAAGATCGCAAAACAAAAGATTAATGCCTAAGCCTATTGTATAGCTTAATACCCATATTTACTAGAAAAAAAGGACCCAGATTCTTAGAGTGCACCTATTCTTAAATTTGTGACTATCAACTTATACTTTTAGTTGGGATGGTTCTTTAATATAATATCGGAGCCTTATAACATCTACGCTTCAAGCTAAAAGGGAATTTGCGTAAGGTGACATGTTGGAGCACAAAATCTATTCTTGGGCATTTAACCATGAGTTTAAACTTTTAGTTAAAATGTTTATTTAATATAAATTTCTTAATAGGTCTTACAAAACTAATATTCATGCCTTAATGTGGATCACACCTTATATGTGAAAATTATTACAAAACACACTTTGTAACCTTTATGTAATGTTTGGTTGGATGTGTTGGTAGTAATGGCATGAGATAGCTTCAACTATTCTCTCTTGAAATTGTCCCATATAGGAAGTTTTGACACTTGGTTTGTGGTTTATATCTCCCCTCCTTACTTGGCCATGTTGAGTAAGTTGGGCCTAGTTTTCCTAGTAGAGTGAGAAAGAGTGGTGACCATGTGTGGACCACTTGTGTTGGGCTGAACTTGTTAATATTTTTGGAAAATTAACTCCAAGCCACACCTATTGGTGGCAACCCACTGCTCACTCCAGCCACATATTTTGGCTGCTTCCTCCCTGCACCAGCAACCAGCACTCTCCTATAAATACAGCATTCTTCAGCTGTTGAAGGCACACAACATCTTCTGCTCCTCTCTTCTTTTGTTTTGTTCTTTCTCATCTTCAGGGCAATTATATACTGCGTGTTCCAAGTCTCTGACCTCGAGTGGCCGAATTCAGGGGCTCACTGCGTTAACCTTGGGGAGCAATCGACTGTTTTGATTTGCGCCGCGATCAAGCCAAAATTGCTTTCAAGGTAGTGGTTAGGGCTGGCAAAAATTCGGGTCCGGGTCAATTCGGGTCCGGACAAATCGGACATTCGGGCAAAAACTTCATACCCGGACCCTGTTCGGATTACAAATCGGACACTTTGACCAGACCCGGACCCGGACCCGGTTGTCCGAATGTCCGAATTTGTAATATGATTTTAGGAGATTGTGACCAAAATTTTGTGTGACCGAACCCGAACCCGATGTTTCAATGTCCGAACCCGATTGTCCGAATTTATTTTTATAAAATTTTCTAAAGAATTTGAACTAAAATTACATATAAACATAGTTGTCCGATGTCCGAACCCGGTTGTCCGATTGTCCGAATTTGTCCGAACCCGAAATGGTTCAAAAATCCAGACAACCCGAACCCGAATGTCCAAACCCGAACCCGACCCGGTTTAAATTCGGACATGACCGATTGTCCGAATTTTAAATTCGGACACGAATTTGGTGACCGTACCCGGTTTTTTCCGGGTCGGACAAATTCGGATAATCGGGTCGGACAAATTTTTGCCAGCCCTAGTAGTGGTATACCACAGCACAGTACTAACATTTTCTCTCTGCCATTGATTTCCTACCAATACTTCTAACAGGATGTAATGTAATGCAATCAAGTTTGCAATGTAGTCATGATTACTTAATTTGTGATAATTATAATTACAAGATAGTTCTTTTATTGCAATGTTCTTATACAACCAAACAAGGTAATGAAAATGCAATTACAAACTTGATTACATTACAAGATTAATTATATCTAACCAAATATTACATTACAGTAAGCAAACGTGCTTAGCTACTTATCTTGATCCCTTGCAAGCGTTGTTATCATCTCCTACTATTTATAACAGACTTTCTTAAATTGTTGAGGTAAGGCTGCCTACATCTGGATCTCCCCAGACTCTGCGAAAGCAGGACCCACACTGGGAGTTGTTGTTGTTGTTGTTGTTGTTTCTTAAATTGTGGACACCACTGTAAGGAAAAAAAAATGTGGACACCGCTATAAGAAATGAACGAGAATCATTGTAAACACTTAGGAGTTAGGATAAAGCTTTATTTCAGAGAAAAAAATGATGAGGACTAAAAATTTCTTTAGCACTAACAAAGACATATTGATCGAATGGCTGATAGCAAGTTTTTATATATGGGGATATATAATTCATTATCTATTAACTCTAGCCATTGTGTCTCGTGTTTTACTGGCAAATAGTCAATATCTTAAATTTTCCCTTAGAAGAAACAAATATAGAATTCTAATTATTATTTCAAAGAAACGCTACAAGTTTAGAATGCCCTTTTATACTAAAAAAATAAAATTAAAAATTGAAAAAATACAAATAAAAGTTGAGGACCTTATAGAAATTTTCCGAACTTTATCCAATTATAAAACACAAGATGAACAGAGCCATCGTTACAAGACAGTTGGAAATAACAGAGGTAAGAGGAAAGATTGGAGCACTCTATAAGGTTAAAGTTCCAATGAAGATCCAGAGTGACATAGATGAGCAATACAAAGAGGGGAATCAAAGCACAAACAAAAGAAAGAAAACTTAGACACATATGAGAAAATCAAACACATATCACAAAGGAAAGCCAAATTGACTGATATACAATGTCATATCAGATCAGCCTACTTCTTGATCAACTCTCTTAGAAGCCTGCAGGCTTGTAGGCAATGAAACTAATGCACTGGACTTGGCGGACTTTGTCGAATCCCATGATTCGGATTAAGCCGTTGGGGTAAGCCTTCTTGGCCTCCTCGAGCTCGGCTATGACTTGGGTGGCGGCGGTGCACCCAAACATGGGCAGTTTCTACATGGTCTAGTAGCGTCCATCATAGTATCCTGGTGACCTCTGGTTCTCACGTTACACAAATCCGTGTTACATTACAGGGGAACAAAATCAACAATTAGTATTGGTATAGTTGAGATCTATGGTGAGGCAGACTCATTTACGGGTGACTTTTTGAATGTCTTCATAGGGTTAGTAAGTTAAACTAGGGTGATTTTTTAATATAAAGGTGAGACAACAGACTTACGTAGGACTATATGAATAAATTGTTTGTTAACAAAAGAGTGGGAACTTACTTCAAGTTCGAATTCCAAGCAAGGAATCCATCCCTTGTTCATCAGGTATTGGACTTCGGACAACAGTGACTCTGGGAGAGAGATTAGGAAGGTAAGGTGGTCACACATGTAAACGAACTTAATAACAACTTTCTAAAGCCCTTGACACTAATAAAGTTGCAATCATCTAAATTCAATCCCCAAAATCCCACCTATACATATTGTTGAAGGATCAAATATAACAACCGTCCATCCAATTATGTAGATGTTGTTTTTATAAGATTCTAAATTAAAAACTTTAATTTGAGTGTCTACCATTCCCTATAAAAGAATAAATGTTGAATTTTCTGTAAATCAGGCCAAAACAAAGGAGCAATGTATATAAATCAAATGGGATTTTAACCCAAAGTCAACAAGTGATAAGTAGAATGACTCATTGACTAACTTATATACAAACTTTAAGCCTCTCAATTTGACAATGTGGGACAACTAGACAACCCACTCCTCCGTTATATATTCCAACAATGAATAACAGTTTTATAGTGTAATTTGCTATAGCCACTATCCAAACACAACTAATTACATTTTATTTTTAAAAAAAATCACCAACTTGTTCATTGCATCTAACAATTAATTTTCTAGTGCAAATCTACCTATTTACCTGCATGCATTTGACTCTGCAACCATTGCTCACAAGAGAAGTGATATCGTTATTCTTCTTAGTAATCGGGTAAGAATAAATAGACCTCAACCCATTAAAGGAAGCCACCATGTTAGCCTGAATGGAGGGGCGGGCGGTGGCGGCATTGGACATCAAGCCATACTTAAGATCTTATTACCGAGTTTAAGAGGAAGAATCATAAATTTTTTAAAAATGGGACTATGGTCATGCTGACTTCGACTTATGGTAAGTACTTATCATAAATATTCAATACATTTTAAGATAATTCAGCACAATTCAGTACTGTTAAATACTTACTAAAAATATCTAATTATATTTTTTTAATAATTTGGCATATTTCAGCAATAATCATCAATAAGTACTTCTCATAAGTTAAAAAGAACATGCCCTATATATATTGTAAAAGCCAAGATTGCTAAGAGATAACTAGCGTTATGTTGTAATTCTTCAACGGCCTACTCGTTTCATCGTTAGCTAATCACTTAGCATTGCTTTCTCGTCCTTACTAGTCTTCATTACTTACCGGTCTTAATTACTTATCATCATTGCTACTTTTTTACACATGTTCACAATAGCTTATTGCTTCCTGCCACTTTTACCACTAACTTCCAATTACTCATTGTTACTTCTTGCTATTGGATCGAACAACGGAACAAGCACTAAAGCTTATTCTTTTTAAAAATTGCTAGATTCTTTGAAGGTAATATTTTGACACATGTCATTTTGACAAAATTTTAAAAATAATTACTGGTTTTGTTTATTTTTTAAAGTTAGTCATGCAAATTAATATCATATTATTGTCATTCAAAAACTAGACAAATAGGGACAATATTGTTTGTCAAACTAAGAAGCATGACGGATTATCTTTTCAAAAAATATGTACAATTAAAAACTGATGAAACTTTTCACACATTATACTAATAGACGTACTAATTACGTTATCAAAGGAAGACCAGAGAATTCTTAAATTTAACTGTTCTTTTTGTGGGTAAATTTCAAATATTAACCTCAATTCACTTCAACCAAATTCAACTCATTTTTATTATTTTAATCAAGTTCAAGTTATCACATAAAAAAATTCAATTCACTTTAACCTATTTTAACTCACCTCAAACCTATTTTTACCTACTTTACGCTTTTATCTACCTCAATTTACCCATGAAAAAAACACGTAACTCGTTCTGTTAAAGTTTTCAACCCAGGCAGATGTCTAATCAGGGCCAAAAAGTCATATGCCGAATGGAGAATACGAATTTGCATATCGAACGATTTTTTTCAAAGGGGACCTTCTTCCTTCCCCTCTAAAAAATTTCAGCTTGTTCGTTGGTACCAGCTACCCATAGGATTCATCAAAATCAATTTTGATAGATGTTATCGTTTTAATTTACCGCAAGTGCACGACGTAGTTGTAGTTAGCAACCGGCAAGTACGGGTCGAATCCACAGGGAACTTGGCTTCAACTACCAGAATTAATTAGACAACTCAAGCTAGGCAGTCAAATTCGTGGTTGAGGACTAAACTAAGTGAATCGATAGCAATTAAGAAGTGTAATGAACAACACAACAGAAAACACATAGATTGGGATTAACAGCATGATTATGCTAGCGAATCGATTACTAACCCAATCAAATGTCCCCCAAGCATGCATTACGAATGAATAGATTGTCATATAAGCTCACCTCCTCCCTCTCTCAATGGTCGAAGACTAATCCTAGAACTATAGTCGCCTATTTTCATGGGACTAAAGGTTGAAGGATTACAAGATTCACAATCTCTAATCCCAATTAGAACTTAACTATTTTCATGTTAAAATCCTAATTGTCTACTAAGACGCACTGGGTAAAGGTTTCGTCTCTCAACGCTCCCCTAAACCCCAAATAAAAAGGATGAAATGCTCTTTCGAGCATTTCATCAAGCATGTGGCGTGCATAGTAGAATTTATAGTTGCAAATTAAAGGGGAAGCAGAGATTGAGCCAGTACAATATTCAACTATACATATTCGGCGTCAATCCCAACCTAAGTTGAAGAATTTAGCCTACAATCATATTTCTAGCAATAACCAAAATGTTCGATTCAACAAACATCGCAAACAAAACTCAAGTATTCAAAAACAAGAGGTGAGAGAATTAGAACTAAGAACCTGGAATTAATCGTAGAATGAACTTCAATCCAATAACGAATTCTAAAGTATCGAAAACAAAACTATCTATTAAAACCTAAAATCGCCTAAGGGCGTTATGGGAAACGAAAAACTGAATAAAACTGAAAACTCCCTCCCCTGAAAACAGCCCCGGGAGAAATTTAAGTCGTGACGCGGAAACGGGGGCGGCACGGTCGTGCCCAGAGGCACGGGGTAACCATGCCAAAATGCTGCCCGATGACAACCCAAACTGGCCACATGGCACGGAGGTGCCACATGGCACGACCGTGCCACTTGGCTCCTCGGCCAAGTGTGCCGGTTCAGGGGTGGTTTGGCCGTGCTGCGCGAGCCCGGTTCCGTGGGACCTCCGTGCAATGCTTTTCCGCAACTTTCATCGCCTTCCTGACACTCCTTTTTGCTAAATGTTCATCTTTCCGTTTTTTCAACAAAGTTCCTGAAAATAACGAAAGATGTTATATAAATAAAAAATGCGCTAAAGAAGGTCGATTTGACTCTTTCTTAACATAATTGAACGTGAAAACGGGGAAGAAAATGAGTCAAATAAGGGCTAAAAAGTGGTACAAATAGAGGTTCATCAATAGATCTCTCATCAATTCAGCAGCAATAGGAGGTTACATTCTACGTGACTGGACCGGTAAAGTTTTCAAGGCAGAAGCAGCGAATTATGGACAGTCGTCAATTCTTGTTGTCGAAGCAATAGCACTGCGGGATGGAATTCAAGTGGCCACTCAGGCTGGCTTCAACAAACTCTGCATTGAAGGCGATAACTACACAGGGATCCAGCATTACAGGTAAAATAAGTGTACTTTGAAAAATATCTACAATCTTTGAAGACATCTGCATATGGATGCAACGAGCTACTCAAGCCCAAGTTAACCATATATTTCGAAAGGCGAATATGATTGCTGATTGGCTTTTCAAGTTTGGGCACACTATCACGGATTGTTTCTCTTCAAATGACTATTTCTCTCCTACGCTTGGTGATATTCTAGCCACGGATGTAGTTTGACGTACTCTTGTAATAAGAGGTGCCTAGCGTGGGAAGTTTATCCCTTTACCATTGTTAAAAAAACTCGTCCTGTTAAAGTGAAACAAAAGAGCGAAGAACCCTATTCTCTAGAGCTTTACACAGGAGAGAAAGAGGGAAGACGATTGGTGCAATCAATTGTCAAAACCCCATCTTGTACCCTATTCGCGACTCAACTCTACTCAAATTCCCGGTTTACCCAATTCTCAGATAATTCCGGAGGAATCATTTGCGAAGGTTCGATCAATCTATCTTCATCTTAAAGGTTGAATCTTTGCGCTGGATCTATCAGTTCAGTTGAGTTCTAATTGCTTTGTAAAATTTGAATCTTTCAATTTCAATTACATCGCCTGTTTAGAGTTTATCCGGAAATCGATTAAGACGCCGAGGTTTTGCCTGAGATGCCGAAGTTCCATGTCGGAGGGAAAGTTGTTGATGGAGTTGATTTGTTGAAGAAGAAGCATTGGCCATGGCGTCTCGATGTTTGGCCATTCGCCATTATTTATGCTGTTTGGGTAGCGGTTGTTCTTCCTAGTTTAGACTTTACCGATGCTTTGATAGTTCTTGGTGGGATCGCAACCTTTCACATCTTGGTCCTCCTCTTCACGGCTTGGTCGGTCGATTTCAAATGTTTTGTTCAATATAGCAAGGTATGTTGTTCACTATGATCGCGCTTAATAGTATTGTGGACTTGGTCATTAAGATTGCATGGTAAATGGTCAATGGGGTTTGATAATCTTATTTGATATCTGACTCTTTGCTACTATTTAGTTCAGTTTTGTCCAATATACATGAAATAAAGCATGGCTTCAATTATACTCTTCATTCTACTTGCGGTTTCATGAATTTTAAGATTCCAGAACATGAGACAAAGCAAAACTAGTTGATGCTGTATCAGTATCACTAAGTAGTATAAAAGTTGTTTCTTTGAAAGTAAGGCTCCTGTATTTGTTGCCGACTGGTCCAGGAAGTGAATGTACTTAAAAGATTCAAGATTTCCTGTTCAGATATGTTTTGGGTGATTTGATGTTGTATAAACTGCCACCCTGTGCCTATATGTGGGACAATCCTTTTGACAAGGCAGCTGTAATTTGTCGATTTGCAGGTTGATGATATTCGTCAAGCTGATTCCTGCAAAATTACTCCAGCAAAGTTCTGTGGTTCAAAGGAGGTTGTTCCACTTGAGTTTCGCAAACTAGTAAGTCCATTTGTACTTTAAATTATGGAAGGTCTGGTCCTTCATTTGTGGTAATTCTTCGTCATGAGATGTCTTCGGTACTCCATCTACATATGTCTTAGCTTTGTACTTCTTACTTCTTGGTACGAGAAAATGGTGGCAGGTGCAACTGCACTTTGCAAAGTGTAATGTCCTGGAGCTAAAATAAGTCATAATGCTATTTTCTTTTGTCGAACTACTATGTAGAAGATAAAATAGTTTATGGCAAATTATGTGGTTGATTATCTGGGGAAAAAAAGGCCACGAGGCTATTATTTTTAGGTTGGATTTTCGGAAGGGCTGTGAAAGAGTAAATCAGGGTCCTCCTAATATAGTCTTGGAGACAAAGGAATCTGGGCTAGTTTGGGAAAATGGGAAAGTTATTTTCTGCCAGTTGTCATTCTGGTTTCTGATTAATGGTAAACCTAGAACTTGGTTTGGGGTTCTGCTTGCATTTTTGCATTGTTAAAGAATCGTTGGAGTTGCAAGGGGGAAGGGGACAGCCTGAACGAGGGAGTTCCATTGGCGAGGAGGTCATTGTTTAATATTTCAACCATAGATACTGATACTATTCTATATGTCTGGTGATGTTGATAAGTTTGGTAGAGCTCCCATGTCATTTGGTTGGTGTTCTCAGGTGTTTCTTCTGTTATTATTTGGGCAAATTTAGTGGCACAAAGATCATTGTTGAGTATAGCACCTATACAACTGTGTGCTTCAAAACTCAAAAGTCATCTCTTTATCTGGGTTAATCCAAGAAGGAAATTTCTTGTGATCGTGTTTCTAAGTGGTGGGAAGATAGCTTATTCTTCTCCAGGTGGTGGAATTCGTCTGATCTGTTATCTTGTGTGCTCTCTATAGTTTGTTATTAGAAATCCTATTGGGGTGTTGGATATCTTTAAGCCATATGAAGGGTTTCTTTTATTGTAAACCAGAGAACAATAGGGTCATCTAGCAAGTGAGAATTTGCTTAGGCCTAAGGAATGGGGACTTCATGTTGGCTTTAGGCAGCATGGTGTTAAATAGTGCTCGGGGTTGATTATATATCTCTGTTTTTCCTTGGTCATCTTAGGCATATGTTTGCCTTTTTGCCATGAGCAGAATATTAGGTCTTTTGAGCTTCTTCTAGTACTTAAAGTTTACATCCACGCATCTTTGAGATTGGACTTAATTTGGAAACTAAAGTTGAAGGTATTGTTGTAATGCATGGGGTGTGGCTTTGTATGAGATCAATTCCAATGATATGCTAATGCTGCAACACGACTGTCCAAAAAGCCACTTTTATATTCTGTTTGAGAGAGGAAAGACTGGAAGCCATTTGGCCCTACAGTGTAAAGCTACAGCTTCATGGGGAAAAATGGAAATCATTTGGTCGGCACGATGTGGCTATTTGGATGCATCCAAGAATTTGGTTACATTACATCCAAGGGAAAGATGCTACTGTTTGCCTCTTTTTCTCTTTCTTTCTCTTTTTTGTTGGTGGTGGGGGGAAGCAAAGAAAAGCCTCGGGGTGATAGGCTGCTGGTTATTACCGAGTATTAATTCTGTGGCTAAAGAGGCTTCTTTAATCCCAGCAGATTTGTCTGACGTGCATTTAAGAATAGGAGTTTCTTGTGAGCCATGTGGGAATACTTCTTTGGGCAATTTCAAGGAGGTACATAAACAGATTTTCAGGGGATTTGGCATCGATACTAGTATGCCTTGTTATATTGGTAACTCTCAGTTTATTTTGCCTTTCGTTTGCCACCCTATTTTTTGAATTTTTAATTTTTTTTTGTAAAACCTTACCATTGGGTGAAAGACCAATATTTCACCTTTTTAACTGTAATTGGGGGATATCTTTAAATAGAGCGTGGGGTTATTGAGTGAGTCTTTGGAGACACAACATAGACTATTGGTTATGGATATGGAGAATAAGAGGTGGAAGAAGGGGAATGGTGGAAATATTAGAATCAAATGAAGGAATCTAACTACTGACAATGAACTTAAAACTGGGAGAGGATGCAAACTCAATGAGGGAGTCTATGGCAACATGCATTCGGAGTTAGCTAGTGTGGATTCGTGAAAACTCTTAATATTAGCGGACACAACAACTAGAAGCCATATCTTTCGTCGCTTGCTGCCAAACAACCTATTGCTATTGACAAGAGTCGTTCAATGCCATTCAATGTCCAGCCAATTACCAATTGAGGAAGCAAGCCAAATCCTTATATACTAGAGAAGAAAGGGATGCTTTAGCTGTTTTTTTTGGGTACTAAGGGGGACAGGAAATAAGAATAGACTAAACTACTGTGGCGAAGGCATAAAGAAATACGCGAAAGCAATTGCTAATTGTATTTCTAGTCTAAAGGATAGTCTTTCTAGTATTGTGGAGGAGAATGCTTCATCGCTCATTAGCTATGTGACTAGAAGAGATTCCAAAGCATAGTATATGGACATGGTATCAGGACTTCTAAGATGCATTCTTACTCAACGTACCTGCTCGTCTAACTTTCACTTCTTCCTTGTCCTACTTAACCGCTAAAGGATAGTATTTTGAGGCGAAATCTTATAGAAGCATGTGAAGGTGGAATAAGTTTAGTATTAGAGTCCCTCTTCTTTAAGTAGAAAGAAGTAGTGGTATGGCTTTGAAGGCCAAGGAAGTGGATTCCCAGTACGAAACGTTAGCTATTCTTCTTTTGTTACCGCATATTGAAAGAAGTGAATCCGTAGTAACCACAGAAAGGGAAAGAATTCCAACTCTGCCAAAGTCTGGCGTTTAGTTCTTGTCTGCTTTTGGTCTTAGAGAAGTTATTCTGTATACGAGTTATCTACATCTCGAAGGTTGACAAAGAGCTATAGGAATCTAAATAGGAGAAGAAATCCCTATTACATAGGACTAATCATACAAAGCATATAGAAGTCTATATTAGATAGAGAGAACATATACCCTACCAGGTAAGAATGAGCCCTATAAGAGACAGCAAGAAATTCACCGGATAACCCACAGGGGATGAAGTGTCTGGTTTGATATAATTTTTGACATGTTAGGTTAGGAAAGGTAGCTGCAGAGCCAGAACTTTGGCTTTGTACTGGACTGTCTATTATCGTTCGCTTGGACGGGCTACTCACCCGAGCTGCCCTGAGAGCTCTCTTGTTGATTAAGCAAACAAAACAGAAAAAGAATGCAGTAGGAAAATGAAGGGAGCTTGATGGCGGAACAATGAAGTAAAACAGAAAGTTAAGGAAAAACAAGAGGCATACAAGGCGTGGTGGGTAGCTCATCAGTCGAAGCAAAAGAGGTTAATAAAGCGAGGCGCATGATTGCTAAAAGGAGGCAAAGAAGGTGGTCACAATAGCAAAGAATAAAGCTTACAAGAGGCTATAACTAAGACCAGAAACCAAGGATGCAGAAAAGATGTTTTCAAGATAGCGAGAGCTAGGGAAATGAAACCAAGAGATCTAGTAAATGTCAGATATATCAAGGATGAGGAAGGTATGATTCTAGTAGAGGAAGCTCACATAAATATGAAGTGGAAACGTTACTTCTATGAACTTTTCAATGAGAACAGAATGGGAAGTCACAATGCACAGAACAAGAACACTGTGAGAGACATTAGAATGACAAGTTGCGTAACATTGACAATATTGCCAAGGATGAGATTAGAGAAGTGTTGAGACGTAAGAAAAATGAAAAACGAAAATGCAGTAGGTCTGGATGTATTCCTATGGAAGTTTGGAAATCCTTGGGAGAGGAAGGGTTAGGTTGGTTAACCAAGTCATCTAATGTCATTTCTAGTTATAAAGTGAGCAACACTTGCTGGCTAATAGTGTATTTATCTATTACTGCTTATGTGTGATCCTCCACCCCTTTGGTATGCTACGCTTACCTATGTTTTTAGTTTTTTTGTTGGTCCTTTTTTGTGGGTATATAGGAATTGGTCTATTTGCTAGTAGCAATGGATGCAGGGTAAGACTGCATACATTTGGATTTTTCTATATCCCGCTTAAGTGGGACCCACACGTTTTTTTTGTGATTGGGGGTATCGTCGTTGCCGTCTTCAGATGTTGAATTTTTTAACTGAGTCATAAAATCTTAGCTTAAATCGTGCTGTCTTCTGAATTCTATGAGCATCTGCTGTTCCAGTTTATTGCTCTATATTCTATAACCTTTTGAACAGTATGTGTTTTTGGAGAGAAAGAATGTTACCACTTCATCTGGACGCTGAAATTGAGTTAAAAGCAGAAACATAGATTTTAGAATGTAAGGTATCTAGGAAGAACTCTGTCACCGGAAAGTATAAGATAATTGAAGAGGGGCATGCAAAGAAACTGCAGCCAGTACATACCCTCCTTTGTTTTGAGACGTGCAAAAAAAGTGGTACTTTTGTTTTCTAGATGGTAACATGTGTTCATACTTGCAGACAGGGAGCACTGATGATGCGGAAGAAATTTATTTTGATTTCAGAAAGCAAAGGTTTATCTACTCAAAGGAAAAGAAGAACTTCTACAAGCTTCCTTTCCCTACAAAAGAGACATTCGGATACTATCTAAAAAATACGGGACATGGATCTGAATCCAAAGTGGTTGCGGCCACAGAAAAATGGGGACGTAATGTGTAGGTCTTCTTATATATAATTGTTCTTATTTGCCATGTATCATGAACTTTTAAGTTCCTTCTTGTTGTCACTGTTATTGTTTTTTATTGTTGTTGTTATTCTTCTTCTCTTTCTTCTATTGGGGCGGGGTATGGGTGAATGTCAGTCCTGCTATTGCATATGCTGCCTTTCCCTCCGGGCATTCTGGAAAGAATAATTCAGTGAAAAGCATAAGTTGGATGCAAGTACTTCAGAATTTTTTCCCCCTTCTTGTGGTGGGGTGGGAATTGTAACCTATAAGATGAAGTTCTGATGCTAGGAGAGCCTCACCTCAAATTGCCCAAATTAGTGGCTCTTTCCTTGTTTACTTTTTCATTTGATAGTGTGCCTTAATTGAAACTTCTTGAGCCTGAGACTTTCACTTTACAACAACAACAACAACCATTGTGGATCCCACTTTCGCAGGGTCCGGAGAGATTTAGATATAGGCAATCTTACCCTTGCAAACACGCGTGCAAGCAGAGTGACTGATGAAACTTTCACTTTGCCATTGCAAATTTGATTCATTTTTTCTTTGTTATGGCCAGCAGTCTTCATTTGTTGCTAAATGAGTCTGATACCTGAATTATCTGGCTTGCTTTAGACCACATTTTCTGGATTGAAAGTTGCTTAGAATCATGGACACTGATACGACACACAAGTACACACATGACACAATCCTTGACAATATTGAATCAGAAACCTCCAGTGGATGCTTATTTATGTGTCTTTAATTCTTTGTCTACTGTTACCATTAAACTTGTACTGTTAATCAGTTAGGTGTAGTTTTAGAGTTAAACAACTACAAATTATTTGTAGCATACTTCCCCCCCCCCCCCCCCCCCCGGCCCAGCTATTTTGAAAAGGTTCTGTGCACAATTGCTAGTTTACCGGATACGTCTGAGAGTGTCCAAGGGTGTTTGTGTCTGGATGCTTAGCTGAGAAAAATGTCCACGTGTTTGAAGGAAACATTTTCTTTTGCCTTCTCTTTCTCCTTTTAGAAATTTTCATTTGTGTCAGATCCCAAGTTTCAAAGAGGAGGTTCAGAATATACGTTAAACACCTTTTCATTTTTATCCTCTCTACATTTTTGTGTATTTTAATTATTGTGGAATCACACAGTCGAGTTTTATCTATGTTTTCTGTGAACCTTCTGAACAGTGCTTCCTTTGGTGTGTGTTTCTGTGTAAATAGAATTGTTGCCTTGTTTGGGACATGTTTATTTTCTGGGATTCTATACATAGATGATCTATTTAGTGTTTTCCTCTTGCCACCACCTTGCAGTTTTGAGTATCCTCAACCCACATTCCAGAAACTGATGAAAGAGCAGTGCATGGAGCCTTTTTTTGTCTTTCAGGTGTGGCCTCTAGCTTTCCTTATTGTTCTCATCTCTTGTTACAAGTTGTAAGATTTGATATAAAGGTCCATCTTCTATTGAGTTTTAAATTACTTTTGCTATGTTGTCAGGTCTTCTGTGTGGGGCTGTGGTGTTTGGACGAATACTGGTATTATAGTTTGTTCACTTTATTCATGCTGTTTATGTTTGAGTCAACTATGGCAAAAAGCCGATTAAAAACTTTGATGGAGCTCAGACGTGTGCGAGTTGACAGCCAGACCATAATGGTGCATCGTGGTGGCAAGTATGTGAATTTTCTTGTGTTAGTTTCATTTGGTTTTTAGTTTAGTTACATATTAACATCCCCCCCCCCCTCCCAAAAAAAAGGTGTGGGCCTCCATGAAATTTTATCTGGTTACTATTGTGTGTTTTAGATGGGTGAAACTCCAGGGGACGGAGCTCCTTCCTGGAGATGTTGTTTCTGTTGGACGTTCATCAGGTCCAACTGGTGAAGACAAGTCCGTACCAGCAGACATGCTGTTATTAGCTGGAAGTGCTATTGTTAACGAAGCCATTCTGACAGGAGAGTCTACTCCTCAGTGGAAGGTACTTTTGCTTTCTCTGTATAGCACTTCCTAGCTTATTTCTTATGTTGTTCCCTAGATTTTTTTTTCATTAAGAGGGTTGGTACATATTGAGTGTCTTCTTTGTAGGATGTTAGTGGATGATCTAATGTTGATAATAGGCATGGGCTTTCTCAGGGTTGAGGTGTATAGGTTGTTGGGGTGTTGCTAAATATATTCCTCACATACCCCTCTGTACATTATCATCTTTAATCTCATTGACCTGTAACTTTTGAAGGCCACTTTTGCATTCCTGTTTTCAGTTAGATGTGAGAAGTTGTTTGTGGCTCCTAACTGAAATTTCAGTCTTTTAGTATTAATGAAAATGGGGCTGCCAGGCTGTTCTAGTGTGATGTATAAATATTTGCACTTACCTGCTTCATTCCTGAACTCTCTGGTTGACGTGTGTATTGATTGAGATGAAGTCTAACAGGTTGAAAAACTATGGGAAATTTATAATATTTGCTTCAAAGGACAACTTACTTTTGGGCAACTGTTGATTCCAAGGCGTTTAACTGGCAGTTTCAAACTGCTAGCTAAGAGATTCTGTTTTAGTGAATTTATTGGTGGGGCAAGGAAGAGCGGTTGAGGGGTTCAATGGTTTGAACTGCATGCAAAGTTTTGATGTGTTTATCTAGCTTGGTGATTTGTGATGTGTTCTTATACACCTGCACCCTTAGTATTATTATCGAAAACCTTCCTCTGTTTGAGCATGTCTGCATGTAGGCATTTTGCATATAAATTCATGTTATTGTCATTTGGTTCTTCATGGACTTGACTGCTGCATCCTAATGAGATTGGATGTCAAACATGGAATTATTTAGGTCTCAATCACAGGGAGATCAACAGAAGAGGCACTGTCAATCAAAAGAGATAAAAGCCATGTGCTATTTGGGGGAACAAAAATATTGCAACACTCACCAGATAAGGTAATCTTTACAAGCAGTTACTATCTTACGTGCGTATTGCTTGTTGACATCAGGATCAAAATTTTATTTTTCCAATCTATGCTCCTGTTTCAGTCTTTTCCTCTGAAAACCCCTGACGGTGGGTGTGTGGCTGTTATCTTGCGAACTGGATTTGAAACAAGTCAAGGGAAACTGATGCGCACGATTTTGTTTTCTACTGAGAGGGTAAATGATCTATTGTGAGGTTTCTGTAGTTCATACGTTTTGAGTTCTTATATTTATGTGCTCAGCTGGGATGTATCAGGTTACTGCGAACAGTTGGGAAAGTGGATTGTTCATCTTATTCTTGGTTGTGTTTGCTGTTATAGCTGCTGGCTATGTTCTGAAGAAGGCAAGTTTAGAGTTATGTTTTTATACTTTTTCCTAGTTTGCTGGGGCCTGCTTAGCCCCCCCCACTCCTTTTCCTTTTCCTTGCATCTGGTGACATGATTGCTTCCTGTAGGGCCTGGAGGATCCAACCAGGAGCAGATACAAGCTCATACTCAGTTGTTCGTTGATAATTACTTCTGTTATTCCCCCTGAGTTGCCGATGGAGTTATCAATAGCTGTCAACACTTCTCTTATTGCTTTGGCAAGGCGTGGGATATTTTGCACAGAACCATTTCGGATTCCGTTTGCAGGGAAGGTCGGGGAGTTTTGAAGACCTTTTTGTGGTTCAATTCATTTTAATTTGTAATGATATAATCAATCTAAACCAAGTTCAGTGTCGGTTTCCTTTGGATGGGTGGTGGTTCTTTGGCTGTCCTGCGACTGTGCATGTTAATTTGTGATTTGAATTGAAGTCCTTTTATTCCTCTATTTGATTGTTGGTTTGTCTTCATGATGTTGTACTTTCATCACAAAAGGTTACTCAATCCTGTGTCTAAGAGCTTAAGGCAATTTATATCTGCTCATGTGTTGGATGTCATGATTCATTCGCCCTGTACATAAATATCCCCTTGCAGAGCAGGAGTACATTTGTTGGAGATGCAACAGATTGCATTGTCTTCTTTTCTGAATTTTTACGGTAACTCTGTTTTTTCAGGTTGATATATGCTGCTTTGACAAGACTGGGACTCTTACATCAGATGACATGGTGTGTCGCTTGTATACATGTCTTGATGTTCTTAATATTAGATTCTAAAAAACTCTTTTTTTAACATTATATTTTGTTACCCATCTCAGGAGTTTTCTGGTGTTGTCGGATCAACTGAAAGTATGGAATTAGAGTCAGATATGAAAAAAGTGCCAGTTCGGACTCAGGAGATTCTTGCTTCTTGTCATTCATTAGTGTTTGTGGATAACAAGCTGGTAATTTTGATGACTTATGTTATCACTTGTATTTTCTTTCAAATTGTCTTTCAAATTGCCTTTTTCTTTTTAAATTCAATTTTATTCCAAAATGGCTTTTTATACAGGTTGGTGATCCCCTTGAGAAGGCTGCGCTAAAGGGAATTGACTGGACTTATAAATCTGATGAGAAGGCCATGCCAAAAAAGTAAGAGAAAGCTATCTTTACAACTCTTTTGTTTTTACATTATGAAAACTGGAAACACTAGATTTTCTTGAAAATTAATTTTCTGTATCAATCCTTGTCTTTCGTGCTCTCATCTCTCATAATGAAGTGGAAAATATGTATTTTCATGCTAGTTAGATTAGTGAATACTTGTTTGTTGATAACCACTGTATGGGCAACTTTAATGGCTGTTGGTATTTTTGTCCTTTTGCATGGTAGCCGTAAATTTTATTTTCGTCCTTTTTCCTGGTAGCGCTACATTATATTTTTGTCCTTTTTCGTGGCTGTTTGTATGTGGTGGTTGAGGATGTAGATGAAAAATGCTTGTACGATAGTTAATCACCTGGAAGGGAGGTGTAGAAATTTCAGTTCTTGATAACCATGATCACTACTTAGTAGCAAATTATTTGGTATCGTTTCATTTACAGTTGCGGACTTTAATATGCTATCATTCTTAGTATTGCTTACACTGTATTTTTAGAATGTGTTTTTAGAATGTCAAAATCTGAGCAATCATTTCTCTAACAAATTTTATGGGCACTAGGCTCCTCCTATAGTTTAGTTACTTGTTGATTCCTTGATCCTTGGGGCCTTGTATTGTACCTATTAGCCAAGTGCTGAAACTGTTTTTATTTATCTCGTTTGGATTATCTTCTACTGTTAGGGGGAGCGGAAATCCTGTGCAGATTGTTCAAAGACATCATTTTGCATCTCATCTGAAACGTATGGCCGTGGTTGTTCGTATTGAGGAGAAGTTTTTTTCCTTTGTGAAGGTATTTTTCTTTTTGCTGCCTCATCATTTTATCTCCTTGTCGGTGTATTTAACGTCTTTTTCAAATCTTTTTTTTTTCCAATGTGGAAAAGGTTTGTATATTAATAGTGGAGGAGCAGGTATCCTAAGTATGACTACTAGTTATATCCATCCATTACTCATAGGATGAATTGAGGTTTCGTCGCCTTCAAACCTTCCTATTTCTAGCCAACCAAATTGCTCGAAAATGATATGGGCAATCACCTAAACTACCTTTTTCTTTCTGTGATTTTCCTCTTGGAAAACCCTTGAAGCCAAAAGTTCGAATTCACAGTGGAAGGGGCTAATGAAAAAAAGAGCCTGTAATATTGCAGTGCATAGGAAGATGCCCAACAGGCCTTAGGTCTTTCGGCACATGAAACATCTTTTGACTAATAGTATACCTTAGACAATTCCACTTTTCTTGGTGTACTGTCCATGAGATTTAGAGACTGAGATTTCTGAATGTCTAGATTGTTTGGAAGAAAGCAGAACACTCATAATAAGAGTTGCTCTGCACTTGAGAACGTATTTGGATTTCTAGTTGAATTTTTGATGATTTGCTAATAACTATTTCTTCGCACTTCGAACTCAGAGAAAATCTTACATGTTATTGTTGGAGCCTGAACATTATAATCTTTTCTTTTGTTTGATAAGGAAAAATAATCAATATAAAAGAATTGAGGTATGGATGCACAAAGAACTTCCTAAAAAAGATTATATGCATCCTAAATACAAGCTATACACATAGTCAATCACACCACAGTGTGAAGAGGAAAAGTTTCCCATATTCCAAAAATGAGGAGTCTTGATGAAATTCTTTTTTAAGCATTGATGAGGGAGTTTCTTCCCCCCTCAAAGACTCTTTGATTTCGCTCTCTCTAAATGCCCCAAAAAAAATCACATGAGGAAAACCAAGGCCTTCTTTTTCACTTTTCTACCAAAGAAGCCATCCCATGCCCAAAGATGGTTCTTAATGGAATTAGACACTATCCAAGAAATGCCCATGCAATTGAAAGCAAGCTCCCATAGTGCTTTATCAAACTAGCTATCTGCCCTTTCCACATCCCCTTCGTGCATGAAGCCACCTATTCATGAAGATCTCTTCCCTCTTTTGAAGGCTATCAACAGTCAAAATATACCCAAAAAGGATGTAAAATTTTACCATAAGCATACGATTGTCAACCGTAGTACTTGAGGGTTGAATCCGGGGTTGAATCCACTGGGACAGGGTTGAATCTATGCCACTACAACTAACTAACCCATATTAATTCAACTGAAAGCAGTGAATAAGCAAAATAGAATAATTCAATGGACATAAATTGAAACTAATCTAAATATGATTAAAACTGTAAACTAAACAATTACCAAAGAAATTATACAAATACTAATGAAATAACAAAATTCTAAATAAGAAGCAAGGGTGAGGAAAGAGATTATGATATATGCTTAAAAGTCAACAGAGATGGGTGTCAATCATGAAAATTCAGCATCCACCATAAACCAAAGGGAGCAGTAAAAATCGAAACTTTGATGGAAAGAATTTTCAGAGAAGCTAAAATTAAACTAAACTTGAAACTACAACACTTGAATTGAAAGTAAATCTAGAAAAAATTGCAATAAAAGTAAAACTAAAATAATTGCATAAAAATTGAATTGAAAGAATTTCTAAAATTACAATAATATCTAAAACTACTAGAAACTAAAGCTAAAATGAGAGGGAAAGAAATTGTTCATTTTCTAAAGTGCACCAATGACCCCCTATTTATGCTAGTAGCAACTGCCCATGCTTTCCTAATTATACTAGATTTCCTCCTTCCCAAAAAATTCTCACTTTCTGAATTACAATAAAATTCTTAGAACTCTTATTTTCGACTAACTTTCACACTTTCCTAATTGTATTCAACTGCCAATTTCTAATTTCTTTATTTATTTGGAAAGGAACTCCACTGCTATATTTCTTCAATTCCTTCACAACTACAATCCTAAACTTCCCAATTTTCATTTGCTAATTCTTGTATAATCTTCTGGGTTTGACTTGGTGTGTTGAAAGAGGACGGGGTGTTGACTTCTAATCTGGGGACAAACCGAGGATCGGGCTGGGCTTGCGCAAGATCTGGTCGCCATGCCAATTAAGAAAAATCATCTATTCAGCCTTCAATTTCTGAGCTTCTACCTCATCCACTTCACACTTGCAAAACTACATAAAATCCTATTAAAGCACAAAATAAGCTCGCAGATAACTAAAATCTAGGTGAATAGCGGTGTAATATTTAGCACTTTTGGTTACTAAACACTAGAGAATTCCAAATGAGCTTGTACGGAAACCTCCTTCAAAAAGAGTTTGTAAAGAAGGATACTTGAAATGTAGGAGCTTCAAATAATAGGAATGAACAATAAAGTCCCCTTTAAAACACAAATTGATTTCACAATGTTGTGTGAAGAGCCGCTTAGTTTGGTTTCATTAAGCTTGCGAAAAAAGCTTGCGAGAGTGTCATCTTCAGCAAACCCATCCTGGACAAAAATAGGCCAAAGCATTCACACTGGACGTTTGCTCCCAATAATCAGCCACTGAGGCATCTCTATCGGCTGCTAGAACAAAAGGAGCTGGGAAGAGCTCCTTCAACAGGGCCTTATCCCACCATCGATCATGCCAAAAAAGGATGGGAAGAGCCATTGTCTATCGCAAAGGAAAAGTATAGAAAGAATTTGTACCATTCTTGTGAGAACCTGAACATCATAACCTAGGATATGGGGATCCAAGAAGAAGCTGAATGTTTGTTAGTTGCCCTTGGGACGCCTCCACTCTTGTAAATGCTAGCTGTCAACCCTATAGATGCACAGAACCATATGAAAACAAGATGCAGATTGAGAATTTGGCCTTGGCTTTTGCACCAATAAATGGTGCCATTAGCAAACAAGAGGCAGTTATTAGATTCTAGCCTATCTGCAGACCTACCTATTGTGAAACTGGGCAGACTGTGCTTAAGCCTGCCTGAGCAGCACAGAACAGCATCGTCATTGGAACATCCATGGCTTTCAAAAGCAGGACAAAGAGGATTGCTTCATGTCAAATCTTTAGAAGCCCTAATCAGTCGGAGAACAGTTCACGGAAACTAGAACTAGAAGTAGGAAGATGTTGAGATGCACCAAAAACTTCAACCAAATTCACTTATCCCCAAGCCTATCTGTTCATTAAATCAGCAGGAAGTCCTAATCTCTCTTTCAAAATTTTCATTCGGGTTGCATTTCATTTTTATGCATTGATTATTTTGTTAAGAATGCAAGTTGGATCTGCCACCCCAAAGGTCATCAATTACTTCAATATTGATGAGCTGCGAGTTGGACTTGGTGGTTTATCTGTCTTGGGATTGGTTAAAGCTTCATATTACATAGATAAATGGGAGGGGGGGAAAAGAGGTTGAATGGTGGCCACTGTATTCTTGCAGAGTTTTTTTTTTTGCTTTGGAGAAGGTTTAAGCTTGGTAATTTTGTGCAAATGCGTCTATATAAGTGTATATACCAGTTTTTGTAATTTGTGCTGGCCCATGTGTGGGCACGCACATGTGTATCTCTTAGTATGATTATGGGTGAGGGTGTGGTTTTGGTTCATCAAGGACCTCATATAATCCGTGTATTCTTTTTGTTTGCCAACACAGATTGGACATGTTCAGGGGTTGATCTCTTGTATTTTCTTTATGGGAGCCAGTTACATGACTTCCCTTCAAATGAATGTAGCGTCTAAAGAAGTTGCTTGTTATTCACTTATTTATTGTACTTTAGCTGAGGGCTCTCCCCATTCTGTTGCTGCCATGAATAATCCTCCCAGGTGATCTGGATGTTTCATCACTGTCCTTATTGGCATGCTGCTATGTTCACAGGGTGCACCAGAAACCATCCAAGAGAGGCTTATAGACTTGCCAGCCTCGTACATTGATACTTATAAGAAGTATACACGTCAGGGTTCCAGGGTTCTGGCTCTTGCTTATAAACCACTTCCAGATATGACAGTAAGGAATTTTTGTGACATTTCACTTTGGCATTGATTTTTGATTTATATATGCATGGGTGGAATCTGTTAAGTTAGATTGCCTATTTCTATTTGTGTACTCAGTAGATCAATGCTCTCATTCTTATTCATAGAACCTTGCAATTAGAGATCAGCACAAGTTTGCTTTTTGTGATACTGGTTGAAACTTCTTTTCATGATATGTGGGGTTGAATATTTGTCTGTAACATGAATGGTAGATGGATATGGCTAAAGCTTTAAATACTTGTGTATGGGGTTTTTTTTTAAAATAATAATTTAATCATCAATCTCCTTTTGTCTTTCACCCAAAAAATTCAGCCCTTTCACTCATAAATCTGTTTGACTGCTTCAAACGTCTGCTGCTGTTTGAAAGTGTGACTCTGCCCAAACTGTGAAACTACTATTGTATTTATTAGCTGATCATCACTTCGTTTATTCCCTATGAAATTGCAAGACTACACGTACACACACACACACACACACACACACACGCACATGTGGACGTATATACCAACGGGAAGTATCTGGGTTCTGGATGAGTCATTGCGAGGACAATATGTGAGTTCCGGATGAATGATGTGAAGGAATCCTTTGAATTTGATCTTCTTTTGAGGCTAGAAGCCTATAAGTAAATGGACCTAATGTCTCAATTTGATGTTAATATGTTATCCTGCTTTATAGGCTTTGGGTTTTTTTACATGTTCTTTTGGAGTTAGGATTTGCCATTTTTCTATGTATTTCCATAAACCACACATGGTAGGTAATAAACGAAGGGCCAGGGTGTTGTCTAGGTAGTGTATATTGTATTAGATGACCTGGGGAATACTTGCTGCATTAGCAGATAAGAGAGCCTTTGGCAGTTTCCAGTTGGAGATGTTCTGGAATTTGATTAGAGGTCAAGAGGACGTGTGACATTGTCCCTCAGTTTGTGGGGAGGACGTTGTATTTTCCACGTGGGGTGTATGTAGGCTGCTGTCAAAGCGAGGTTTAAAGGATTGATATAATTATCTATGTTACTAAGAAGCTTGATCTTAATAATTCCACAATTATGCACGCTTGTAATGAAGTAATCCTGTGACGGACAAGCTTCTGGAAGGTTTTCTGGGTAGCGCTTATGTATCAACGAACCATGTTGAGGACACTTGTGGTTTGTGGGGTCAGTCATAGGTCTCACTATGGTAGCTTCTTTTGGTCCCATTGCCCACCAACACAGGCTTAGGGTGTTTCCAAGGGGAAATATGCTTTTGAGTTTATATAATTTTCTTTGGGTAAAAGTTGAATTGGAGATATGACTTCTCTTTCTTATCTGGCTTTGGGTGGGACTAATAATAGAGATTTTGGTAATGATACCACTCTAGACTGATAATCGTTTGGTCTTGTTTGGTAAGTCATATTCCTTTTGACATCATGGAGAGCTTATGGCTCCCTATGGAGCTTTGATTTCCCAATGCACATTTCTACGAAGTGAACTGTGAAAATCATGGAATCTTTATGGACCTCGGGCCGAAGGGACCTACATGTCATCCCCTAAGAAATCCTGGATATTACAGGTGCAATGTGCACCCCTCTTTTAGCCTCTGCATTATGTTAGATATAAGGATCTTGATTTTGTTTTATAGTAATGTGTTAACTGTTTTTGATCAAATTCATTGGTCTCCATCACCTGTGGCACACATTTGCATTCTTCTCCCTTTTACTTTGCTGGATAATAGACTTCTGTATCTGAAGTAACTGTGGGTCAATCTCCTTGCCTGAATGAAGGTCAGTGAAGCCAGAAGCCTGGATAGAGATATGGTGGAGAGTGGTCTGACATTTGCTGGTTTTGCGGTTAGCCTTCATTATTGTTCATGTTGTGTTATGTGTATAGGGGCTTCCTATTGTTTTGCCTCTGACTGTAATCTTTTTAATTTCAGGTATTCAACTGTCCTATACGCTCCGACTCAGCCACAGTACTGTCTGAACTAAAAAGGTCCTCTCATGATTTGGTGAGCAACTTTCCCGACAATTCTATCCTCAGCCTAATGCGCCTTGTTTGATAACATCTTCAACCTAGCGGATATTACTCTGTAGAGTCTGGGTACTTATACCTGAACTACAATGTGGTTTTCTGGTGGAATTTTTGTGTGTTTGTCTATTCGAACGGACTTCTTGTTTACTTGTTCTCTTGTATGCATGACTATGGATGATGAGGGGGTCCCATCGTTTGCTCTTTTGATATCAATTCTTTTTTGGGGGGGTTGGGGGGGGGGGGGCGGAAGGGTTTTTTTCAATCAAGTTATTTGTCAAAATACTCATGAGCAAAAAAGATACTCAAGGATGTATCAGTTATGTTCATGTCTGCCCTGTTTCTCTATGACCAAAAAACTCACAATCTGAAAGTTCTGCTCTATCGACTTACTACTAGCTAATTGCTGACCGCATGATGGATTTATCTTTTTCTGTCACTGTACTTCCTTAATCCTTAGCATTTGTTCAATGAAACTTTTCGGACTTCGGCTCCCTTCATTGTACAAAGTGTATTTTCCTTCTACAATAATTTGCAAACTTGGTGGTGTTGCCTTGACAATTGGGTTAACCTTTTTCAGGTCATGATCACTGGTGATCAGGCCTTAACGGCTTGCCATGTTGCTGGTCAAGTGCATATTGTTTCCAGACGAGCATTAATTCTCTCCCCATCAAAGAATAGTGACAGATATGAGTGGGTTTCTCCAGATGAAACTGAGATTATGCCTTACAAGTAATGATTACCTTCTTTTATTTTCAACAAAACCGCTTCTTACTAGCACAATTATCTCAATATCAAACAGAAATGTCTCATCACCTTTTCCGGGCTCCCACTTCTCTCATGAATTTACTGTCATATTCCCTTTATTCTTTCTATTCGTTTCTTCTTCATGGTAAAATTAGTTTTCCACTTGCAGTGTTGAAGAAGTCGAGGTCTTGGCGGAAACACATGATCTTTGTGTTGGTGGTGATTGCTTTGAGATGTTGCAGCGTACTTCTGCTGTTTTGCAAGTTGTACCATATGTCAAGGTTTGTGAAGTTGCATCCTTTGGTGGAAGGGTTTAGAGGATAGGTACTTTTTCCTGACATGATCCTATCGATGAATCAGGTTTTTGCTAGGGTTGCTCCTGAGCAAAAAGAGCTGATTATGACCACTCTGAAAACCGTGGGAAGAATGACATTAATGTGCGGGGATGGGACAAATGATGTGGGTGCTCTCAAGCAGGTAAACCTTATCCAGTTGATGGTGAATAATGGTTGTCTATAGTGACAGTCAGCTTTGCTGGAGGAGTTCAGTTTTGCTACATGGCTGAAGTTACTGAATGTCTTCAATGATGAAAGATTTTAGTGGACTTTCTTCACAACTAGTTTGTGGATCCTATCGTAACAACTACTATTATTTGTTGCCACTAGCCAGTTTGCGATTCATTGAGGTTTTAGCTCATATTTATGTTAAAATTGAGTTAGGCGAGTCTGGATCTTTTCTACAGGTGTACTCAAATTCTCTTGTTGTATTGTATGTTCTCAGGCTCATGTTGGGGTTGCTTTACTGAATGCTGTCCCTCCAGCACAAAGCGGGGACTCCTCTGAAGCTTCTAAAAATGAAAATATGAAATCCAAGTCCAAGAAACCAAAACCTTCTTCGGACGATGGAAAAGCCATGAATGCTAACAGCGAAGGCCCCTCAAAAAACAAATCTCTTTCGAAGCCTGAATCCTCAACTCGAACAGCTGGCAATCGACACTTGACTGCTGTAGAGAAACAGCAACAGAAGCTGAACAAGTTACTGGAAGAGATGAATGAGGAAGGTGATGGTCGTTCAGCCCCCATTGTCAAGCTAGGAGATGCCTCAATGGCTTCACCTTTCACTGCTAAACATGCATCAGTTGCTCCAACCACCGATATCATTCGTCAGGGTCGGAGTACACTTGTCACTACACTTCAGATGTTTAAAATCCTCGGCCTTAACTGCCTTGCCACTGCCTATGTGCTCAGTGTCATGTACTTAGATGGTGTCAAACTTGGTGATGTTCAAGCTACCATAAGCGGGGTTTTCACTGCTGCATTTTTCCTATTCATTTCCCATGCCCGCCCACTTCCAACACTCTCAGCAACTCGGCCTCACCCCAACATATTCTGCTGGTACGTCTTCCTCTCTCTGCTTGGGCAGTTCTCTGTCCACCTCCTTTTCTTGATAAGCTCTGTGAAAGAGGCGGAGAAATACATGCCCGAGGAGTGTATTGAGCCTGACTCTGATTTCCACCCCAATCTGGTAAACACGGTTTCATACATGGTCGGCTTGATGCTTCAAGTTGCCACATTTGCGGTGAACTACATGGGCCACCCTTTTAACCAGAGCATCTCAGAAAACAGGCCTTTCAAATATGCTCTTTTGGGTGCAGTTTGTTTCTTTGTTGTCATCACATCTGATTTGTTCAGAGACCTGAATGACTGGCTGAAGTTGGTGCCCCTACCAACAGAATTAAGAGATAAGTTGTTGCTTTGGGCTTTGCTTATGTACTTAGGCTGCTATTTCTGGGAAAGGTTTCTGAGGTGGGCTTTCCCCGGAAAGATGCCCGCCTGGAAGAAGAAGCAACGGGTGGCTGTTGCTAACTTAGAGAAGAAGAAGTGCGAGTAGTCCTGGGATCATCCTATATGCTTTTGAACCCAGTTTTTTCGGACTGGAGCCTTAACACCCACCTGGATCCAAATCGAATATCCGAAGCAAAGAATGGTGCTTGTGTGCTGACTTATGTATGGTATGTAACATTTCTCAATTGTTCATCGAGCAGACGAGGCCACGATCAGAATTTTTGTTAGGATATGCACTCCTTATTCTTTGTAAGGGATTAGTTTAGATTTGAGCTTCTTTTGGCCCCTTTAAACAAATGAAGCTGTTAGTTATATTTTAACTATGCAGATCTAGCCTCCCATAGGGCTGGAACTCAAATGCTCCCCATAGTTCTACTCTTTTGACTTAGTTCTTTTTACACAAATATCACACAATAGAATTTTAAGTATCTGACATTTGTTTATTTATGCCTTTGGCTGTAATTTGGTTCCATGTATTCATATTCAGTAGTTTCGATGGTCAATTGGTCTTCTAGCGCGACAAGCATCTATTTAATGTAGATTACATTAGTTTCCTTGAGTACATAGGTGCCTGAACAATAGAGGCAGATTCTGAAATTTGATATGAAGGCTATGCATACTTTTAAGATTATGAAATTCGGCGTGTCTATTATTGTTATTTTCGATCTAGCTCAATAATTTCGAGACGAGCTACATTAGTTCTTCCCAACAAACTTGTTGCCTCTTTGAAATCTATACGAGCTGAACTTTGCTCATCTGCTTCAAAACCCAGTGACCGTTATTGGCGTAGAGATCTCTTCTACGCTTGTCCCTTTTTTGGAAGAGGAAGGGTCCTAAGTTTCTGGTGAAAGCTGAAATCCAGGCTTATCACCTGTGAGAGTATGAGGCCATACTTTGCTGTAGTTGCTAGTTACCATGGCCAAGTCCAATTCTTCTGTATCCATGCTGTGCAAATGTATAGATGTCATCTTGTCAAGGGCATGAATGACAATAAATCTTCAGTCATGTCAAGTTGTAAAACAAACTCCCTCATCACACAATTTCTTTGATTTCTTTTCCAACAGTGACAATTTTCAAATAATAGGGTCCTACGAAAGATTTGGACAGTAATAAGACTTGATGCGACCTTTATCTTCCATCGTCTAGGATTTATGACGATAACCTCACCCAAGAATTTTCTTTTTCTTTTTCTTTTTTTTCGGCGGAGGGGTTTGTCTCCTTTCTCATCATGAAAAACTTTATACGATTTGATAGCGAGGTATCTGTTTACATGTGAAGATCAGCAAGTGGAAGCAAAGACTTAGACAATCTCCCGATTTTCCATTCCATTAAAAATCCAGGAAACCCAGAAAAAGCTTGCAAGAAAAACTTCCCAACAAAAACAGAAGGTGAACAACAATACAAAGCCTAACTACACTTGACCATAAACAGCAAATGCACAAAAGCTTTCGATCATTTTAACTTAATTAGAAGCCTGCAGGCCTGTGGGCAATGAAACTGATGCACTGGACTTGGCGGACGTTGTCAAACCCAATGATCTTGATGAAGCCATTGGGGTAAGCCTTCTTGGCCTCCTCGAGCTCGACCATGACTTGGGAGGCTTCGGTGCACCCAAACATGGGCAGCTTCCACATGGTCCAGTACCGTCCATCATAGTATCCTGGTGACCTATTGTTCTCACGGTACACGAATCCGTGCTGCATTACAGGGGAACAAAATCAACAATTAGTACTAGTATAGTTGAGATCTATGGTGAGACAGACTCTTTTAAAGGTTGCTTTTTGAATGTCTTGATATGGTGAATAAGTTATACTAGGGTAACTTTTTCATATGAAGGTTAGACAACCTCACATATGACTCAATGAATAAATTGTTTATTAATAACAAAATGAGAGCTTACTTTGAGCTCGAATTCCAAACAAGGAATCCATCGCTTGTTCAAAAGGTATTGGATCTCAGCCAACAGTGACTCTGGAGAGAGATCAGGAAGGTAAGATAGGGTCTCGAACTTCTTCTTACCAACTGGTGGCCACACCTGGAACAACAATTTCAACAAATGTTCGAAAATTCACTGAATCCAAGCACCAATTCTCTATAATCCACTACTAATTAGGCATAATTAAGTAGAATTATGAACTATCACTATGAATTCCCTTTTGAACAACTTCTTAGCTTGAAAGGAGGGCCAATGTTCATCCTATGTGTCTACAAATGTGAAATCACCATGAATTCCCTTTTGAACAACTTTTGGCTTGAAGGGAGGGGCACAAACTCAATCTATGTAAGATTTAAACCCAACATTTGCTATAAATTCATACAAGATTTACTAATTAAACTTGTTCCTACCCACATTGATTACCTTGGTGTAGCATATTAGATTTCTCATCAAGAATACCCACATTACCCTAGTTACTTCAATGAAGATGGTGTCAATAATCATATATACCTGCATGCATTTAACTCTGAAACCATTGCTAGCAAGGGAGGTAACGTCCTTGTTCTTCTTGGTGACGGGGAAGGCGGAGTTGGACTTCAAGCCGGTGAATGGGGCCGCCATGCTGGCCTGAACCGGGGTGTGGCTCACGGTGGCAACCGTGGCGGAGGAGAGCACAGAGGATGCCATTTTTCAAACTTGATCTCCCTCTTTTTCTTTTTTTTTTAACTATATTGTACTATTATACTAGTTTTTATGAGATGTTGCTTCACTGCAACCCCCTCCTATATATAATGGCATAATCATAGACCACATCAAATTTCACATAAAGTGGGTGCGATTTTATTTTTTTTTGGATAATCTTGGCCGTTGAATTTCCTTAGGTGATGACATTACACTTTAACAGCCATAGGAGCTTAGAAGGGGGAAAATATCATGAAGTTTTTTGTTTTTATTTTCTTTGTCTAATTTTCTTTCCTTTTCTTTTCTTTTTCTTTTTTTGAATTTAACGGTCTTATAAGGAGGAACCATGGGTAGTCGCCACGTGGCAGAAAGTATATCTTATCTCGTCCAAGAAATAGGGAACTGTGTGATGGCGGCGAGTGTTATGGTGTTGGGGGGGGGGGGGGGAATGCCCTGCCCATAATTCAATAGGATTTACTAGTTTTTTAGGAATATTCACACCATACCCTTTGGTCAGAAAATTGGATTTTCTCTTTATGATTGTGAGCATTGTAAAATGTGCATATTTTGTTGTCATTTTGGATTTTCCTTATTTTTAAAGAGTGATACATTGATGATAAAATTATGGTAACGTATATATTATAAAGAAATAAAAGTACATTTTTTTTTAATATAAAGAGGACATATTTAGATTTAAGTTTGTTGAATTGATTTTTGAATATTTTATAAAATAAACTAGATAGATACTGATAATTTAATTATATTAAGTAGTAATGATCTCCATTAAAATGCATTTGATCAGCATGGGATTGTGGGGCATTTTATATTTTTTATTGTTACTAAACGAACTGAATACAATGATTGTCACATCTAAGGTCAAAAATTGTTCTCAACAAGCGGCTGCTGGTATTAAAACTAGTTTTCTAACCCCTAGCAAAGAAACTAAACAGCATGAGTTTATGTTGAACTAGCGAGCTTCATGAAATTATTTGTGTGTGATTTATAGCATATCGGATATAATAGCTATTTTCTTCAGTTGTGTAGTGGTTGTATCTTTTCTTATTTGTAAAGGCTTTTTTTGCCCATCTAAATAATCCGAAAAAAAGAAACCAAACAGCATTTTCCCAAAAAAAAATTATTTGAAAAACAAGGATATATAACTCGCCGTAATTTTTTTTTAAAAAAATTTGCCTAAAAACGAATTATCATTTCCTATTTGCAATAGCAAAATATAAATAGATGAAATACTGAGGTGAGAGTATTTTCAAAAAGAGGACCATCATAGTTTCCTTATCATTGTAAAATGAAGGAAATCAACTAAAGGTCAAAGAAAAGTAAAGTAACCACAAAATTATAATGATTCAAAGCACATCTGATTTAATGATAACAATCCAAGCAAAATCCCCACTCTCTCCTTGTGCACTGAATACAAATCTATGGCCGACATAAATTCGTCCGATTCGATTATCTGAATTTGTAAGACTCGAAAAAGTTCGGGTAGGATCACGAGTTTTTTGTCCGAATTTTAAATTCAAACAATTGATCATGTCGCATTTAAATCCGAGTCTAGTTTGAATTTGGGTATTCAGGTTTGGGTTATCCAAAGTTTTGAACCATTCTGGGTTCATACAAATTTGAAAATTTGGACAACCGGGCTCGAACATCGGATAAGTTCATTTATGTCTAATTTTGGTCAATTACTAGAAAATTTTATAAACACAGCTTCGGACAACCGAATTTGAATGTTCAAAATTGGGTTTTGGGTTCTTTCACACAAAATTTCAATCAGAGTATCTAAAAATCAAAATTGCGTTTGGGTTCTTTCACACAAAATTTCAATCAGAGTATCTAAAAATCATTTCAAAAATTCGGACACTCGAACAATTGGATCCGAACATTGGACATTTGTGTTCAAATCCGGTCTGATCAAAATGTCCGATTTATAATTCAAATAGGGTCCAGATATAAAGTTAGTTCTAAATATCCTATTTGTCCGAGCAGTTCTTGGTATGTCCATAATTCCCAGTTTTCTTGGCATCATACGTTGATGGCTGCCTAAAAGTAAGAAAAAGGCCGCAAAATGGGCCAATCAGAAATAGGAAACTACGAATAATTGTCATTTTCTGCTGCCATAAATTAATGGTATTTTGTCTAGCCAAAATAAAAAAGTTTTTTTTTCTAATTTCTATGATATTTAAAACACGACGGCAAAAATGGAGCAACCAGAACTTAGAAAAATTGCCGTTGGTTTTAAATTGTCATTTTCTATGGCCTTTAAAAAGCTTTTCGATGGGCTTAGTCTTAGAATGGGGCCAAGGATGGTGCCCTAGGGGCCCATGAATTTTGGGGTAGAGCAGGTGGACACAAAGCATGCTGGACTCATACTCAAGCCCAATGCATGAAAGATCAGTTTTCTGGAGTCAATTTTTGTCGCAAATTGTTTCATAAATCACGTAACCTTTTTCTAGCTTTGTTCCTTTTGTTTTGTTTTTTCTTTTTTTTTTGAGAAATTCAATTTTAAATGTGGGAAAATCAGTGTACCCAACGACGTAGACATGCTGCTGTGAGTGTTGCCATCCGAGTTGCTCAAGAGATGCGGGTGAAACTTGGCCACAACGAGGTTGGTTGGATGTTCTATTCATTTTGAAGATTGCACATCAGAGAAGACGGTTTTGAAATACATGACTGATGGGATGTTATTGCAACAGTTTCTGAGTGAGCCACATCAGAGAAGACGGTTTTGAAATACATCACACTGTCAACTGATATCTTACTTGGCTTATTGAAGGACCTTGCTCCCTTCCGACCTGATTTGAAGCTGGTTATTTCAAGTGCAACTCTGGATGCATTGAAATTTAGTGACGACTTTGATCATGCTCCTATTTTCCACATTCCAGGGCGGCATGACACAAAACAAAGGAGCTATGCTCGAAAATTGTAGAGCTCGTAATTAACCCTATATATGCCAATTTTCTGGCAGAGAAGCAGGCTAAGATATTCAAACCCATGCCTAAAGTAGCTCGAAAGGGAGTACTAGCCACTAACGTAGCAGAGACCTCAGTGACAATAGATGGGATCAAGTATGTTATTGATTCCGGATTTGGCAAGATGAAATCATACAATCCTAGAACTGGGATGGATGCTTTGTAGTGACCTCAATATCCAAAGCATCGCAAAGTAACGTGCTGCTCGAGCTGGATGTATATGTCTAGGGAAGTGTTTTCGGCTTTACACAGCTTACAGTTATCAGCATGATTTGTCAGATGATGTTATTCCACAGATGGGTAGTAATACCGGTAGAGGTAAGGTTGCCTACAGCTGGATCTCCCCAGACCCCGCGAAAGCGGGACCTACATTGGGAGTTTGTTGTTGTTGTATGTTATTCCACAGATACACAGAACTGATCTTGATAAGATGGTCTTGACGCTTAAGACCCTTGGCTAATGGTATGATTTGAGTTTGATTTTATGGATTCCCCCTCGTCTGATTACTTGAACTCCCGTATGCCCTCCGTGCTCTGAATGGTAAGGGTGACTTGACTAAGGTAGGTTGGAGACCATATCGGGTTGCTTATGGTCTATAATGAATGGAAATCTTGTGACTATGGGGTTTCATGGTGCTACGACAACTACATTCAATAAGGCAGTATGAAAGGCGCCTGAGATATCAGAGATCAACTAGAAAGGTTGTTAGAAATGGTGGAAATCCAGAAACCATGGAGCCTGAATGATTTGGAAGCAATAAAGAAGGCCATCTCATCAGGGTTCTTTCCCCATGTTGCAAGATTACGGAATGGTGGGTCTTATAACACTATCAAACATTGGCAATTTGTGCATTTTTTTTTTCCAGCTTAGATTGTGCGGACTAAAGTAAAATGCTCTAAACTTCCTCTAATCAGTATTTGTTGAGTAATAGGGTAGTCCACGATTTTTAAATCTATGGTAAATTAGAGCCAGTATCTCTGTAATTTTGCAATTTAGAGGTAAAGCTGCTATATCAGACTTCCTCCCACGTCACCTGGGGACGGATTTTTGGGGTATAGCATGTGGATTTAGATTTAGATTTAGGAGTACATGTGCCAAGTTACTGAAAGTAGGCCAGAATGGCTGGTAGAAATCGCCCCTTATTGCTACCAACTGAGAGATGTGAATGGTTGGAGAAGGCATTATACTACTTAAGCCGACTTAACTAGTGGCGGAATAAAACAACTCAGTCAATTGAAAAAAAAGTGTTTTGTGCTGCGCTTTGATCTTTGCTGCAAAAGCGTTGGTATTGAAGATTAGCAATTAGATCTTTTGAATCTCAAGAATGCAGGTAGCTTATGCGTTTGGGAAGAGACATTGTTTGCCTTCACATGTTGGTTAAGATACGGTATCTTCCTCTGCCCTGTTGCACTTTTGCTTTCATAGTTAATGTCACCTGATTTTTGTTTTTCGTATTTTTTAGTTCGTTTTCTGTGGCTCACCCTTAGTTTTTCTCCATAAAATGTTTGCGCAAAATTCTTCTTCTATAAAAAGTTTTCACAAAAATCTTGTTTTGTGGGTCTCTTGGAAACAGCCTCTCTACAGATATGATTACCGGTAGATGTAAGGTTGCCTACATCTGGATCTCCCCAGATCTCGCGAAAGCGGGACCCACATTGGGAGTTGTTGTTGTTGTTGTTGTTGTTGTATCTTTTGAATCTCAAGAGCAGACCCTCTCAAGTTCTTAATGAAAAGACCAATGTTATCAGGTCTGAAGACTCAGATCACTCTATAGGGGGGTGAATAGGGTGATTGAAAAAACTTAAATTTAAGAATCGAAAGCAAAAACAGAAATTAAATCGAAACAATGCACAAGAATATTTTAACGAGGTTGGGCCTCAATCAGGCTTAGGTCCCCGCCTAGAGTTATCCAGCTCTAGGATTCAACTCTCTACTTCTTTTATTAAGATGAACTCTCACAATCTCTCAGAGTTACCTCACTCTAGAGATCCCAAGTACTTAAATCAACCTCTTGATTTAAGTATTGGGGAGCTGTGACCTCACACCAACTCCTAAGTTCACTCCTCAATAAAGAATCTTCAATTCACTCACAACCCTTGATCACAAAATAATACTCAATACAATGGTTTAAAGTAAGTGCTCAATACTGTTTTTCATTCACTGCCTCTATGTTTTCTTCCTTGGTTTGGGCCACTATTTATAAGCTTTAGCACTCGTCCACCAAATATAGAAGTTCTGCCTTGGGTATGTTGAAATGGCATTTCAGGCCCTTGATTTCTACCCAGCTGTTGCTGTTTTGATTTTCTTGCTTTTCTTGTCACGATTTGGGCTAATGTGATGCTGCACAATCTCTTCTAAAAATATGGCATGAAAACACTCTAGAATCAAGAGATAATATTACTTGACCTTATCATATCTTTCCTTAATTGGCTTGCAATTAATCAATCAATTAAAATCATGCCAAATCTCTTAAATTGATTCCTCAAATTTTGAAATTCAAATTTTGAGTCAACTAACTAATTTCCTAATCAATTAGATAAAATCATCCACATTCTTTCCTTGATTGATTTTCCAATTAACCAATCAAATAATATCAAGCATATATTTCTTTCTTGATTGATATAATTCAGCTGCTTGCCTTCTTTAAAATATTTGCAGAAGTTCTTTGTACCAGGCATTCTCACAATATTCTTCAATCAATAAAAGATCATTGCTTGATTTGATTAAAATATACTTCAATTAAAGAGGGATACCTGCCTAACTTTTTCTTCAACATGTAGTTCCCTTATGGCAAGTAAGAATCATGGCAAATATATTATTCAAGACTTTGTAAGGCAGCTGAATAAATTCCTCAATTGTCCTTTAAGTAATCAATCGATTTGATATATTTTCCTTATTCAATTCCCACGTTTTTTCCTTTGCTGAGTGCTTCATATTTGAATTCAATATTCGTGTCCCTTTGTACATCCAAGCTTCTAATTAATTTTGTGTTACATCAAAACCTTTTTAGCCACGTTCTAAGGAAGTCAACATCAACAAAAATATATTAGACCGACCACATATATTATGTATGAAGTAGAATAATTATAAAATCAACTCACTTCACAATTTCATATATAACACTAATTATATTATTTGTTATCATCAAAATCAATATGTGACTCTTGGAGTCAACAAGGTCGATTGACCAAATGGGAGCTCTTATTCTCTTAATTGGAGAGAATTTTGATTCAAGAAGTGAAGGAAAAGGTTCTGGCGGATTTCCGTTAAGCTCATCCGCGCCAGAAAATCTGTAGTAGCTTAGACGCATAAGACTAAGCAAATTATCAAGCAAAGTGTAAATGCCCCATTATTCTATGCAAAGGGATTTACAACATTAGCTGGTGCTTTTTTGTCTTCGTTTTGTTTTTCAAGAAGTTTAAGGAAGTCTACTAAATCTAGTGTATGTATATCAAATTCAAAGTACAGTTCCAAGCTAGCACATCTATGCAAACATTACATGGGCTCAATTGTTGGTTCGTTTATTGATAATTTCTATGTACTGTGTTTATTTGTCAAGTATGTGTTTTCGTAGCGATGTTTGTTCCAACTTTGGAGTATGATGGATAAGTACGATAACGTATCAAAACAAAATGTTTAACTAAACAGTCATTTACTTTCTTTTACCAGCGTCGATTGAATTAACAAGGATATATGGGGGGAATTATTTTCACTCTAATGTGTTGCATATCGTTTCATCTTTGTGTTATTAGATCCTTGTATGCTTGAATCACTCATGGCTTATGTTCTCCCTTTATCATACCAATTATTCACTTCCTGTTGGCCAACTAGCATTGAGAATCTCACTTGCTACCAATTATCTGTGCACTAAATAAGTTATTAAAAGAAAGCAAAATAATAAGTGTCTTGTTACAAGACACTTCATAAATGTCTTGTTTTGACTTGAAAAGTATACTATTATGTTTTTAAATTGAAAAAAATGGTAGGATCGAATAACAGAAATATATTACAACTTATAAATTATATGAAATTATCTTTTTATCCATATTTATCATATTTTTAAAATAGGCATATCATATGTACTTGTGGATAGGGTTAATGCATTTAGGGTATCATTTAATATTTTATTGATGTGGCCGACGAATATTTAAGGTTAGCAATTATTCGAAGGTTAGCAGTTCATAATTAAGAGTAATCGTTGAAAAAATTGTGATTTTAAATTATAAAATATGCTAATTATGATGAGGTAAGAGTGTCTTGCAACAAGACACTTAAAAGTGTCTTACAACAAGACATATATCACTACCCTAAAGAAAATATACCACTACATACTCCGTCTCCATCGTTATTTTTGGATAAGTTTAAAGCCTTATCACCAAATTTTGCTTTTGAGTCTAACTTAATTTTGGATCATTCAGAGCAATACATCGCAAAGGAGTCAAAAATATATATACTCGTATTCCTCAACTCTATGACAACTTTTGTAAATAAAATGCAAATTTTGGCCTCGTGGAGCCATTGTGTGACTTTGATTGACAAGATGAGCTGCAATTGCCAAGCTAGTAAGGTAGTAACATACGTATCAGGCTAAATTTTTATAAAACTATCTTACAACTTATTATGAAACAGTCTCATACATAACGAACTAAGTACATAAACATGACCTGATCTCATGAACATAACCAGAAAAAAGGGTCTAAAACTGTACGCCGTTTCTTTGAAAGTTCACCGTGACACCACCCCATGTCGTCATGTTAAATGTTTCTACACATTAGGTATTAGAGAAGATTTTGGGTCACCATTTATGTCTTCCTTTGGAACCTTTCTTCTCCCCCTTTTTCCCCCTCTCTTGGTCAAACCTGAAGAATATGCATTAAACAGTTTAGCAGTCCCAGCCCCACTAGGTGAAAGCTAATTAATAGGCCTTCACATGAAGGCTTTAGATCTACATTTTGGTTGTTTGGTTCAACTAACTGTTCAGATTCAACCAAGATGCATGTGAACCTTTGTCCCAACTAAACATCCCCCTAATTCTTGATTGTCTCTTTTCTTCGACAAATATATTAGTGTTTAATTTAGGTGGCTGCCCATGGTATTAATGGATGATTAAAACCGTACCTCCCATTGATTTACTTAACCGTAGTTTAATGTGCCGTACCTTCTCTTAGGATCTGCTAGTGTTAGGAATATGATCTTAATCCATCTTTTAGTTATCTATGGGCGTCTACCATTGTCGAGAATTTAAACTATTATCCGGATGGTGTAAGGGCTTATTTCTATAGTTAACTTTGGTCTTCCTGTTTGGTTTTCTTGGATTATTTATGTCTTGCCATTGACAAAGGTACTATTAATTGGAAAAAAAAATGATATATTTGTGGTTTAGATTTTTATAATTAGAGTAATTACAGTATAGCGCTAACATATCCCGCATCGTTGTGTTATGCAAAACAACTAGTATGGTATGTGATTTATATACAATAATACAAGGTTGAATAACAACTATATTCACAAGTATCTATGTAACAGAAAGACTATTACACACTTAAATTTATTTGGCCATTAGAGAACAACTCGACTAACATTTTTTGGCTGAGGAAAGCATTATTTATATAACATAAACGAGCGTGAGAGTTGTAGGCAATAAAGTTTTCGCCATGTTTCACAACTTAGTTTGTTGATTTTTGGGTGGGGGGTGGTTGTTTAGATATTGTGTAAATGGTAACGATGAAAACAATGAATTAAGGATTGAGTTAAACAATATGTAACGATGCAAGGAGAATAGTTTTAGTTATTGAACCACAATATGTGGAGATGCAAGGGGAATAGATGTTGAGTTAAAAAATTGTGTTTATTAATTGTTTTCATCGTTACAATTTATATTATGATGAAAATAATATCATTGAAGAATTAGTTATAGCTTTGGATATTGGTATATTGTTTAACTTAATCCCTGCATCGCAAGGAGAATAATTCTAGTTATGTTACTATTTTTAGGTATTTGAGCCTTTCTTTTACCAATTAACAATTTACAGTATTCTGCGTTCACACAGGATCCAGTAAAGGGCCGCACCCCAAAGGGTGAATTGTAGGCAGCCGCCTGACGTGACTTTGTCGGTGGCTGATTCCACGGCTCAAACGCGTAACCTTTTGATCACACGAAGACAACCTTACCGTTGCTCTAAGTTTGTATATGGGTAAATTCCGCTCAGATAAATAGGACATTTGGATGACTCCATGTTCAGTTCCTGTTCAAATTGTAATTCAGACATCCTAATCAAACATGGAACCGAATTTGATTGGATGTACCATGCTTAATTTTGAACGTTCGAATCTGCCATGTGAACTTTTGAAGACCCTCATCCAAATTATATTTGTGACTAATCGAACACAATTTTTGATCTATGTACTGGATTCTTTGAACTTTTCTAATTTAAACTTTAGGGATTTTAGATAGAAATTATACCCAAACATAACTGTCTAATGTATGAACCTGATCGTTTGATTATCCGAATTTGTAAAAAGTTTGGACAAATTGGACCCTGATATAAAACCAAAACTGGACCTGATTTTTCTATTCGGACATGAACAACTGTTCAAATTTTAAATCCACATAGAACTTTTGGAGTCGGTTCTATTCATTTTAGATCAAACAAATCTGAATAATCAAATTAGATAGATTTTTTGCCAACCCTGAATATAGTTATAGATTGAGATTAGATGTCAAAATATAAATTGAAGATCGACAACTCTTTAATTAGCTCCTCCTCCAAAAAAAAACAAAAAATCATATCAATCATGCTTGCAATTAGGTGGCTCGAAGCTCGTAGTTTTTGACCAGTCCTCCAATAGGGATTTGGTGACTGTGTTTTAGTACCAAATCTATTGGAGGAAAATTTGTGGAGTACTAATTCTAAAGTTTAGTTGTTTGTTTTAAAGATAATAATATATCTTAATTCTTAAACAAAAAGGAGGGATTCCAATCAAAATGTTTATGTACTAATCATGATTAATTACTAAAAGTGACTAGTTCAAATACAAAGCACAAGGCCAAGTTGGGGCGATTAAATAGTGATTAAAAATCCTTGACAACAGTGCTAATTAAGAAAGAGAAATCGAGACCGAAATCAATGGAGGAATAGTTAATAGGAAGTGCAAAATATGCGCAGCTACATTGGCTAATTAATGAGTAAATCATTGATTTGCGGGATGAGGACCGGATTAGTATTAATTAGGATAATTAAGTTAGACAAATGGGCCACTTGACACTAAAAGATTGGTGATTAATTAGAGTACATTGGCACACTAATTATTCTAATTAAAGTGGCTCTATTTGGTATGAATGGAAAGGCCTAATTCGCTGTCTCCCCTACTTCTTAGCGGCCGCCCATTCCTCTCACCCTAATTTAAATTTGGTTATGAGAATTTCCTAGCCGCCACGCGTTTGTATGGCGCGTGCAGGGCTTTTTTTAGGTTATTAATTTTTGAAATTAATTTGATTTATTCAACGAATTAGCTAGTTTGATCTCTAGACAATGAACAAAACTAGGAACTGCTCACCGATTTGTGCTATTGTCTTTGGACATTTCCATGAAGTTACTGCTTTAGTTTATTTAATTTATTAATTATCTTCTTTAATTTTAGTTCGACATTTTCCCATGAGTGCCAAAAACTCAATATATATGGACATATTCTACGGATTGGTAAAGTCTCAACTCTCACAAAATTTAAGTATTCTAAATGGTTAACGCTACGAACCTAATATAATTTTTTTTTTTTGGAGTTTAATATAATTATGTTACTTTTGGTGGTATCC
>JACYFF010031958.1:105170916-105232139 GCA_017589665.1 Selenicereus undatus
ATATGTATGGTATGCATGCATTGAGGTTTTCGCGGATCTCTATGGTTAATATTTAATTGTTGCTTACTTTTTTTTTCTTCAGGCCAAAGCATTAGGTAGGGAACCCACCTGTGAGGAATTGTTTAAGGACACTCACTGCAAGGTGAAGGATAAAAGTTTTGTGGATAAAAAATCTGCAAAAAAATATGTAAGTTTGGCACATTCTATTCAAAGATTATATACGTTCATATGTTATAATTGTAGGTTTAGTACAAATTAAAATACTTTTATTTTTGACAATTTTCAGGAGGATCATCATAACAAATGGAAGGAGTACTCTCAAGCTACAACTCAAGGTGACTCCCAACTGTCACCTATGACCCAAGAAGAGTTCTGGATTAAAGACAATTTAGATAAGAAAGATCGCGTATACGGTTTTGGCGCAGAAGGGGTCAAGTTGAAGAAATTAGCTACCATTGCAGCTGCACGCCACTCATCAGCTGAGCATTTTGATCCAAGACAGCAAGCGCAACTCCTCAATGAGAACATAACGAGGCAAGTAGAGGCTATAACTCAAATAGCCATGAAACAGGGCAAGACAGAGCGCATGTTGAAAAAAGTTTTAAGATTTTTCAAAGGTCAAAGTGCAGGTTCTTCCGACCACACCAACTTCAACCCTGATGATGAAGAGGACTCCCAAACTGACAATGATGATGATAATCCCATAAATTTGTCTGACTTTGATTAATTTATCCGAACGGCTGCGTGTAGTTTATGTCATCTGCGTGGTAATCTAAAATAACTTCAGTGTCGTTTTTAATATTTAATTTAGCACCTTTTGTACTGTACGTTACCAGATATAAAACTTCATTGTTGGTTCCTATTACGTATTACATTTCATAATTTATTTTTTTTTGGGCTTTTGCGAACTACCAATTCAGTTTTCAAATTTTTTTGGAGGGGGGGGTTCCGACGGGATTTACGAAGGGAATTCCCCATCGGAAATCCCCCTCTCTCTGACTTGGTTCTGGTGCTCTAAAAGCTGTCCAACGGGCTGTCCAACAGGTATTTTCCGTCGGAAAGGCCGTCGGACTTGTCGGAGTATTTTCTGTGCCGAGCTTAATCCCAACGAGACACTCCGCATCGGGATTACTGTCGAAGATTGCTTTTTCCGTCGGAAAATTGACCTTTTTCCGTCGGTATGTCCGTCGGAGATTGGGTGTATTTTTGTATATTTAAACTTTTCAGAAGACAAAACTTGCCTTTTATTATAAATTTACTAATATATTGCATATGAACTTTCATCACCCGTTTTCAATTCAATCCATCCATTTTCACCCATGGATGGTGGATGGATGGATTGAATTAGAGTTTTACGAATGACGGGTGGATTGGATGAAGTGAATTAAAGCGGGTGATAGATACGGATTCACCCGTCTCAAACCCAATCCATTCTCACCCCTATAACGGAAAATAAATAACTATTTAATAATATTTTGCTATGAGAAAGTATCTTCTTAACTTAAATACTATATTATTATGCATTAAATTGGAAAAAATATTATATGATCGAATAGTAAATGATACAATCATTTATGATTTGTATAAAATCAACTTTTATCTATAAATTTTCATATTTATAAAATTATGTGTATGATACATATTCATAGAAAATATTGATCTGCACAATTGACAAGTACTATAAATCTTCACAGTTAATAGTTAATTGTAACTATTGAAAATTTAGTGATTTTAAGTTATTTGACGTAATAATTTAGCAACCATTGAAAATTTAGTGATTTTAAGTCATATAATATAGTAATTTATATTAAGATATGCAAGACACTTACCAAATATCTTGTTATAAGACGTATATTATCATTCAAAATATGTGTTGCTATAAAACATCTATATATCAACTTAAAAATGTCATTATTATGTATTAAATTGAAAAAATGATTATATAATTAAATAATATAAAGGCATTATTACTTATAAGTTGTAAAAAATCACTTTTCCATTCATAATCTCACAATTAAAATTACACATATAATGTCTTATTATGGATAAAGTTGATTCAGTTAAGGTATTATTTGTACCTGTTGCCATAATCGATCAATATTAATGACTTCATAATTGATGACTGGTTGTAGCAAATGATAATTTAGTGAACTAAATTCATGCAACATATTAATTTAATTTAAACTAAGATCATAAGTGTGTCTTGCCACATGACATTCATAATCAATCTTTACCTCTTATCAAAGTAAGATTTCATAAAAAGTGTGCAATGATAAAGGGAATCAACTATTTCATAACTAATTTGTGAGAAGTTTCATAACTATGTTGTGAGATTGTTTAAGGAACTTGCCAGATGAACACGCAACAATCAGTTTTTGAGTAAAAGATATTAGGGGTGAGCAGTTTTAAATATTCACCTAAAAAATTGCGAATCATAATCGAAATCGGTTACTTCGTATTGAAAGAGAAGTTTCATAATTATTTTGTGAGATTGTTTAAAGAAAAAAGTTCACATTTGGCATATTTTGAATTGCAAGAGAAGCTTGAAAGTATTACTTTGAGATGAGATGCATGTCCATTTGAGTGTTAGCAAATGACAAGGCGCAAGTGCTTCACATGAGGCTAAGGTTCCGTTTGTTTGACGTGCTGGATGTGTACGTGCTCAGGTATATTTCCCCAGCCTCGTGCTTACCCGGCTTGAAGGACGGCTATTTTTTTTTTTTTAAAAACAAAAGATTATACAACTGAGATTTAATATATTTTAAATTGTTATTTAACTAGTTTGAAATTTTAATCTTATGCAACTAGTACAAGATCTCATCAACGTATGACCTTAACTGCCATTCATGGCATGCATATGATTGTCAATAAAAAGATTATTATGTCCATGTTTTACAATTAGCTATTAATTGATTGTATTAGTTATTAGTTGTTAGCTATTTGTATTAAACATTAGCTGTTAGTTGTTTGGATTAGCTGTTTATATTAGGTTTTTAAATTAATTATTTCTAGAAAAAGTGTTTGGTGAAATTAACTATTTCTAGAAAATATATTTGGTAAAGTTTCATTGATGCCCTTTCTCTAAAATACTTTTCAATTGAATTAGTTTTTATGTATTGATCATCTTATTTTTTTAAAAAAAAAATAATAAATTTATGACATATGTACAATTTGACTTTATCCTTGGAACTTTATTTTTTATAAATTTCAAATAATTTGTGTTCATAACTTATTTTCTTTTGTCTTCAATGTTTACTTGCTCATGTAATGTCTATTTTTTATAACGTTGTTTTGTTCTTTTTAGAGATGCTTTTTTTTTATGAATTGAAATTGATATGAACAACTTATATTTATATTTTTGTTATGAATTGAAATACATATGGATTTTAAATGATTTTATCTCCATCAAACCAAAGAAAACTAGGAATGGGGTTTATTAATGGCAACATGGAGGGTGGAGAAGAAGGCGAGGAAGTCGAGTAGAAGAGATTGGAGGTGAAGGTTGTCTGAGATTGAGGCAAGGTAGGAAACTAGCTAGAAATAATGTTTATTAATGGCATGAATGTGATTTTGTTAAACTTTTGGGCAATATAATAATTTAAACAAAAAGATATTCTCAAAAGGTTAATGAAAATAGCTGTTTGAAAAAGAGTTATTTGGGCAAAACAGATCTTTCAAACTGTTGTTTATCAAAGTATCAAACACTTCTTTAACTATTTGACTTCATCAAAGAAGTAAGTCAAACAGTTAAAGTTTTCTCAAACAGTACTTTTTTCCCCAAACAGTTATGTTACCAAACATCCCGTATATATGATTCTAGTAATTTTGCTTCATAAGTTATATGGTCCAAGTAATTAATTTTTTTCATTAACTACTAGATGATTTGCTATTATAACAGGACAATCTCACAAGTCAAAAATATTTATATAGCCACTTTGTGAAAACATCCCCCAAAAAAGATAGATAAGAAAATAATAGTACATTGCGTAAGGCCTGTTCTATTTTACATTTTTAAGGATTTAGGTAAAAGCTTAGATCTTTTTACAGTTGTTTCTCCTTACAGCTCCTTACGTCCTTAACATAATCCTTACATTTTTTTACAAAATTTTTTTAATTATTTTCTACAACATTCATTTATTTTAATTACAAAAATATGTATATTTTTTTAATTATACTACCAATATACAAAATTTGTAAATATCTTATGAACACAACATTTATATAAAGATAAAAACATAATATAACGACATAAATTATATTTGAGTTTCAACATGAATAATATATGTTATTATGGTCGGGGAAGAAAGAGTATGGTAGAGGGGGCATTCAGCTGATATAAAGGTGCATAGGTTTCTTTAGAAAAAGTAAAAAGTTGTTAGACAAAAGTAGTGGTGGGCATTAAAATTTCTACAAACTCTTGCTTGCCCGTTTAAGTTCTCATCTTTTGTTTTTTTTTTTTAATTTTGGAAGGTAATATTTAATTTTTGGTTGTTTAATATAACAATACAATTTTCGTACTTTAAGCATTGCTGAATAATATTTTAAATGTTTATTTATAAAATTTCTTGGTAACAATATTGACCATACATTTACATTTAAAATTGTTTACTTAAAATAGAATTTTATTTTAAAAGTTGTATTCAATTAATTTTTTTTTTTGGTTATACTTTGCTTATTGGATCAAACTAATGTAAATATAAAAAATCACCTCAAGTGTACGAAATTTTCTTGACAAAATTTATGGGGTTTAACATATTTTATTGTTATGTAACCAACTTAGTTAATGGTTTATTTTCAATAAGTTTATTATTTTAATATTACTGTTTCTCATCCAAAACATTCTTTGTAAAATAAACATATTTTGTTTCAATTATATTTAGAAATATTTTATTTACCGATGGTATCAAATTTTAATCGTAAATATTACTAATACATCATAATCGTCACAAATTATGCTATACAACTCTTCAATAATTCAACAACTCCTTACATGTATCACTACAGCTCCTTACATCTCCTTACAGCTCCTTACATCTTCTTAGAACTTCTTACATCTTCTTATAGCTGTTTACATCTTCCTGCAGCTTACAGCTGTATCTTATCGCGAAATAGAACAGACCCTAAATGCGCTAAAATTAAAAGTAAAAATTAATATTATGATTTGTTTATGATATTTAATCGTCATTGAGCTAGAGGATTAGTTGGGAAACTCATACTTGGTGTTAGTACATAATTGTAAACACAAATTTCAAGTCTAAAATGGGTTAGACAAGAATTTGGATACAAGATTGAATTTTTGTATTGATTTAAATGTATGGGTATATCTCTATGAATACAATGTATATGATCCTCTGATTCTATCTCCTTTTAGATGGATTGTTCAACCCTTGAATCAAGGGGGTAGGGGCCTATTATATTTATCGGAAAACTTCCCCCTCTCCCTTGAAAGTCAAGATGGATCTTGACTTGAGTTTTGGACCTTTCAATTAGGCCTCACCTTAGATTGCTTTAACTTAACAATCATTTGCTTTGACTTTAACTTTGGCTTTGACTTGGGAGTCTTCCGGGTTTGGATCGAGCATTAACTTGGAAGTCGCCTCAAGTTTTTACTGGATGTTGACTTGAGAGTCGTTTGACGTTTGACTTGAGAGTGGATTTAGGCATTGACCTTTGACTAGGTAGTCGACTTAGGCTTTGACCTCTAACTTTGACTTTGACCTAGTTTCGACCGCGCCTTGACTTGGATGTCGTTCCTGCTGTAGGTCGTAACTTGACTTGGTAGTCGTCTTGAGCCTCGATTTGAGCTTTGACTTGAGTTTTGATTGAGCCTTGATTTGGAAGTCATTTGGGCTTCGTAGTGAGCTTGCCCCGAGAGTCATTTGAGCTTCGACTTGAGAATCTTTTGGGCTTCAACTTGAAAGCCCTTTTGGCTTCGACTTGAGAGTCTTTTGAGTTTGATTAAATTAATTAAAAGGGTTGACCCAATTAATTAATTTTGGTACAACATGAATAATTTTTTAGTGCCTACAGTAATGTTCGTCAATTAATCTAAAATTTATGAAGTGCTGCTGGCAAATTGTGTCCATTAATACATCAACTTATCTTGTCCATTCATCTTTTAAAGGAGGAAGTACTAAGCAGAATAAGCACTGGTCCTACTTATCCCAAAGCCATGGTGATGCTAAGAGCAATTGCAAAGTTCTAGTTTTTGATATTTCTCGCAATAATCTATTAGAATTGGACAAAGCTGACTCGACATGATATCGACCCAAAATTAACGTGAAGTTAAGCGAGGTTGTGTATAGATTTTTAACTCATTTAATTAAATGGATTGACACGCTTAATCTACTTAATCAAATGCATTAGGTTAGTTGAGATTCTTGATGCGAAAAAATACTTATGTAGCACGTTTAATTAAGTAGGTTAAACAAGTCCACCAATTTACCCATTTATCATTTACCTGTTTGGCATTATTGGTAACTAAGAACACAAAGATTAAAATAAATATAAAAATGTGAACTATGATAAATTTGGGGAGTTTTAGATAGCAATCACTTAATTAAGCATGCGAACTTCATTTTTATGTTATATAATCACTTAGGGTTTGTTTGAACCCAACAAAGTAGCTCGAAAAAGCAAAAAAATATGGAAAATTAAAAACCTTCCTTTGTTTGGAGAGAGGGAAAAAAAATGAAAGGTTGATTTCCTCACAAAAAATGTGAGGAAAAATGGTTGAAAATATTTGAGACCTTGCCCGACACCCCTCTTCAAACGTCAGTTCCACACAAACTGCCCCCTTTCTCTTACTCTCTCTCCTCGACTCCTCTAGCTACAAGGCTCTCCTTCGATGACCTTCTGACGGAGCTTTCTATTTCTCATCCAATGACTCTCTCTTTTTATCTCTAATGCTGCAATCTAGGGTTTTATTGAGGACATAAGATTGGGTTTTGGCAAGGAAGCTATACTATAGGGTTTTAATCCGAAAGCTATTTTTGACTACAACAATTACCCAAACTCTATATCCCCCTTGAGTCTATGTCTATTTTGCTTAGTTTTATTGAAGTTGGTACTTGCTCAGGCACAGGAGTGCGTGTTTGAGGCCACCATTGCTTAAGGGAGTACCCCTGGTGTTTGCTCCAAAGTCTCTCTCACTTGTTGTGGGTATGGTGTTGTGATGTTTGGAGTTGTCTAGTGGTTGTTTTTTCTCCCTTTGTCTGACTTGGAGGAACTTGTGGAAAAGAGAATTCTTGAGTATAAGTTCACATCAGTCCACACAAATTCATCAGTAGGATCAAGAATAAGGGCGAGTTTATCCATTGGGGGTCTGATCAATTGCACAAGTTCCAGGGTCAATATATGCAGCATATATCCTAACATGTCTACTGATCACACAACTTGTAACGCCCCAAATGTGCATATTTTGCCGATTTCGTTCTCTTCATTAGTTTCACCAATTTGAGGTATTATCCTAAATGATCAGGGCGTTACCGCTGTCTAAAAAGGACAAGACTTTCTTGCTCACTTATCACCTTCAGTCATCCTGCCTGTTGGAGGGCAATTCACTGAACATTGTCCTAAAACAAAACATGAAAACATTTCGAAGTATAAGTCGAAGCGCACTACATGCATCCTTGCATTAAATGATCATTGAAAAGCTGATTGAGTACGTATTGTAATTCATTTTAATTTAAACTAGGGGATGAGATTAATGTAAAACTGCATTGCTAATTATTATCTGATGGTGAACTCATGGTAACTATTACGATCGGTGATAGGTGTAACCCTGCCAAGTCGATCGGGGGACCTGACCTGAAGCCGCGTGGGTAACTGAAAGGACAATGCCCTGTAGCTGATAACTGATGGGGTCACTAATTATGTACTAAATCACTTATTAAACTGATTTATTGAAGTACTTATTAAAACATTATAATTTTAATAAATACGTGTTGATTTCTAAAAATACAGACAACGAACGTATCTAGTACTTTAAATGAAATTCACTAAAATGGGATTACGCACAAAAAGGGAGGGAAATGATTGATTAGGCCCTAACTTTGTTCAAAATATCATGATTGGAACATATAATTAGTAAATATTTTTGTTTTCATGCATTATAAGTTAGTAAATGAAAAGTAACAGCATAACAAGGGCTAAAATAAATGACTCATAATTTAATCTTCCGGTCTTTGATTGAAACCCAAAACCCCAATATTGAAAGCTTAAGAAGTTCTGAAAAACTTTTATTCAGAACACCAAGCATGATTCCACCATATGGTTTCCAAATGGGGTTAGAACACAAGTATGTGAGTTTTAGTCTAACTTGTGCAGTTTAGGTAAAACGGCCATAACTTTTTCCACATACCTTGAATTAAGGCGATTCAAAAGGCGTTTGAAAGGTAACACACTGAAATATCTACCCACCAAAAATTATATTTTTTCAAAGAGCCGATCATTACCAGTTTAATCACAAATCTTGTCCTATTTTTTGAAATTTTCCAGCCTTTATTGTCATGGCTTTCTCATCTCCTTTCACACAATTTCCCATCCAAAATCACACCTTAAAGGCATGTAACAAGGCTTTGGTCATTCCCAACACCATACAAAATGATCACACTCAGTTTCACTTCAAAATCATGTACATCAAAGATCATTTTCCAATCAAATATACACTAATAACATGATTACTATCAAAGGAAGGTTAAACCCTTGCATAATCAATAAAACCCTAACTTTTGGCCAACTTTTACTTCATCCAAGATTACCAAGAACATCCTCATAACATTATTAGAGATTAAAACTATTAAATCAAATACAAGAATCCAAGAAAAACAAACTTCCCATTTAAAGCTTGCATGATTATGAATAACCCCCAAAACCCTAATATGCTTCAAACTTCTCCCCGATTTAAACACCAAAATAACTCTTATTTCTTATCAAAACATCACGATCATCAATCAAAAACATCAAAACAAGAATCAAAACTAAAATAAAAATCAAAACCAACAAGATCAGAATTAAGGTTACTCACTTCAAGCTTGATAAAAGTAGAGATGGAGGTGATGTTTAGTGGTTTTGATGATGGAGGTTGGAGGCAACTGCGGTTGGCCGAAAACTGACAGGAAAACACCACACGGTAGCAGCAACTGAAGGGGGGCTAGCCGTGTAGAGAGAGAGAGAGAGAGAGATGTGGGTTGAGTTTATTGTAATTTTTTGACTTGTCTCCACTTGGCTGAATTTATAGCTCAAAAAGTAGCTTTCTACTAACCATGGTCAAGCTTAAATCATGGTTATTAGCTAGGATAATCATGCAAACTTGCTAGACTTCAAATTGGGCTGGAAATAAGTTGGGTTCGAAAATAAAACGCCCTACAACGATAACATTTTTTCGTAACTCAAAATTAAATTTTTGTAATGTTACGAAAAACAAAATAAATTACTTAGATTATAATTGTTACGACCTACTATCAAGTATCAATTCTCTCAAAATTTTCGTTAATAAATTAAATAAACAATTAAAACCCGAATTGCCAAGTGAGGGTCCAAATAAAATTTTCCCCACCTGGAAGAATAAATGTGATAAATAAATATGAAAAAATCATTAGCATGAGGTAATTAAATAAATAAACATAATTTAGGGTTGGGTTGTTACAGTCTTCCCCCCTTAAAGAGTTTCGTCCTCAAAACTTATAAACTTTATCATGTCATGCAAGATTACCTCAAATAAATGTGGGTATTTGGCTTTCATTTTCTCTTCAGTCTTCTAAGTGGCTTATTGGGAGGTATGATTTGTCCAAAGCACCTTGACTAGTGGTATCTGCTTGTTGCGCAACTGCTTAATCCTGTGATCTAGTATTTGGACTGAACGCTCCTCATATACTAGATCTTTAGTGATTTCAAGAGGTTCTGATACAATAGTGTGATCCGAATCTGGTATATACTTCTTGAGCTGAGAGATGTGAAACACTTTATGTACGTGTTCTAGTTCTATAGACAAATCCAGTCGATATGCTACGGGATTTAACTTTTCAATGATTTCATAAGGGTCAATATATCTTGGACTCAATTTGCCTCGCACTCCGAACCTCTTGATACCTTTAATTAGCGAAACCTTCAAAAAGACTTGATCGCTTACTTGAAACTCTAGAGGCTTTCTTCTTTTGTCCGCATAACTCTTTTGCCGACTCTGGGCAACCCTAACATGCTCCCGAATTTTTCTTATTTTTTCAATAGTTTTCTGGATCATGTTGGGACCTATGATCAATGCCTCGTCCAAATCATTCCAGCATAGTGGGGTTCTACATTTTCTCCCATATAAAGCTTCAAACGGGGCCATTTTGATGGTGGATTAGTGTTGTTGTTATAAGAAAACTCCACCAACGGTAAATCGTCTTCCCACTTCCTTTGGAACTCTAATGTACATGCTTTTAACATGTCCTTTAGAATTTGATTCACTCTTTCAGTTTGCCCATCTGTTTCAGGATGATAAGAGTTACTTAAGTTCAATTTGGTCTTAAAGACTTTTTGAAGTGCTTGCTAAAAACGGGCTTGGAATCTTTGATCCCTATCTGATACTATGTCTAACGGGATTCAGTGCAGGCAGACTATCTCCTTAAGATACAATTGAGCTAGTTTCTCAACTCCCCAAGTATCCTTAATTAGCAGAAAATGGACCGACTTGGTAAGTCGATCAACTATGACCCAGATAACATTCTTTTTCGAGGTAGAAAGAGATAAACCCATAACGAAGTCCATGGAGATTGAATCCCACTTCCAAGTGGGAATTTCTAGGGGTCACAGTTCACCTACAGGACTCTGATGCTCTACTTTAACTTTCTAGTAGGTTAGACACTTGTCTACGTATTCTGCAACCTCTTTCTTCATATTATTCCATCAAAAGTGTTGCCTTAAGTCTATGTACATCTTGGTGCTTCCTGGATGCACCAAGTAGCGAGTATTGTGAGCCTTTTCTAGGATCTGTTTCCTCAATTCCTCTTTTCTGGGTACACATAGGTGATTCTGGAATCGCAAGGTCCCATCATCATATACTACAAACCTAGGAGACTTTCCTTTCCCTAAGTTTTGCTTTATTCTTTAGAGTTCAGGATCACTTTTATGGTTCCCTCGAATTTCTTCTACTATGAAAGGCTGTAAGATAAGTGCTGATAATTGAACATGTGCTTGCCCACGGGACACTAATTGAATTTCCAAGTCCTCAAGCTCTCTCAAGAGACTCAACTGAGTAATCACCACTGTGCTTGGGCTACGTTACGCCTTCCTAATCAGGGCATCTGCTACAACATTTGTTTTTCCTGGATGATATTGAATCTGCAAATCATAGTTTTTAAGCAACTCAAGCCAACGTCGTTGTCTCAAATTGAGCTCCTTCTACGTGAAGAGATACTTCAGACTTTGATAGTCAGTATAGATCTTGCATGGTACCCCATATAAGTAATATCTCCAAATTTTAAATGCAAAGAGCACGGTTGCTAACTCCAGGTCATGGGTAAGGTAATCTTTCTCATAAAACTTGAGTTGTCGAGAGGCATAAGCTACTACCTTGTCTTCCTACATCAGTATACACCCCCAAACCATTCTTTGAAGCATCACTATAGATGGTACACTCCTTACCTTCCACTGGTAACATTAGGATTAGGGCGGTAGTTAGTCGCTGCTTTAACTCCTGAAAGGCTCTTTCACACTTCTCCGTCCACTCAAATTTATTCGCTTTCTTCAGCAGATTGGTCAGGGGGTGAAGCTATTTTCGAAAAGTCCTTGACGAACCTTCGATAATAGCCCGCTAAACCTATAAAGCTTCTAATCTCAGTGACGTTAGTAGGCCTTGACCATTCTATGATTGCCTTCACCTTTTGGGGGTTAACTTTGATTCCTTCTTTTGTAACCACATGACCCAAGAACACCACTTCTTCCAACCAAAATTCACACTTCTTTAATTTTTCATAAAGTTGATGCTCCCTCAGGGTTTGTAACACCATCCTCAAATGACTAGTATGTTCCTCCTTGACCTTACACTATATAAGGATGTCATTTATGAACACCACTACAAACTTGTCTAAGTAGGGTCTGAAGACTCTGTTAATAAGATCCATGAAAGTTATAGGGGCATTGGTGAGGCCAAACGACATTACTGTAAACTCATAATGACCATACTTGGTCCTAAACGCAATCTTAGGGATATCTTCAAGTTCAATCATGAGTTGATGGTACCCTGACCTCAAATCAATGCTAAAGAATACTCCTGCTCCTTGCGGTTGGTCAAACAAGTCATCTATTCGCGGCAAAGGGTACTTGTTTTTTATCGTGATTTTGTTCAACTCCCTGTGGTCAATATATAGCCTTAGGGTTCCATCCTTTTTCTTTACAAACAACACTGGGGAACCCCATGATGACACACTTGGCCTAATAAAGCTCTTCTGCAACAGTTCATCTAGCTGAATATTCAATTCCTTAAGCTCAGTTGGGGTCATACAATATGGGGCTTTGGAGATAGGTTGGGCACCAGAGGTCAATTCAATTCCAAAATTAATTTCCCTATGCAGAGGTGGTCCTGGTAACTCTTTAGGAAAAACATCTTCAAATTCACAAACTACAGGAATATTTTTTGCTTTCTCTTCTTTTGCTTGGGTGTTAATAGCATAACACCAATATCCAATACACTCTTGACATAACAGCTTACTTGCTTTCATAGCAAAAATCAAGGGACAAGATTCTTCCTCTCTTTGGCCATAGAAACATACTTCACTCCCTTTTTCATCTTTTAAAATAACTTTAAGATCTTCACAGTCAATCTTAGCTCCATAAGTGTGCAACCAATTTATTCCCAAAATGATATCAAAATAAGACAAATCAAATTGAATCAGATCCATAGGAAAAGTGGTTCCACAAATGGTAATGGGAACAAGTTTATAGGAGATAGGATACTCAATCACAGAATCATGGGGTAGCTTGATCCTATAACTGATTTCCATCCTCCTATCCTCCAGGATCAATTGCATGGCAGATCGGGTGGATATAAATAAATGAGTAGCACCTAAATCACATCATACACAAAATGACGTTGAATTTAAAAAGAGAGTTCCAGTGACTACCGTATCGGAGGTGGCAGCTTCCTTCTTGCTCATTACATAAGCCCGTCCTATTGCTGTAGGCTTTGGTGGTGGGGCCCCTTGGCGAGGTGGGGGCCAAGGATTTTGCTGCACCTTTATCTACAGTCTTCGACCATCGGGGGCATGCAGCAATAAGGTGTTCAGGGCTTTCGCACCACATGCACTTGTTGGTTCATACTCGACAATCAGGGTGGTGTGATTGGTTCTTCTACACTTCGCACAGGGCTCTGTTGAGCCTACAGGACGGCTCTTGGGAGGAGCAGGAGAAGGTTTCTTCTGGTTTACACTCTCACTCGAAGTTCCTCGCTCAAACCCCTTTATCTTTTGGTTGATTGGGTTCAGGGCTCTCAATTCTGTCTTCACTCGCTCCACTTCAGCAACTTGCTCATATAGCTTCTGGTAAGTCAAGATTGGTTGCTCAGCTAACTGATTTCGAATGTAGAAGGCCAAACCCTCTTTAAACCTTCTCATCTTCAACCTTTCAGTTGACACAAACTTCTAAACAAACCTGTATAATTCTATGAACTTACTAGCATACTGCATCACAGTCATGTTGCCACTCATTTTCAGCTCAATAAACTCTTTCTCCTTTTACGTTTGGGCCATAATTGGGTAAAATTTTTTCCTCAACTCGCTCAGAAATTTACTCTAGGTGAATTCAAGTCCTACGAGCTTATCTTTAACGGTGTTCCACTAAATATCAGCCTCACCAGTCAAATGACGCGTCCTAATCATGTTTACTTTCTTTTCTTCTGGCACCTCTACCATTGTAAAAATTTTCTCTATTCCCCTTACCCATTCTTCCAATATTACTGGATCATAAGTTTCATCACACTTTTTAGGGTTGCGTCGTGCTACCCTATCTGCTAATTTATCCTCTTTAGGAGGGGCTTCAGTAGGCACTTGGGGGATCCGCTTCATCTGTTCAGCTACTAAGGCCCGCCAGTAGTTCGGGTCCCCAATGTTGTTAGCTAACTCAAGAGGGGTTGGTGGCATTTGACCAAAATTTGGTGGCATATGATGGAAGACTTGATCACCCGATCCTTGGCCATGATCCGAGATTTTCTCTATATGAATCTCTGCATTGTTGTGCACCAATTTGGACATTTTGATTGTACATTAAACGAAACAATTTAATCACTGGAATACCCAAATATACAAGATAAGCATGCCAACAAATACATTTAATATAACTCAAATATTATTGAAAACAAACCCAAAGCTTCATTATATCATTTTATAACTGTTTATTTACATACATAGCTGTCTGTTTATATACATGATCAGCAAAACATATCACATCTAATTGACTAGACAAAGTTAGCTTTAACTCCTAACCCAGCACCAAACACTAACTAGCCCCAAGACACTAGATTCGTTACATGACCAAAAAGAAAAACGGATCATGTCATCACGGTCTGAAAGGATTGGACTAACTATATACAATGTCATATGCTACACAAAATACAACTATCCAATCCGACCATACCATATATACACATACAGGGCTCAAAACGTAACCTACTCAAGTGCAATCCTGAAACAACCTAACGATCCTTAGACGGATTTTAATCTGGGTTGGACTCATCCTCCGACTCCTCACCCGAGTCGAAGCTGTTGTCCGATACTCCCGACTCTACCTCGTCAGCCTCCTACTCAACCTGCTGATCTACTACCATCTCATCAATCTCCTGATCCCACTGTTGCTCCACGACTGCCTCATCAATGTCTTGATCCTCCTCGTGATCATCTTTCTCCTCCAAATGGCCCTCGAAACCCTCTATGGCCTCGTCTTCGGAACTAACTACCACAATCTCTGGTGTATCTGGGAGATCCACCACCACGTGAGCCTCCCCAGGACTGTCGGGCATCAGTGGGGTGCCCAGAGCAGGCGACGAAGGTGGTCCCTGTGTTGGTGCAGGTGGTGCAGCCGGAGGATGTGCCTGATGTAGCTGGAAAATGTGCTGAAGAGCCTCCATAGTAATCCCCCTTTGTGCGAACTCCTCCCTCAACAACAATTCCGAAGCGATGGTAGCCCAAGCCCCCTAGACCTGGAAACTGGGCCCATTCCAACCTAGGTTCCCCTCATCATGGAATGATGATAACAGAGTCTGAACTCTACTTGCGGATCAACTGTCGATAAGGACCATAACAATTTGTGTGCATGGACTGTGATGCTATGAAACTCGGAGAAAGGGTCATGTGCATGAGCTATAATACTAGCATGCAATAGTGAAACGTGAGTGGCCACAGAGGTACTAGGCATCATGTTGACTGCGTAGGGATCCATCTAGTAAGGAAAATACAAATAAGGGGCATATAGAAGATAAGCTCATAAGCAACATGCATTTCTAATGTCACAAGTCTCTAATAATATACGATATTTCTTACTAATAACCCTTCTCGCCCTCCTATATCTAAACTCCATACTCCGTATTCCATCAGAAAAATCAAAACCTGACTCTGACACCAAATCTGTAGCGCCCCAAATGTGCATATTTCACCGATTTCGTTCTCTTCATTAGTTTTACCAATTTGAGGTATTATGTCAAATGATTAGGGCGTTAATGCCGTCCAAAAAGAACAAGGCTTTGCTTGTAAATAATAAATTTAGCAACACTAATCAATGTTTACCATCGAAAGGCATTCACACAATCACAACCTATGAAACCATATATAAACAGTTCTAACGTCAAACCATTTAACTATTCCAGGGTTTACATCAAAATATAATAACTCTTGTAGAGTATATAACTTTAACATCAAAATGTTTCATAGTACAGTGCTCAAAACATCTCAGCACTAACACACCAGTATTCCTTTTGTTTTGACTTTTTTGCTCACTTATCACCTTCAGTTGTCCTTATCGCTTGAGGGTGATTCACTGAACATTTTCCTAAAACAAACATGAAAACATTTCGAACTGTGAGTCGAAGCTTCAGTACATGCATCCTTGTATTGTTAAATGATCATTGAAAAGCTGATTGGGCTTGCATTGCAATTCATTTTAATTTAAAATAGGGAATGGGATGAATATAAAACTGCATTGCTAATTATTATCTCATAGTGAACCCCTGGTAACTGTTACGATCTGTGATAGGTGTACACCTGCCAAGTCGATTTGGGGACCTGGCTAGAAGCCGCACGGGTAACTGAAGGGCAATGCCTTGTAACTGATAACTGATAGGATCATTAATTATGTGCTAAATCACTGATTAAACAGATTCATTGATATACTTATCAAAATATTATAATTTTGATAAATACGTGCTGATTTCTAAAGATACAGACAATGAACGTACCTAATACTTTTAATGAAATTCATTGAAATGGGATTATGAACAAAAAGGGAAGGAAATGGTAGATTAGGCCCTGACACTGTTCAAAATATTATGATAGGAACATATAATTAGCAAATATTTTTATTTTCATAGATAATAAGTTAGTAAAATAAAAGTAATAGCGTAACAAGGGCTAAAATAAATGACTCATTATTTAATCTTTCGATCTCTAATTGAAACCCAAAACCCAATATTGAAAGCTTAAGAAGTCCCGAAAAACTTTCATTGAGAACACCAAGCATGATTCCCACCATAGGGTTTCCAAAATGGGGCTAGAACACAAGTATGTCAGTTTTAGTCTGACCTGTGCAGTTTGGGTAAAACAGCCATAACTTTTTCCACATATCTTGATTTAAGGCGATTCAAAAGGAGTTTAAAAGGTAACACACTGAAATATCTACCTATCAAAAATCATAATTTTTCAAAGGGCCGATCATTATCAGTTTAATCACAAATCTTGTCCTGTTTTCTGAAATTTTTCAGCCTTCACTGTCATGGTATTCTCTTCTCCTTTCACACAATTCCCCATCCAAAACTACATCTTAAAGGCATGTAACAAGGCTTTGGTCCTTCCCAACACCATACAAAACCATCACACTCCATTTCACTTCAAAATCATGTACATTAAAGATCATTTTCCAATCAAATATACACTAATAACATGATTGCTATCAAAGGAAGGTTAAATCCTTGCATAATCAATAAAACCCTAACTTTTGGCCAACTTCCACTTCATCCAAGATTACCAAGAACATCCTCATAACATTATTAGAGATTAAAACCACTAAATCAAATACAAGAAAAACAAACTTCCTACTTAAAGCTTGCATGATTATGAATAACCCCCAAAACCCTAACATGCTTCAAACTTCTCCCCAATTTAAACACCAAAATATCTCTTATTTCTTATCAAAATATCATGATCATTAATCAAAAACATCAAAACAAGAATCAAAATTAAAATAAAAATCAAAACCAACAAGATCAAGATTACGGTTACTCACTTCAAGTTTGATAAAAGTAGAGATGGAGGTGATGTCTACTGGTTTTGATGATGGAGGATGGTGGCTAGTGGTACTAGGGTGTCGGGAGGGGCGGGTCTGAGGCAACCGAGGCTGCCCAGAAACTGGCCGGAAAACACCACAGAGCATCAGTAGCTGGAGGAGGGCTAGCCGTGTAGATAGGAGAGAGAGAGATATGGGTTGAGTTTGTTGTGTTTTTTTGACTTGTTTCCACTTGACTGAATTTATAGCTCAAAAAGTAGCTTTCTACTAACTATGATTAAGCTTAAATCATGGTTATTAGCTAGGGTAATCATGCAAACTTGTTGGGTTTCAAATTGGGTCGGAAATAAGTTGGGTTCGAAAATAAAACGCCCCGTAACGATAACGTTTTTATGTAACTCAAAATTAAATTTTTGTAATGTTACGGAAAACAAAATAAATTACTTAGATTATAATTGTTAGGGCCTACTATCAAGTATCAATTCTCTCAAAATTTTCGTTAATAAATTAAATAAACAAATAAAACCCGAATTGTCAAGTGAGTGCCCAAATAAATTTTTGCCCATAGGGATGAATAAATGCGATAAATAAATATGAGAAAATCATTAAAATGAGATAATTAAATAAGTAAACATAATTTAGGGTTGGACTGTTACACAACTTTTAGCCATTGCCCTCCATATTCTCTGCTCAAATTCATACTTTACACATTCACTTGTGGGTTCACTTGACCTTGGTCTTGTCTTATTTTCCTACTTCATTTTGCTAGCTTTTTACTTTTTAGTAGGGGTGTGCAAAACGGGTTAACCGGAGTTTCAGTTAATCGAAAATCGGTTAACCGGTTTTTCGGTTCAAAAAAATTTCGAACCGTAACCGAACCGAAAATTTTGGTTAACCGTTTTTCGGTTAACCAAAAAATTCGGTTCTTCCAAAACTTGAACCGTAATCGAACTGAAAAAGTCGGTTAACCGCTTTTTCGGTGCGGTTAACCAACTTTTTGGTTCGGTTACTGGTTAACTCTTCACAAATAATAAAAAACGTATACTTTTTAACCTAAATTTTTCATTTTTTTATGTTTAATTTTTTTTAATAAAAATTAAACTTTGGTTACCTTTTATAAACAATAAAAAAGTGCACTTTCTTACCAATTTTTTTTTATTTTTTATGTATAATTTTTTAAAAAATAAAATTATTTTCGGTTCGGTTAACTGAATTTTCAAATTATTTGAACCGTAACCGAACTGAAAACCGAAATTTTTTTGGTTCGGTTAACCAAACCGATTTTTTTGAAAAGTTTGTTTAGTTAACCAATTTTTCGGTTCAATTTTTTTGAATTTTCGGTTCGATTTTCGATTTCAAATTTTTTCGCACACCCCTACAAGTTTTAGACACAATAGAAACAGGTGAGCAATCACAGGGAGCGAGTTAAGGTACCTTGGTTAAATTTAAAAGGACCTCGCTTCCCCCCGATGTTCCATTTTCCTTCATTAATTAAATGCACTAAAGCAGAGCTTATTTCCGGTGATTTGTGTTTGTTGATACAAAATCCAATGCTTATTTTATGAACTACTAGCCTTTAAACTCGTGCTACGCACAGTTTATTTTAAAATTTAGGCAAAATATTTTTAAAAATATTGTAATTAATCTTATAATTTAAAATTTTGGAAATAATAATATTAAAATATCTTTAATTTTTTTTCTTCATTAGAGTACTTGAAAAGACACTACTCATTATGATGCCTTTAAATCACACATTGTTTAAATTTTTATTTTTAAATAAAATCTTAATAAATACTTCGGAAAACACGTGTCACGACCGCAATATTCGGACTCATATATATATATATATATATATATATATATGATGTTGACCTGTCCATTTTCATGTCTAATCTTTCATTAACTTGCCGGGTAGCGCTTGGAAAGCATGATGCGAACACTGCAATTGAGTTTGCTTGGATAATTGAAAGTTGCTCCCCCTTTTCCTCTACCCCCTTCTACTTCTTGTTGCTAAGTCGAGATTCTGAAACTAAGGTGCCTTCTTGAGGGCAGCGTTGATATTGAAGGAACATTCTCACCCGATATTTATAGGTCGAAATCTAATATCTTTTGATATTATACTTACAGACTAAAGGTTTGAGCGAGACATTCAAATGAAAGTCTACCAAACTCTTTCGGTGTACCTTAACTTAGCTAGAGCATTTGTTGCTTACTGAGTTGCTCTTGGCGAGTTGTGGTTGGAAATTAAATTCGGCGATAAGTTCTTGGAATAGCAAGGGAGTTTGGAATTTTGAAGCGCTTAGCTCGATGATGGTACTAGTTCAACTTATATTGCTACTACCATTTTCAAGTAGAGCTCAAATTTTTTATGAAAAATTTGATTTGAAGTTGTAAACTTTTATAGATTCTTGTAAACTTTGAAATTGTAACAAAATCAGGGAGTTTGAAGTAGAATTTTGTACTAAATGGGAGAGTTTTGAAAGGCCACTCAATTGTATGTCTCCCTTGTTTTTTATGGTGTTGTTTTGGCGAGTTCTATTGGCATTGGCTAGTCATAAAGTTACTTCGAGATTATATTTTGGTCTTCATAAGATAGGGTAGTGGTGTATGTTTTGCTGTAAGACACTATTAAGTGTCTTACCTCATCATAATTAACATATTTTATGATTTAAAATCATAAATTTTTCAATGATTACTCTTAATTGTGAATTGCTAACCTTAAATATTTGTCGACTATGCCGATAAAATATTAAATGATACCCTAATTGCATCAACCTTTATCCGCAAGTACATATGATACACGTATTTTAGAAAGCTGATAAATTATGGATAAAAAGATAATTTTATGTAATTTGTAAGTTGTAATATGTTTCTACTATTCGATCCTACCATTTTTTTCAATTTAAAAATATAATAATATGATTTTTAAGTCAAAATAAGAGACTTATGAAGTGTCTTGTAGTAAGACACTTATCATTATGCTAATAAGAAATATTTTCCTTTGCTTAATTGATTTTCTCATTTCTAAACAAAGGAAAAAAGTTTGGTGGAAAGTTATTTTCCCCCCTTATATTTATTCAATTATTCTCTAATCCAAACTAGAGAAAGAAAATGATTTTTCTCCTCATTCCTTTTTCCTTTCAACTTTCTTTCCATATCATTTTCTTACGTCTAAACAAAGTCTCATTAGTTCAAAACGTTAAATGAGTAAACGAGTAATTAGATGACATGAACTTGAACCAAAATTCAAATCAAAATCCAATACCCCAAAATTCTAACACTAGGTGGATGCAGGGGTTCTGATATAGCAATTTTACTCATGAATTGCAAATTACAAAGAGACTAATTTCGATGACATGAACTTGACCCGTTTATCTTAAATGGGCTAAATGGGTCAAAATCAGGTCAACTTGTTTAAAAATTAAAATTAAATGGATATACGTCAAGATTTTTAAACGTGTTATGTTCAGGTTGAGAGACTTTCAATTTGTTTAAGTTTGACTCGAACACAAACTCGATTTACCAGATCTATTTTCTAGCTCTAAGGCCTACCATTCCACATTATCCCAAGTTCCAACTTTTGAAATTAATTTCCTTTCCCTCATCTTCACATCCAATGAATTTCCACCTTAAATCACCAAATAAAATATTTGTCACATACTCATGTCACAACACACAACTTCTTTTAATCACTTAAACACTATTTTTTTTAAGAGAAGAAAGAAAAAAAAAAGAAAAAAAAGGGGAAGGTGAGCAGGATTGGTGAAGAGGGAGAGGAGGAAGGTTGTAACTCCATGCAAGTTTCCAAGCTCAAGTTGCGTCACTACTACAAACGTGAATTCAACCTCCATCCACCATTTGCATCCTCTTACAACCAAACCTAATTAAGTATAAAGAGAGACCGACAGAGAGGGAAGATGAGTACTCATTCTTTACTCTCAACTTCATACTCTCTAATTTATTATTATTTTTTGGTTTAGCTAAAGGTATCTACCGTCAATCGCAGTGACTAATCATCTCGTCCCGCGAGTTCCACTTAAGGGTAAAAGATTGACCAAGAACTGCTTTCCATTCCTAAAGGTCAAGGATCGAACCTCTAACTAATTAGTTAAGGGACGAAGTGAGCCATCACTAGGCCACAACCCCTTGGTTCACACTCTCTAATTAATTAACCTGAAAAACTCAATTGTTAAGCATATACATCGTTCGAGAAGAATTAAGAGCATGAGGTTGAGGGTTCGAAAGAAGATAGAAAGAAAACACTAGAAGCACAGTAGCTAATGGTGGTCTTCTCTTCATGGCTGGTTTCTTTCTGTTCCCACTGCATTGTATTTTCATAAAACACATGAATTTTCATACGTCGGAAATGCTATGTTTAGATGCTTCATGAATTTATGAAATAATTGTGTTTTTGAAGTGGATTATGTGTATATATGATTGCTAAGAGGTTAATAATGAAGATTAAGTAGAAATTTAGGCACTACATGCTCATTATTAAACCTCTAATTGTTTATTGCTTATTTTTGAAATGTTAAATTTTTTTATATCAATTGGGTCGTTAACAAAGAGTCATTTGTATAAGCTTAAACGAGTTCCTAGCTCAAAATCAATTGGCTATGGGCGAAGAAACTTACAAATTTATATACATACTCAAACCCTTTAATTTTATCAATGTCGAACAACATCCACTTTCATACTCCAATAACAAATATGCTCATGTAAAATGTTTCTTTAATACTTCGTGCAATTGCGAAATTATTATGTTCAAGACCCTGTTCTTTTAGTTAGTAAATTCTAATTTATCAACTTCAACCAACCTTAATCTACTTCAACCTACTTCCTCAACTTCAATAATAAAATACCCACTTCAACTAACTACAACCCACTTCAATAAATTTCAATCCACTCACCACTATTTTAATCAATTTCTACCTATCATATAAATAAAATTTAATCCACTTTAATAGAAAATTTCAATCAATCTTAATAATTTTCACTCATTTTCTGACCTATATTTCCTAGTGAAAAGAACATGCACGAAGAAGTAGTTTAATATGTGCACAGAAAACTTCTAACACATCAGGCCATTGATTGTGGATCGATCAATCAAATTCAAAAAAAGAGCCCATGAAGAGTGGCCCAAAAAGAAAATGATGAACAAAAACAAAAAAAGAAGAGCAATTATTAGTGGAAAAAAAGGAGAGAAGTAGAGTGAGAAGAACATGAGCCCTGGAGTTGGGTGCGATGTTTGGCTCTTCTCAATTCTGCTTTGAACATGGAGACTTGAGTTCTGTTGTGCACTTGGATTGTTAAACCCTAGTTTTCTCTCTCTTCGGTAACTTCCTCTCTCTCTCTCTCTCTCTTGTTTCGCATTTGGATTCGTAAACCCTAATGTTCTCTCAACTTTTTTTTTTTTTTTTGAAACTGGATGGTTAAACCCTAGTGTTCTCTCTGCTTGCTCAATTCATGCTCGTGAATTAAGCTTAGCATTAGATTTGATCCAACTTACTTTTGCCGAATTCTGGAGCTTTTTATGTTTTTTTTTTAATGTTTTTGTTTCTGGTTTTAATTAACAAAGATTGTTGCAATTTGTGCCCTTGAATTAGCTGATACTGTCTGTTGATTCCCAGTTATACAAACTGAGTTTCTTTTGTTACTTGTATGTTGTAATCTGGCATTTGATAGCTTCAAAACGCCATCTTTCAAGCTGCATGCTTTTTAATGGTTGGAAGAATTGACATTGTTTGTCTAGTTTGGTCAGTCGTATTGCTTTGTTTTGATTTTTCTCTACTTTAGAATGTGCTGATTTTATACTGCTTAGCTGCTGTTTATTTGTCGGTGATGGATATTGTGCACTTTTATGATGATATGGTAGTCCTGTTAGAAATGAATGTGTGCATTCTTGGTAGGATTTTGGGGCTGAGAAGATCTTGATATAACTGGAATAAGATCAAATGGAGGGGGATAGAAGGGGTGCTCTTAGAAGCCGATCCAGCACCCAGTTTAAGAAGAAGGGGGCAAACAAGAAAGGGAAATGGGGTGATTTTGGTGAAGAATTTCGTGAGAATACGCAGGTTCCTAATCCTTCTGACACAGTTTACCGAATTTTGTGCCCATCTAGAAAGATTGGGAGTGTCATCGGAAAAGGAGGTGGCATAATTAAAGCATTGAGAGAAAAGAGTCGTTCGAAAATAACTGTTTCCAATTCGATTCCTGGGTCAGATGAGCGTGTGATAATGATCTACAGTCCTCCTGACAAACTCTCAAAAAAAGAGTCAGATGAGGAGTCTATGCCCCCTCACTGTCCTGCCCAAGATGCTCTCATGAAAGTCCATGACAGGATAATTGAGGAGGATCTGTCTGTTGGAGCAGAAGGTGATGAAGATAAGGACATTGTAGTTACTGCTCGTCTACTTGTTCCAAACAGTATGGTAGGGTGCCTTCTTGGGAAAGGTGGAGATGTTATTCAGAGATTGAGGAGTGAGACTGGTGCTAGCATTCGGGTACTTCCAGCGGAGCATCTTCCAACTTGCGCCCTAAGTACTGATGAGCTTGTACAGGTACATCTTCCAACTTTACCGTTTGCCTATTTGCTGCATTTATCTTTAAGTAACACCCCCTGGGCCAAGTAGAAGAACTGAAGTGTTTCTACTTATTTTTTATTTCCTCTTTATATTTCTTTTAAAAGGTCCCTTGTTTACTTGGTGCTGTTGATATTTATATCTTGAGCCATGTAAGTAGAATTTTAGGTTTGCAGCGGGTTGCCTTTGAGTTTTTAAGTTCTATTTGTAAGATGTAGGTATGATTTCTGAAGACTTTTTTTAATTTTTTTTTTAAAGAAAACCCTTCATCTAGGGATGCATTGCTAGAATGATGGCTATGTAAGCCATCCACAGCTCCACATTCCATCAATTGCCATTGAAAGTGTGCGCCAGTGACCAAGGAAAATAGATTGTGTGAAGGCATGAACCATTAGAGCTGAATTTGTAACCAAATTGGCTGCTGACGAGTGATGGGCTTCATTCTTTGGGAAACTACACAATGTATACCATTGATGTTGCAGATGTTGATCACAGTAACCATTAATATTAAAGCTAATTTGTACAAGCCATTAGAGTTCTTTCACTACAGAAAATGTGGTGTCTAGTGAGCGACTTGATTGGGTTCAAATGTCGAGTTCTGTTCATGTGACCCTGAAATGTCCGTTTTCCCTTTGCTTTCATATGACTTTGTAGTTCACTTATAAAAATAGCAATCCATTCAGTTGAACGTTTCTATATATCTGTGTTTAAAGTGAGCCCTGTGTGCGTAGGCTCACAAAAGCCCGAAGCCCAGCTTGGTGCGCCTCGCAAGGGGTCAAGCCCAACCCATTCTTTAAAGCCCGTAGAAGCCCGCGCTTTTGTGAGTTGCAGATCAAGGCTCAAAATGATCCAAGCCCTCGCTTTATGAAAAAAGATAATGGGAGAGAGTGAAAAGGGTACATACACCATGGAAAAATTGAAATACCTTAGATTCACCCTTACCTTTGTTGTATTATTCAATTTTGGGTAAAAACCCTTATCTAATTACATGCAATTGCTTCGGATATAGACTAAACTGAAGAACCCTAACTTAGAAACGGTAATTTTTGGATGGAGGGTTGGGTTGTAGTTGAAGGCTTGTATAGTGTTCGAATGAAGACAAAGTTGACCAATCTTTTCCCATACTTTTCTGGCGGATGACCTTTGCTGGTCTCTATAAACGGAAAATATGGTGCAGCCAATAATATGGAAAGAAAGATTAAAGAATATACTTTCCTTCCGCCGTAATATGCTGTCAAATATTGTTTCCTTCCTTTTTTTCCTCTCCTTCCTAAAATGCCTTTAGAATTGATGAACCTAATATAAAATACTATAGTATGGTCCGTTGTGATGTCTAATTGCTTATTTAATGCTATTATCTAACTTATTCATCAAAATATGGTTTGGAAATGATTTACGAGCTTTTTTAAGTAAAAATGTGCCTCAAGTCCAAAAAGCCCGTGCCCCAGGCCCATGACCCGTTGCACTTTTGTGCGCCTCGAGCTTTTTAATCTAAGCTATATATGTTTTGGGTTGATTTTAGCTTATCTTTTACTTTTTTTTTCTTTAGCTTGATTTGTCAAGCCACTTCAAAGCTGTACCATAGTATAGAGTAAATCTTGCTTTTGTATATGAATTATGAAATATGCCTTCAGAGGAAAATAGGAAGTGAATTTTGGTTCAAATTTCCTAGAAAGTGAAACTGGATTAGCTTGGTAAGGTCATTTTGTTCCAACCTCATAATAAGGGTTCCAATATTGATTACTGCTTTTAGTTGTTTTCTCAGTAATGAGAAGGTAGCCTTATGGTCTTCTCACTATTTGCTAGTCAGCGTCATTGCGGAGGGCTTTCGTTATGTAAAGTAGCAGTGAATACATTACACAGAAAAAAGAAGAAAAAGAATGGAAAAAGAAAGAGAACTGCCAACGTCTAAAATTGGAATGTCAAACTAATTGAAAAATGAATCTTTAAATCTTAGTCTACCAGTTGTGCTTGTTTTATTTTACTATGTAAATCTCTGGCTGTGAGTCAAACTCAATGAAGCTTATTGTTGGAAGTCAGTGTTTTTCTCTCTCTTTTTTTGGGTTTTCGGGTGGGGGCTACGTTACCCGTACTGGGCTCTTGGGGCTGCCGTATCCGTGTCGACACGATCCGACACGAATCCGGACACAGATACGGGTCAGATCCGGCTAGAGTCATCAGACACCATCATCCCACCACAGTCGGCGCCGAAGAAAGGGACAGGGCAGTCGTCGCCGGGAATAGTTGATGGGAGGCAGAGCTGAGGCCTGGGGGGTGTCGCAGGCTCGCAGCTTGGAGAGAGAGAGAGAGAGAGAGAGGAGAGAGAGAGGAGAGGGAGCGTGCTGCAAGGGGCTCCCAGTTGCAGCATGCCTCAGTCTAGCGTTTTTTGTTTGTTGCTTCTTTCCTGTTTCCTCGACCATCATTGCTTTTGTGTGTTTTTTTAAAAAATTTTTTAATGAAAGGAGGATGGTAATTCTGTTTTCTGGGCTGGCAGAAAATGGGCTGCATGTCTGCTTCCTATGGGTGACTGGGTGAGCCCAATTTAGAAGGAGCATTTTTTTGAGGGTAAAAGTGGTAAGTCATAAATCTATATTGGACTCATATAACTATAAAAAATATAATATTTATATGGGCTGATATAATTTAGCAGAAAAACATATTAAAGGCCGTATTTTGGATAGTGGCCCTCTATCCGTGTCCCAGATTAGGACAGTGTCCCCATATCCTACTTTTTGAGATTTGACGAGTCAGACACTTGGATCCTTACCCGTATCTGACACCCGTGTCCCGAGTCTAGGTAGTATAGGGTGGGGGGGGGTGGGTGGGGAGAAGGCAGTGAAAATGTTATAGGAAATAGATAGTAGGAGGTAGTTACTTCTTCAGGTAAGCTCCACAAGTTGAATGTAATTATGTGGCAGGATTTTTAACTAGTATTTTGCCGTAAGGGTTGGGGGGAGGGGGGAGGGGGGAGGGCATTTTTAGCAATTAGAAGATGTCCATCAAGCTAGCTTCTGAACTCCAGTGGGTTATAAAAAAACTGAAGTTGGAAATTAGTTGTCATCCGGTAAAACTGTATGGCTTCCTATGCAGGCAGATTTTGAAAAAAAAGGAAAAGAAAACGTGAATGGTTTCTATTTTTATTTGTCAAAATAAATGTTCTCTGAATTCTGATGAAGATATAGTGTCAAGGTTCTGTTGACATTTTGTTGACTTTATTTTATCATCAGCTCGCATTAGCATGGTGTTTAAGTCACTCTCCAACTTTTGGATACCTTGGATGGCTGAAAACAAAATGTTGATGCTCTAAACGGCCATTTTTTGATGTCTAAGGTCTACATAGCCCGATAAGGCCATTGATATGTACTCTGTACTGACCTTTATTCTTCATGGAAATCTTAGGGAAAGCATTGAACACATTAAATAGTAGTTGCTGTCATTGACATTGTGAGTGCTATGTCTATACAAAATTATTAAAGAAGAGCTTATAAAGATATTGGTGATCCCAGTAGCATTTATGTTGTAGACATGATGCTGCAATCAACAATCCTTGGCACACAAATGAGTTTAAGATTCTATTTATAATGTTAAAATTGTCTCCTCCCCTCCCCCCATATTGACTCTCAATTCCTTTGTGCAACTCCATTGTGTGTTGTGCTCAAAACTTGACAGTTTGCCTGGCACTAAATTTCTGGCTTGGGAACTGTGTAACTGTTTATACTTGTACTTTTCAATAGGCATTTCTTTGCCATTGATGTCTTCTCCGTCTGTGATCTGCTAACCGTAAATTTCTCCACTCCCATTTCTTCTGTGTGGAATATGCAGTGTAGGAGACTGGAGAGCAGTTGTTCATGTACTCTTCGTGCTCTTGATATGTCTCTTTGCTGACCTTTACGCAGATACAAGGAAAGTCAATGGTTGTCACGAAAGCACTGTATGAAGTTTCAACATTGTTGCATGAGAATCCACGTAAAGAGAAAGCTTTAAATGTTGCTTTGCCTTTTAGAGCACCAGGTTTTCCTCCGGGTGGTCCTCCTGTAGGAAATATGCCACCGTCTCGTAATGCACTGTGGTCTCCACGAGATCCTGCTCATATGCCACCACCACCATGGGCGGAGGATTATGCAGGCCATCCTGGGTTCATGCCAGGGGGTTTTGATGATGGTCTGACCAGGCCTGGTGTTGAACCTTCAGGTGAGTTCTCCATAAAAATTTTGTGCTCAGCTAGCAAGATCGGTGGAGTAATTGGCAAAGGAGGCATCAATGTGAGACAGTTAGAGCAGGAAACTGGCACAAGCATCCATGTGGAAGATCCATCGGCCTCATCAGAAGAACGTATTATTCGTGTCTCCGCTTTTGAGGTCAGTCATCTGCTTTCTCTCTCTTGTTTTTTTTCCCCCGCTACTGCGTGCATTAAAATAATGTCTATGCTAGAGAGGTTCTTTGTCTTTTGTCAATCATAACTTGTGGATGTGGTCATTTCATATAGTAAGCTCCTCTTGAAGCTGAAGAAGTTAGTAAATACCTTGTGTCAGTGTTGAATGTTGGAATTGTTTCAGACATTGCGGAACCCAAGATCACAGACCATTGATGCGATTCTTCTTCTTCAAAATAAAGTTAGTGAGGTTTCTGAGAAGGGTACAATTACTACAAGACTTCTTGTCCCCTCTAGTAAAGTTGGTTGCCTCCTTGGTCAAGGAGGTTCAATTATCAATGAGATGAGGAGGAGGACCCAGGCAGATATACGGGTTTACTCTAAGGATGAGAAGCCTGAGTTTGCTTCAGAGGATGAAGAGCTTGTGCAGGTAAGCTACGATATATCAACCTGTTGTGAGCTTGGTCTCTTAATGATCTCCTATCATTGCAAGTGAGCATTAATATCAGGTTTTCTGAAGTGCACTTATGTCAATGGAGTTGTTATTGTGTAGGTATCTGGTAGTTTTGCAGTAGCCAAGGATGCTATGGGAGAGATAGGATCAAGACTAAGGGCAAGATGCTTGAGGGATGGAAGCACCGGAGCAGAGTCAGCTCCTCCAAGGCCGGTCCGTGGATATGGTCCCCTAGGAAACTTCCCTCGAGGAGGACCTCCTATACCTGGTCCTATTGGGGTTGGTTCCTCTGTTAGTTATGATGGTGTCAAGGTAATTCCTTTTTTGCCAAACTGTTTGCTTGTTTTGTGTATCGTCTTTTTGGAGCTCTTGTGCAAAGCAATGCATGGACCCTGCTCTCCATCCAAACAAGAAAGGACGGGAAAAAGAACCTTTTGGGGGGGGGGGGGATCTTTTCAGATGAACAAAAATAGCAATTATGTTATTGATATGTTTCCAAAATTTTAAATATAATCAAATTGAGAATATCTAATCACATTCAACAGGTGGAAATGCCTGTTCCTCTGTTTTGGAAATTGTGGTTCCTAAGTAGAAAAGAATGATTTCTTTTTTCCATGCATGTCAACTTTAGTTCTATGCTTTAGTAAATACTCAATTATTTGTGGTCTATTTTGATCTAGATATAAGTATCATGTAGAGGTTTATCATTTTGTTGTGGTTTGAGGATCTAGGTGGCTATGGTTTCAAAATGGTATCTGGCTGGCAAACAGTTCATGTGGTTTGTGTGAATTTTAGGGTCTTATCAGAATAGGTTGGTGGAATAATAAGCTTAAAAGGGTTATGTTCTACCTGCTATTTGTTCAATTAGGTATCAAGAAGATGCTGTCAACACTTGTCCAAAAGTTTTGAGTTTAATGTCAGATGAGTCAATTTCGGTTTGACTTAACATCATTTTGCGGTAACTCAGGTCTGGATCAGATTGGATAATTGGGTCCCAGGGAAATTGCTTGGTCTAATGTAATTCAAATTGAACCAATAAGTGGCTTCTTTATTAGATCTCCGTCCTACATCTCTTAGTTGAATTATCAGGCTCTAGGTCTCCTGGAAGACATTTCAATAGCACAGTGAAAAAAAAGAAGCACTTATCGCCTGGAGGCAACTCTTTTACCAGCTCAATGTTTGATGGGCAATTAGTATGCATTATGAAAGCTAAGAGACCTTTCTACCGTTTTCTCTAGTGTTGCCAAAGAAAAAGTTGGAGGACTTAGATTTGTCCTATTAGTATGGGGCTCATTCATATTTGGCAAGATTGGAGTATTCAGATTTGCATCAAGTTGAACTGCAAGCATTCGATAACTTGATATGAGATTAATTTATTTCTGAAATGGCAGTGCCTAGCAGGGGAAAAAAGAATGCAAAAAGAACTGTTAGCTTATGATACTCGGTCTCCATCAGACTTCTTTCGTCAATCTTTTTTCGCATTTATAGTTGGGATCGTCATGAGTCCAGTCAAAGGAAAAAGTTCATAACTACAATAAGGGTTTTTGATGAGGATTCATCAGATTTACCTTCCTGATTCTCTTCGTAACATAATGAGAAAATGTCCTTTTTGGAAAAAAATGAAAAATGTGTTATTGGATTTCCTGGAAAAGCCTATTAGATTGCCAAGGGTAAGGTTGTGTGTATCTGGACATTCTTCTTAAGCCTTGGTTTGGTTGGTTCGACACTGGTCAAGATCCTGCTGGTCATTTATTTTGTGGGGAATTTATTTATTTTTATATAAACAGCTATTTCATTGGCTGGTATCCTAGTAGATAATAATTGGCAATAATATCAGAACATGATCTTAAATGTTGTCTTTGTCACGAGTCTGACGAGCCTGTCAATGGCCTTGTGAGGATGAGGCTGTTGTCATGACTTTTGTATTTGGGAGAAAAGAGGGAGAGACGACACAGTAGAGGAAGAATTCGGAAAGGATGAGACAGAGGAATTCTTCCGGGTACGGTTTAGCTCCTGTAAATATAGTTTCACACCTGTCCTACCTCCTCCGTTCGTTTGCTGACTCCAACCCTATTATTGTAGCTTAAATAGCCTTTACCTATATAACTGCTAATGTGGTCCAGATAGATTGTGATTCTTGTTCTTGTTGGATGAGTTGAGATCTTGCTTTTTTTTTTTTTTCCCGGATGAAATATGACGCTTACTGCATGAAGCCATGAAAAATAAGATTAAATGTCTCTACATCTATGTGCGTATACAGCTCTCTTAGCTTCTATGATTATGCAGCCTTAGATTATTTACTGACCCTTTCCTTGCTTATTCCAAGGGCATAGTCGACGATTATCAACCTTCTAGGTATCCAATCCAGCCAGGTGCCTCTAGGTAGTATCTCATAATGGCTCATACCTGTTTACAACTAATAGTTATGGTTTTGATATTACTTGCTAATGGCTGTCCCCCTGTCCCCCCTTTCTCTCGTGGTTGCACCTGTACAGGTACCAAATTCCGAACAGCCCTGTTGAGGTTCGTTACCCAAGCAGTGGAATTGGTTCTACTCGAGGAGGGACCTATTCTGATACTCCTGAGGTATGTGCTTACCAAAAGCTTTTGTTAGTCTGTTGCGCATTCTGTTACACTGTGGACTGTAGTTGCCTATGTCAACATGGTGGTATATAACTGTCTTATAACTATTAGGACTACAATGGCTGCTGACCAATTAAGTCACCTTGGTTATCCATCAAATTCTTGGTTGACGCTAAAGTTCTTTTTTAGGAGGGGGGGGGGGGAGACGCACACAATAGCAAACCCGTGGGTGTGCGAACACACATAAGTAATCATATCAGTATATTTAGGTACTCCATTCATTAGGTGATTTTTTGGAAGTGATTTGATTTGATGAAGACGTGATAGGTATGTTTGCATTGTCAATAAGAATCATAGAGGTTCCAGTTTTTCCATATAAGATGGTAGAGGGTTCAATTTGTGTTGTCCTGTGAATTGGGTATTTGTTTGCTCTTGTGGCAGATTTTGACTGTGTATGACCAGTTGCTTTTTTTTTTTTGGATCAGGGAAAGAATAAATATATATCATTAACAAAAAGTTGGATGCAAAGTTAGCATCCTACAAAAGGCTATACACATTCCATATTCATAGTATCCACAAAATCTAAGAGATCAAGAGAAGAGTAACAAGAGATCCCTTTATCGCAAAAATAGAGAGACTTGATGAAATAATATTTAAAACATTGAAGTGGCATCTCCACACCCTCAAAGACTCCTATTTCTTTCACGCCAAATGCTCCAAAAAATTGCATGAGGAAATAATTTGGCATTCTTCTTTTTCGCTTTCCTACCAAAAAAGCCCTCCCATGCATAGAGGTGAATCCGAAATAGAATTGGACATAACCCAAGAAACTCCCAATCAACTAAAGGCTAGATTCCAAAGAGCTCTTGCAAAAGGGCAATGAAGCAATAAGTGGTTCACCAATTCTGTTGCAACCTTACATAATGGGCACTAGTTCACCAAGGTCTTATCCCTCTTTTGCAAATTATGGTAAGTCAAACTACTGTCATGGGTAGCCTCCCAAACAAAAAAACACTCAAAATGGAGCCAGAGATTTCCAAATGATCTTCCATGGAAAGCACATTCCCCATATTCGATGCAAAGGTGAAGAAGGCATAGAGGCAAGCCTCATATAATAAGACTTCGCCGTGAAGGATTGATTGAGATCCCATCTGACTGAATCAAGAGAGGATTGCCCGATAAGAATCTCGATAAGAATCCCATTCAGCTTAATAAGCAAGCTCATAAGGGAGACATCATCCACTAAGGCATCACGAATAAAAATAGGTTACCAAATGCATGACCCAGATACATTTTCACAATATGCAGCCACAATAGCTTCTTTATTCTCCACAAGAGCATAAAGAGAAGGGAAAATGTCACTCAAAGGAGCACCTTCACACCAATGGTCATGCCAAAACAAAATGGTAGAGCCAGCGCCCACCTCAAAAGAAAGATGAGGAAAAAATCTATCCCATCCTTTACAAATAAACCTCCAAAGGCTTACTCCATAAGGACCATTAGGTCTAGAGGGAAACCACCCAAGCCGTTCCTCACCATACTTAGTACAAATCACCCTCCTCCAAAGGTTGGTCTTCTCATTCATGAATCTTCATAGCCGCTTACCAAGCAAAGCCTAATTAAAGAGCTTAAGGTTTGTAACTCCCAATCCTCCTCCTGACATGGAAAGCTTAACAATATCCCATCTCACTAAATGATACTTGAAATCAGCACTGAAGGCGCCCCAAAGGAATTTCCTTTGAATGGCTTCCAACTTAGCTAATACTGACACCGGTATCGGGAAAAGAGATAGGAAGTAAGTGGGAATGCTAGAAAAAACGCTTCGGATGAGAGTGAGTCTACCACCCTTGGAAAGATAGTTATCTCTCCATCGAGAGACCTTTTTCTCAAATCTTTCCACTAATGGCTCCTAGATAGATTTATCTTTGAATTTTGCTCCAAGAGGGAGATCAAGATAGTAGGTAGGAAAAAAATGCACGGTGCATCCTAACACACCTGCTAGCAATTGGATAATAGCAATTGGATATTATCCACCTGGCCCACAGGCAAAATAGAGCTTTTAGCCAAGTTGACTCGTAGACCAGACACTGCCTCAAACCAAATGAGAATACAACGCAGGTTCACCATCTGCTCACAATCATTGTCACAAAAAATGATTGTATCATCGGTAAAGAGAAGATGAGATATATTAATGGTAGTTGAGTTCCTTCGGCTCACTGAAAACCAGATAGGAGACCTGCTGAAGTAGGTGCAAGCAACATCCTGGTGAAAACCTCCATGACCAACAAAAATAGAAGAGGAGAGATTGGATCCCCTTGGCGAAGGTCTCTAGAAGCCGAGAAAAAAAATGTAGGAGAACCATTGACAAGTATTGCAAAGGAAGTCGAAGAGATGCATTGTCGAATCCAAGTGATCCACCTCTCCCCGAATCCCATTCTACTCAAGTCATAAATCAAAAACTCCCAATTGACATGGTCATAGGCTTTTTCAGTGTCCAACTTACAGACAACTCTCGGAATCTTGGATTTGATTCTAGAGTCAATAAGCTCCTTTGCAATGAGTACGACATCCAGAATCTGACGACCCCTACAAAAGCAGTCTAATTCTTAGAGATAAAAGACCCTATAACACATCTCAATCTTTGGGCTAAAACTTTAGAAAGAAGCTTGTAAATGCATCCGATTATATTGATCGGTCGGTAGTCTCTAATATCCTTTGCATTGGCTTTCTTAGGAATCAACCCAATAAAAGTAGCATTGAGGCTTGCCACAAATTTCCCAATGTAGTAAAACTCTAAAAACATTCTTAAAACATCACTCTTAAGAGTGTCCCAATTCGCCTGGAGGAAAGTCATAGTCATGCCATCTGGGCTTGGAGATTTATCGCCACAACAATCATGAAGAGCTTTAAAAATTTCTTCATCTGAGAACTCCAACTGAAGCCCATCTCTAGCAGAGACCGATAAGGAGGGCATCATCAAGTTGTCAACCTCTAGTCTCCAAGCTTCAGATTTAGTAAAGAGGGATTTGTAGAACCCATGGATGGAAGACTTCATCTCGTCTTAATTCTCAAAACGGTTTCCATCCACAATCACAAAAGATAGAGTTGAATTTCCTACGAAAATTAGCTACTCTATGAAAAAATCTTGTATTTCGATCACCAACTCTAAGCCACAATGCCCTCGACTTTTGCCTCCAGGATATCTCATGCATAAGGATGACTTTCGCTAGCTCATCTCTGTCAGCTTTTCTTTGCTCCAATTCCTCATTAGAAAGACCGAAAGTTTCCTCCTTTTCGTCAAGTTGGTTAATAGAATCCATGAGGTTGTACTTCCGAATCTTGATATCCCCAAAGACCTCTCTATTCCATTTCTTGATTTCCGCTTTGATCACCTTCAATTTCTTCGCAGCCATGAAACTAGCATATCCCTCAACACGAGCCTCTTCCCACCACCTTTTAATAAGATCACGAAAACCCTCAACTTCGACTCACATATTCTCAAATTTAAAAGGAATTCTCCCCCTCTGAAACGACCCATTTTCTAAGCAAATAGGGAAATGATCTGAAAGAGGTCTAAGCAACCTCTTTTGAATTGCGTCGATAAAATGCTCCTCCCAATCCAAGGAGATAAGAAAATGTTCAAGTCTTGAACTAGCTGGAACCTCGCCACATCTAGACCAAGTAAAATCACCCCCTTGTAAAGGAAGATCAACCAGAGCGCAACTATTGATAAAGCTATGGAATTCCTCTATAGAATTAGAGGGGCTTAAAGCCGAGCTCCTTTCGTGAGGGTATAAGATCTCATTGAAATCCCCTCCTACACACCAAGGCCTAGACCACTTGTCCTTAATAAGATGGAGCTCTTTCCAAAATCTCAATTTATCAGTCCTAGATTGAGGGCCATACACACCTATGAAAGCCTAATCGAAACCACTCTCGACCGTTTGAAGAATGCAAGTGATCGAGAAGTCACCACAAAAAGAAGATACCAAGCGGTACGCACTCTTGTCCCACATTACAAGGACACCCCCTGACAAGCCTACTGCATTAAGGGCTGCAAAATCAACAGAGTGATAACCCCAAAAAGAGCGAATATCAGAAGGTGATACGGCCTCCATTTTTGTCTCTTGAAGACACACAAGGTCACATTTCCAGTCTCTCAAAAACCTCTTAAGCAAAACTTTATTATCGCGGTCATTAATAACCCTCACATTCCAAGAAAGCAATCTAAACATAAGGCACTAGCATCCCACTTGTAGAGGCATTAGCTCTGTCATAGTTCACTCCAAATTCAAGTCTTCGCAATTCTCTTTGTCTTCTAGTTGCCGGAGGCGTTCTAACCACATTTTGTTTAGGCAAACTATTATTTCTTTCAATTCTTGACAGAAGCTGAATCACCTCAGTCTCATACCCTGGAACGGCCACACCAATACAGGATGCAATGCCTTTGAGTTTGGAAGGGATAATCTGCTGAGTTATCAGTAGGGTGTAGTAATTGTGAGTTAGTGTGGAAATATTGATCCATTATGATGCTGGCAGCTGTGATAATATTTTATAAATGCTCGTGTTGGGAGTGATACAATGTGAGAGTTGTTGCCATTGGGCAGAAATATTTTCTGCCACTAAAGCTTTCATGGAGTTATGATGTTGGGATTTGGAAAACTTGATTCTATGGTGAACAATCTTTATGCAGCCTTGACAGCATTTATTGGGAATCTTTAGTGAGTTGTGTATTGTTGATTCATTTTCTGTTTTAGTAGGAAGTATTTTCGGAATAAGCTGCTTCACTCAAGGAATATTTGGGTTGAGATATGGAATTGATCTGAAAACATGGAATTAATCATGAAACAGCATTTGTATTAGACCATAGTGCGTCCATTAAAATGATGTATGTATTGGGCAAATGTTTTCAGGCTGAACAACTTTCCATACCTGAACTCTCCATTTTGCCTCCTGTATTGATGGTAGACATGATACTCCATGGATAGGACATGAGATGTACGTAGGACATGTATCCAACCAGAAACCTCTAAAAAGTAGCGGGGATGGTTTTTTTATTTAATTTTATGTCATCCATTTCCTTCGTCTTTCATTGTTTTTTAGTACTTTTTGTATCAATCGTAATTAAATTTGGTTTTCAGTCTTAAGTTTTAAATACGGAAATATTCTAGAACAATTAATTTCAAATCGCAGCTTTCACATACAAAATGATGCATCTTTGCATCTCTGAATTTTGGACAGTGTTCCCATGTCCTAAAGTTAGAATTTTGATGAGTTAGGAAAATGGGATCCGTTCTTGTGTCTGACACCCAATACCCCAGTTCATGTAACACAGGACTTGAGCTGCTAGGAGACAGGTGAAATCCTATGGTGGTAGGGTTAGGCGGTTAGCATAGTCCTGTTAACAGGTACATTGACAGCATTTCTGGTCACATCACTTACATGTATCATCAATACCTTGCCAGTAGATGTTTTTTTCTTGGAATGAGATTGTTGGGGCTCATGACTCCTGCAATGGAATTTGAATGCTTTCTAGTGTGTTTGGATCGTGTCCCTCCTAGAATTGCGTATTTGCAGCTGTTGCGCAAGTTATGCACAAGAAAATGACCCAAACTTCTTAGAAGATTAATAAATAATTGAAACTATGTTGTGATGCTAGGTTGCTGCAATGTCATGTGTGCTTTCATATGAAATATGAATCGAAATTCATACCTTCAGAGTCCTGCCTAGCGCCTTTTTTTGGGAGGGAGAAGGGGTAGGGGCTATGGGGATGTATTATGAATTCATACAATAATTGCATGGAGTGTGTTGTAAATGTGATAGATACGATAATTGAATGAATAAAGAAATAAACTGATATTGCGCTAAGTGTAATGACGGTATTGGCTAATACGCTTGGTAAAGGGTAGTAGCGGTCTTTGCTTAAAGAGCGGGCTTTTGTGGAAGCGTTCACTGTGGAACCGTGACGATGCTACCATTCCATGGCCTATTGGTGGGTTTTTGTTTTTTTGTAATCCCATTTTTATACACACCAGACTTTGGGACAATGAAGATTCTGTCCTGAAAAAGTGAAGTCCAACCCTTCCAAAAGAAATTGTTCTGGGATACAAAGGTATAGAAGTTTAGATATGGGCCTGCGGTTCTGACCATAGTTACCGAATTCGCTCCGACCCGCACGTACCATGCTCCAGGTCACGTGTTCCCAATCTATTTGTGAGTGTACCAATTCGCCATTAGTCGTGAACCAATTTGTGCAATGGAGTGTTCTGATTCTGATGGGTTGTAGAATTCCCCAAAATCAAGCAAAGCAATACACGATGGAGGGAAGATGAAGGAGAAGTGCGAGGCATACAAGTACGACCCACATGTCAAATGCTCAAATTAGCTAGTTGGATGGCCGATGAAGTCGCTCAAGGAGGAGGAATGGGAGTAGAAGACGAAGGAGAAATGGCTGTCGTTCTCTTTCTATCTCTCTCTCTCTCTCCAGTGGCTGAGGCTGCATCACAGTAAGGGGTCTAGGGATTTCTTTTCAAAAGGTTACAATATTAGGGTTGACTAAGGGTCACAACTCCCCCCCCCCCCTAACAGAGTGTAATGGGTGTTCATACAAGGCCCTAATTCTCTTTATAAACATGGGCTGAGACTTCTTTTTTTGGGCTTATAGTAAGAGGATCTTATAAATTTTTTCCTTCTCTAACAATCCCATAATTTTTGTTGATGCCTATGGCACCACACCCTGAAAAAAATAAAAATAGAGGACCCGACATATCGGATTTTGGATTATCTCCTAAGTGGCAAATTGCATATTCGAAACGGTCCCGCGTACCGAGGTGTACTGCGATCTGGGTAACTATGTTCTTAATAGATTGGTTTGTCAACTGTCTTGTGTTTCCTGAAGAATGAAGAACAGTGGGCCACCCTGTTATATCATAGCTGCTGTGGTTAGGGGGAATTCTATGGTTCAAACTCCGAGTCCGAATCTTCTGTCTCCTGAATCCTGACTGCAGATGTTTGGGTTCTTAATGGTATTAACTGAGAAATTGAGTGGAATCTGGAATGTGTACATTCATCGGGTTTGTGGAGGTGTTTTTTGTGCTCACTCGTTGTACTGGGAATCCTAGAAGGGTAAGGAGGTCTAGTGGGGGCAATTCCCAAGAGAGAAGTTGGCAAGTATGGATTTCCATCTTGCCCTTTTTCACCCAAAATTTTTTAAAAAATTTAACCACCCCCCCCCCCCCCAACTTTACCTTGCATTGGTGGGGCTGGATGTGGCAGCTTATGCATGCCATATGGAATTAATCGCATTGGATTAGGCACATAAATCTCCCAAATGTCCTTGCTTTCCAGGGGTTAGATTGCTTACATTTGAATCTGTTCCATGTTTCATACTGGTGGTGGTGTGTTCACTTGAGGGCAATGTTCAAGGGGTTGAAGTTATACGCTTCGTTTTTAATCACTTTCAGCTACTTCAGCCCCGGTTTTTAATTACTTTCAGCCGCTTCATCCAACTTGTTAATAGTTTTTTCTGCATTTAACAGGTTGGTTTGCATTTCTATTTGCCGGTCTTGATCAAATTGGAAGTCTTTGGATCTGTTCACCTTATGTTTCTCACATTTGGCATAGTGAAGAGATGGCTAGTATTGTTAGTCTCTTGCTATTTTAGAGTAACACAGTTTGGTAGTTGGAGTGGATTCAATTCTCTAGAAATAAAAAAATTAACTGAGCATATTGGTCTTCCTTATTTTGTGTCGAATGACTTTAAAAGCATGCTGTTTTCTTCTGTGACAAGCATTACTGAAGTTGTTCTTTTATCCAGGCTCATGGCCCCAGAATGACGCTTCCGGATCCTTATCTTGGTCGCCCAGAGCCGATGATTGAGACCCGCAGTGGTTCTGATCACTTTCCTGCTGTGCCGAGTATGCACTATGAATATAGTGGCCAAAATCATCGCCCAAATCCCTATCCTAACCCAAATGGACCAGGCTCTTACCCGAGTGTGAATCCAGCTCCACCGCAGGTGCCATACCAAAGTCCTTATCAGAACCCTTACCCGCCCCCATATCAACAGAGCACCGCACAACCGAGCCCTTACAAGAACATGAATGTGCAACATAATCCATACCAGAGCGTCACATCACATAGCACGTACCAATACTAGTCTGATCTTGAGGTTTTTTATACCGTCAGCTAAGTTCAGCTAAGTTTCTTAGCTTGGTAGCAGTATTATTATGAGGGGAAGTTGGTTGAGCAACCATGGTGGTTCAGACACTGAGACTATCTGCACCTAGTTATTCGGGAGGAAAAAAAGAAAAGGAAAAACAAAGATGCTTTATGGTTAATAGGCTTTTGCTCTTCTTTGCCCTTTGTTTTATCTGTTTTTTTTTTGGTCTTTTTTTGGGGGGGGGGGGGTGTTCATCACCTTATGATAAATTAATGTTTCTTTCTGAGCCGGGAAGGTGTAACATCATGTAATTTTAGCTTACTGCCGATACTTATACTAGTTTTTCTATGTTGCTGCTTATGTGAAGCTGATGAGATCTGTTGATCCTGTTGATTTCAAAACTCGTACAATTCCTATGAGGCTACTTGTTTAGCGGGAACCCATCTGGGGAGTGCATATTCTGAATTAAAACGAATGTGGTGCAGGGTTGATCAAAGATTAGCAAAATGTGGTAATCTGTTCATCTGCTTTGTGGGAAATGATCTTTCTTACCGGAAACAATGTCTGGAATAGTCAACTGTATTAATAAGTTTTGCAACAGGGCATTGCAGTTGGTATTTGGTGGATGCCTCCACTATTGCAGGTTGGAGTCTTTAGGACACATTTCTCCCCAGGAAGTGCCCAGAGTTTCGGCTTTTTTTGGTTTGTGTGTGTGTGTGTGTGTGTGTTTCGAGGAATCGTGAGAGATTTGGCAGTCGCCCTCCTAACTTAAGTGGGCCCTTTGTGGGTGATGGACAAGCTTGTTTTTCTCGTGGAAATCTCAATTTTCCAACCATATCTAATCATTTCATAAAAATTCCACTCTATCCAACGTCTTTCCGCTATCCTTCCAGAAAAACGCTCCTTCATTTCCGAAAGCTCCCGACTCTCCAATTTACCGTGGATAAGAATCTCCCCATGATACGAATGTTCTAAGGTGTGATAAAGTTTGATTTTAGCCCTGTTTGACAGTCGCTTCCACTATAATTTTGGGGCATTTGGCGGTGTATTAGTTTTAAGGTGTGGAAACGGATGAAAATACGAAGTTCGTGTTTTTAACGCGATCATAATTTATTATTAAAATGTTTAGCTGCTAGTCGAATTTCCCAAGTTCGATCTCGGGGAAGTTATGTAAGGTCTTTCGTGAAATTATGTTACATGAAAACAAAAATAAGTCATATGTGAGGCAATCTTACATCAGGTATATCGTGGATGCTTTTATGGTCATTTTTAATAGTAATTGGAATTGGGGTGATTAAAAATTCACTTAAAGGTAACTGTTATAAAGATTATTACTACATAAATTATTAGTCACATATGAATTAAAAAGTCATTTTAAAGCACATAATTAGTCATCACAAAACATAAAAGAAGTCCTCTCTGAAGGAGTTAATTTCATAACAACTCTCATGTGAGATGGCCTTACCGGTTTCTATTTGACGAGACAAAACACAAGACAAATCTATTATATGTTGTTTCGACTCAAATAGCGGTGGCATGTGACACGTCCTCCTAAATGACACATAGGCGTTGGGACAATGGCATTCAGCATCTTTTGCCTAAGACATTAATCTCTGCTAGGGGTGGGCAATGGAGCGGGTCAGGTCAGATTAGGGCCAACCCGTTTATAAAGTAGATCAGGTCGGGGTATGGTCGGTCCGTTAATCATTTGGGCCGGGTTAGGCCTTCAACTGACCGAGGTTGGGTTGGTCCATGGGCGACTCACTTTTGGCCTGTTTTAAAATGGAACAAATTTGTACAAAAAAATACATATAATAATTATTATTATGCACAAAGTGTTGATAATAAGTTTAACTATTGGAACATGTAAAATAGTGCATCAAGTAGGATTTAAAAATAATAAGCCATTAAACGGACTGTTAATGGGCCAACCCAACTTGGTCCGTTAATATGCCTTAATGGGTCGGCCCATTATTAACCTGGTCCATTATTGACCCGGCTCTTAACTAGCCCTATTTTAAACGGACGTACTCACTTAACCCGATGAGTACCCGATCCGTTGCCCATCCCTAATCTCTACGTATATCGGCCTTACAATTTGGGCAGACTAAAGTGATTCGCAAATTGCAATGTGCTAAGAACATCAAAAATGGACCAACGTCTATTCTTATTCCTAACAAGAAAACGATAAATATCATTCAAAATCCACTACCTGTAGTCCCGCTAAGAATCGGAACGAATCCGTTCCATTGAAGACCTGTCAAGCTGTGATTTGGGCAATGGCACATCATCTCTTGAGCTTCATTTTAGGCTTACCACGTATAACTAAAACAAAAAGGGAAGATACTTTTTTTTTTGAAAAAAATAATTTGTTGGGGTGAAGAAAGCATTTTGATTTTCATCACATTGGGTATTTGGGTGGGTGGGCAGCCTCAAAAATCCGTGACAAAAGCATAGACGAGATGCCAGTTTGTACAATTCGGGTACATTGCGGCCCGCCGGCCTTTCACTTCCAATGTGCTTGTTTTGTTGATGTGATGTATATCAATTATGCAAGTGTGAAGTTACCAAGATTTGTGCGTATCACTTAGGTCAAATTTGTCGGCAGAGTTTTAAGGAGGGTCACATTTAATATTTTACGGTTCTCTATGATTTCTTACAACTGTATTGAATCGTTTAGTACACAATTTGGGAAAGCAGCTAACACGCATTTATGTTTGGACATTACTGAATTTTTCTCCTTGAACATTACAAGTTCTATTACACCAGCCCTAAACTAGGGCCCTAATGAGATGTCAACATTTTCCGACAAAATTAACGACAACAACGACAATAACAATAAGAAGCACTATGACAATGTGCACGCTATACTTGCGCATCAACATAATTACAAGATTTTACGGCTTGAATAATTAATTACTAGAAAGGGAAAGTATAGACAGTCATAATTATGAATTTACAACTGAAACAAGTCCATTTAATTTCTATATGTGCGATGATATGATCACTAATTTATACATCCACTATCGCTACCTAGTACCGCCACCACTCCTCAATGGTTTATGCATATAAACCCACCACTTTTAGATCAACTTGAGCACTTATTTTATCATAACATATAACTTTTTTTTTAGATTTTTTTTGGTTGTTGTAGTGGATCATAAAAAAAGTAAAAAGGATATATGATTTTCTATTCTCAAAATGCTAGACAGTTAATTCAAGGGTTGATTTAATGATAACACTTTAGGCCATTTCGTATGCTGTAATCTGATAATAGTATCGTCACAATAGAAGTAACCTTCCAATTTAAGTGGTATTAATCTCTGTTTATGCATGGGATAGACTTGATTATTTGTCTGGTGTTGGAGTATGAAAGTAAGCATCGTCCCGCAATAATAAAATACAAATAATATGAAAGTGGGTGTTGTTCCACACTGATAAAATTGAGGAGTTGGAGCATGTATATAAGCTTGTGAGTTATTTTACGCATTGCCAATTGGTTTTGAGTTGGAAACTCATTTAAGCTTATATATATGACTCTTTGTTAAATACCCAATTGATATAAAAATTAACATCGAATCTACTTGTGTAATGTAGCTAGGCTAATGCCTAAAAGCTAATAATTGATGTAATTCTGGGTTGTATTGTATCCAATTTAATTCTCGCAATGCAATTGTGTTCTTTGTTTTTGTTCCGTTTAATTTGATGTTTTACTCATTGAACGTAGCTGTGAACCAGAGCGTATGCGTGGGCAGAGAGAATGAAAATCAAAGCATATGCGTGGGCAGAGAAAGCCATGTTGTATTTTCTATGTATTTACAAGAGAAAATGAAACCTTATATACAATGGGTATATAAGTCGGTGATAAGAAAGAGAAATAAAGAAAATAAAGAAAATAAAAAATACATACAAAAATACATAAAATATGAATATTTCTACACCCCCTCGTCAAGTTGGACTTGGGGAAACAAAAGTCCTAACTTGGAACTAAGCTGTTGATGTTGACTTGCAGGAAGAGGCTTGGTAAATATATCCGCAAGTTGGTGTCTGGTGCTCACATGGGAAGTCTGGAGAAAGCCTTCTTGAAGCTTATCACGAACATAATGACAGTCAATATCCAAATGCTTGGTTCTGTTGTGGAAGACAGGATTAGCAGCTATGTATTGCGCGACCTTATTATCATAGAACAGTGTGACAGGGAAAGAGAGTTGGATCTGAAGATCTTTGAGAAGATTGGCCAACCAAACGAGCTCACTTGTTGTATCAGACATGGCTCTGTATTCAGACTCAGCGGAAGACTTCGATATTGTTTTCTGTTTCTTTGTTTTCCATGAAACCAAGCATTTGCCAAAAAAGACACAGTAACCTGTTAATGATTTTCTGCTAAAAACACAACGACCCCAGTCTGCATCTGTGTAAGCACATAATTCTAAAATATTGTCAGAAGGATAAAATAGACCAACGTTAATTGTCCCTTTAAGGTACCGTGCCAAGTGTAAGGCAGCTGCCATATGTGGCTGTCGTGGGGTACTAACGAATTGACTAAGGTGCTGAATTGCATATGATACATCTGGTCTGGTGATGCTAAGGTATAATAACCTACCAATTAACCTCCTATACAATTCTGGACGAGGAAGTAAATCCCCATCATCAGTAGACAGTTCAAGATTTGTGGGGAGAGGTAAAGGAGCAGGCTTACAAGCAGATAACCCAAGATCTTGTAAAATGTCAAGAATATATTTTCGTTGATGCAAGGTAGTTCCAGTAGTGTCTCTTGATAGTTCGATGCCAAGGAAGTATCTCATGAGACCTAAGTCTTTTATGGTGAAGGCTTGGTGAAGTTTACCCTTAAGTTCATTAATTTGTGTTTCGTTTTCTCCAGTAATTAAAACATCGTCAGCATATACTACGATAGCAAGGAATGATTTGGAGTCCATCTTTCCTTTAGTAAATAGGGAGTAGTCCTGTTTGGACTGAATAAACTTATCTTGTAGTAAAAATTGGGTGAACTCTTTGTTCCATTGTCTAGAGGCTTGTTTGAGGCCATATAAGGATTTATTAAGTTTGCATACTTTGCCTTTAGCTTTTTCATACCCATCTGGAGGGTTGATATAGACTTCCTCGTCGAGGTTTCCATGTAAGAATGCATTATTGATATCTAGCTGGTGTAACGGCCATCCTTTGGTGGTGGCGAGGGCAATCAGAACTCTCACAGTTGGTAATTTGGCAACTGGAGAGAATGTATGTTTGTAATCTTTATCTTTGATTTGATCGAAGCCCCTGACAACAAATCTAGCCTTAAATCTTTCAATAGTCCCATCAGGTTTGAACTTAATCTTATAAACCCATTTGGAGCTAATGGCCCTTTTTCCTGGGGGTAATTCGGTGATGTCCCATGTGTGATTTGTTTCTAAGGCGGCAATTTCATCATGCATAGCCTCAATCCACCTAGGGTCTTTAATAGCTTGGGCATATGTATAGGGCTCTTTGACAGATAGGACATTGTATAGGGAGGTGGTATAGTCCTGATGGTAGTTTTGGAAATCTTTAGCTTGAAACAGAGGATATAAAATGTTAGTTTTAATAGAGCATGCATAGTCTTGCAACCATGTAGGTGGTCTAGGGATTCTGGAGGTTCTTCTGGGAATATCCTGCATAGGTTGTGTTCCTGATGGTGGTGGAGATGAAGAGGAATGCTCATTTGTGGATTGTGTGATAGTAGGAGACGAGGGTGTATTGAAGTCAGCAATGGGAAAGTAGGAGGTATGCTCAAAAGATGGGCTAGTGGAGGAAACTTGCTGATGCAGTTGTCTAGGTAGTTTTATGTGGTAAGGAAAGGTATTTTCTTCAAATTGCACATCTCTACTAATAAAAATGCTATGTGTGTCAAGATCATAGAGTTTAACGGCCTTTTGTCCAGGTGGGTAGCCAATAAATATACATCTCCTAGCTTTAGGTGAGAACTTGTCAATATGGGGAGATAATGTCAGGGCATAGCATAAGCATCCGAGTATCTTTAAGTGGGATAGGTCGGGTTTCATGCTAAATAAGGTCTCAAATGGGGATTTCCACTTAAGTAATTTAGTTGGCATTCGATTAGTTATATAAACAGCGGCAAGAATGCATGATCCCCAAAACTTTGGGGGAAGATTAGCATGAATCTTCATAGCCCTAGCTGTCTCAACTAGATGCCTATGTTTTCTCTCTATTCTACCATTTTGTTGGGGGGTTCTAGGTACACTTCTTTGATGGAGGATGCCATTTTGATTAAAAATATATGAACATAATGACTGAAAAATCTCAGTGCCATTGTCAGATCTAACACATTTCACAGTAGTGGCAAATTGATTCTGAACATAAGAAATAAAATTCTGAACATGGGTAGACACTTGCTGTTTGTTTTGCAGTAAGTAAACCCAATTATATCTAGTGCAGTCATCTGGTAGAGACAAGAAGTAATGTGCTCCACTTGTGTCTGCAATTTTGTATGGTCCCCAAAGATCAATATGTATAATGTCAAATGGTTTGAGAGCAATGGATTTGCTAAGGGGAAAGGGAAGACGATGAAATTTAGCTAATTGACATGTATCACATATAAAATCATCACTGGATTTAACAGATACTGAAATTTCATCAAGATGAGCAAGTTTTGATAGTGACATATGTCCCATCCTAGCATGAATGGTAGCTAAATCCTTTGTACATATTTTCCTAGAATCAAATGTATCAGAGTGCATTAGACAGGGCACTCTGTCTGTGTTCTGGGAGGAGCTAATTTCTTCCTTGCAGGGAGTACCCAGCACATAAAGTCCTGCCTCTTTAGGTCCAGCAGCCAGATTCTTTTCAGTGATAGGGTCCTGGAACACAAAACCGTGTTTGTTAAACCAAGCTGTCAGATCAGAAGTGTCCAGCAGCTTGCTAACCGAAAGCAGATTATTTTTAAAATCAGGCAGGTAAAGCACATCCTTGAGGGTTAAAGTTTTCCCAAGATTCACATCACCAATAAGCCTAACAGTTTTAACAGAACCATCAGGCATTCTCACATACATAGGACTGGTAAGGTTTCTTTTGTTTGTCATTATGTTTAGTTGGAAGGATATATGATCTGAGGCCCCGGTATCCACAATCCAGTGAGTATTTTGCAAGGAATTACTAGTAAAGGCAGTAGCAATAGTAATGTTACCTGCGATGCCATGTTCAGTTGAATTCGATCTCATGCTGGCTGAGCTATCTGAGGAGTGTTTACCTGTCAAAGCTTTGATGACTTGCTGGCAGACTGCATTCACCAGGGCATTATCAACAGAAGGTGCCTCAGGGGAGCTGATGGAACAGTCGAGGGGAGATTCTTGAATACCAACATGAGCAACATTCTTCAGTTTGGACCCGAATTTTTCTTTATACCAATCTGGATACCCATACAGCTTGAAACATTGATCAGTTTGGTGCCCCTTAATTTTGCAATGCTCACAGTATCTATCATTCTTGCCCTTCCTGTAATCTTTTCTTCCGTTGGGCTTAGGTGCAAGTCTTTGGGCTGTGTATGTTTCAGCTTCTTGGCTGCCTTGCAGTACCTCGGTTACTTGCTTTTGCTTCTCAATCTGCTGAACAATATAGTAAGCCCGATTGACTGTGGGTAGAGGGTCCATAGCCAGAATTTGTCCCTTCAGAGCATCATATCCAGAATTCAATCCCATAAGGAATTGAATCAGTTGATTTCTTGAATCTTTTTCCTGAAGCTTTTTGATTAGATTGCACTTGCAATCCTTTATAGCTCCACAGGAACACGCAGGAATTGCGTCTATTTCTTGCAATTCATCCCACAGCTTCTTTAACTTTGAGAAATACAGAGACAAAGGTTCGTTTTCTTGAGATAAGAGGGTGAGATTTCGATGGAGTTGGTATATCAAGGGTCCATTAGGTTCCCCGAAACGTTCGGCCAATTCTTCCCAAAGTTCTTTGGCCGATTGAACGTACATAAAGCTTTCAGAGATTTCAGAGACAATTGAGTTCAAGATCCAGCATCTTACCATGTAATCGCATCGAATCCACTTTTGCAGTTCGATTTTGTCCTCTGTCGGTTTGTCAAGCGACCCATCAACGAACCCTAGTTTCGATTTTGCCCCGAGTGCCATGCGAGCAGACTTACTCCAATTGGGGTAATTCACACCATTGAAAGGTTTATTTGTCAATTGCATCCCTGGATGATCCGATCCGAACAGATAGTAAGGATCTCCAGATGAATCGATGCTAGTGGTGTTGTTCTTGGACCCCATCTTGGTCGATTTGAGATGGATTATCGGCTTTCAATGGCGGAATCGTGTGCCAATAATAGCTTTGAGAGGTAGGAATGAATTTGGGAAGGGAATTGGGAGCAGTTAGGATCGAGAGCCTTGAAGCTCTGATACCATGTGAACCAGAGCGTATGCGTGGGCAGAGAGAATGAAAATCAAAGCATATGCGTGGGCAGAGAAAGCCATGTTGTATTTTCTATGTATTTACAAGAGAAAATGAAACCTTATATACAATGGGTATATAAGTCGGTGATAAGAAAGAGAAGTAAAGAAAATAAAGAAAATAAAAAATACATACAAAAATCCATAAAATATGAATATTTCTACAGTAGCTGAACAAACACTTGTTGTAGCTTATTTTGACTACTTATATTATCAAATGGTCAAGGAAAGGTTTAAAGAACTTGAAATGACTACTTATATCATCAAATGTGTACTTTTCTGTTTAGGGAGTCTTTACTTTTAAGAAATTTATAGTTAAGCGCATTTGCTACAGATTTATCTTGAGATAGGTTCCCTGATAGAGTGTGGGCGAGAACAAAACATGTTGTAAATGGTTGTAATGATTTGCGGGGCCAAACATCAATACTTCAAGCTTTTTCTTGTGACTATCTGCGGCTCGGAGAAGGGATCGGAACGTTACATCCAACATGTTAGATTCGAAATTGCGCCAAGTTCTAATCTATAGATTCGAAATACGATATAAAAACGGAAGGACATAGATCAAAATCAAGCCCAATAAAGAGTTGGTCCCAGCAACTTTATGTATAATTTCGCTTTCAGCATATTTATAATCATCACAATTCAGAAACCCAGCTAGCTAATTAAGGGTTAATTAATGAAACTAATTAAGCCACAGTGATTAATGCTTCCGCAGGTCAGCAGACCACTTACTCTGTGGCTCCCAATTTGCCATTTGGAAGAATAAACTTAAACATGGCTAACTATAATTATTCTCGAGATTTGCTGTAATTGACATGGTGTTTATATAATGGCCTTTTGGCCTTTTAGGAAAGCTAGGGCTAACAAGATTTTTTATTTTTTTTACTTTTATCTGCAATTGATGAAGTTCTTCAATCTTATCATTTCTCATCTGTCCCTTTCAATTAATCCCTATTCCCTAATGAATTACTGCAGAAAAATCATATTGGTGTGCCATGATCCTCAAGTGTGTATTGGAAAACTAACTTATATTATCTTGATAACAATCTTGCACTCTAGCATATATCATATATGTACTAGCCTTATCATAAATCCCATTGGGTTGAACATTTGAAGTGAAAATGTTGGATAGGCTCATGCCAGAGGTTTGAGGAAGGGTCGCACCCCAAGCTAAGGGGTGAATTGTAGGCAGCTTAAAGTGACTTTGTCAGTGGCTGATTCCACGGCTCGAACCCATGACCTTTTGGTCAGACGGAGACAATCTTACCGTTACTCCAAAACTCCCCTTCTCGGAGCCTATAGTAATATATCTAAAAATTAATCCAAAAAATTTTGCTAACAGATGACAATAGGAGTTATACCTATTATACTATGAAGTATATTTTGATGAGACGATCTTATTTGAATGATGTTTTAAAACAATTGATTTAAGGATAATACTTTCAAAACTATTTTACCATGGACTATTCAAAATAACTTTGGAAACTCTAAAAGATAATCATTACAAAGATTATCTTAAAGGCTTGTTTAATGTAACCCTTAGTGCTATTCCAATATTGGCTAAGGTTGAATCGATCTGAGGAGGCTACATTTACTTTGACTTAAAATTTGAGTTGTAAAATTTTGGGGAAAAACATGTAGACTAGAAGACATCACTGCCTGTTGATTTTTGGTAATGATGATTAACATATATTCTAGTCTTGGGCAAATCACATTGAAATTTGAGTGGGTTATTAAGGCAAATCTAGTCAATTTGAGGGTAGTGGCCAATTGGAATTTGGAGAGCATTAGTGTTTTCTTTCTATGCTAGATTTTTATCATTGGAATTTGAGGGTAGTCCTTTTGTATAGATTTTTCAAACCTGTTATGGTATCAGTTAAGTGTATCGTTTTATCATTTTTGTGAACTTTAGATGGTTTAAAAAAAAGAATTTGAAAAAATAACGTTGAAATTTGCTGCTGAGGATTGAATTTGATGAAATTTGTAGGTAGTCATGATTTATATTATTATTTATTCGCTCGATATCTTTAGATTCTTGGATTGGACAATTGAAAGTAACTTAAAATTTTTTGTGGTGGAAGTTTGGTCTTTTGCAAAGAGAAAGAAAAGGCGTTCCACATAGAAGCTACAGCTGTGTTCGACAACGGCGTTTTGGGTAGCATTTAGTGTTTTGATAAAGTCAATACACTAATTAGTTAATTTTTAATGTTCGGTAAACTAGTGTTTTAACTAGCATTTCAAGTAGCATTTAGCATTTTAAGCAGCGTTTTTGCAGAGCTAATAATATTAACGTTTAGAAATGCTATCTGCTATCTAAACAGCTATTTATTACTTGAACCGTTATCCGCTATCTAAACAACTAATTTTGCTGAACAGGGCCTAAAGCGGGAGATGGTAGTGTTTATAGTCAATTAGTCCTCTCTATTATCATGGCTGGGCATATTGATGTTTTAGGTAGAGCTGGGTAATAGGTCGTGTCGAGTCGGGTTCGTGTTCGTGTCGAACTTAAACGGGTTGAGAATTCCTCAACCTGAACCTAACCCGTTTATTAAACGGGTTGAAAAATCTTGACCTGTACCCATTTAATTTTTAAACGGCTTGACCCACTTAACCCGTTTAAGATAAATAGGTCAAGTTCAGTCGCTTAATTGACTATTTACGCATTTAATATTTTCAACTAATACGTAATTACAGTGTCAAAAATTAGGTTTACGTATCACATTAAATAATTACTCTTTGAAATTCCCCAGATTTATCATAATTCATAACTTCTAAAAATTTTTATATTCTTAATTACCTAATAAAAAGTAAATGGATAAATAAAAAATGAAAAAATGAGTTGACTTATTTAACTCATTTAATTAAACGGGTTAAATAGGTACTTTTTCGTGTCGAGAATCTCGACCTGAACCTAACCCATTTAATTAAACGGGTTGAACGTGTCAACCCATTTAATTAAACGGGTTGAAAATTTATACCCAAACCCACTTAACTTCGTGTCGGGTTCGGGTCGGTAATCGTGTCGGGTCAGCTTTTCCCAGCTCTAGTTTTAGGCCAGTAGTTTGTGTGGCTACACCACCACTATTGTTCACGCTTCAAGGAGATAAGTTTGGTTTTTTTTTTTTTTTTTGGTTTGGTTTATATATATGCATCACATTGAAGTCTGTCATTAAGGATTAGATTTAATGAACCTTTTAGTTTTTTTTTTTTTTTTTGGTGTGTGCATAGAGAAGCTTTTCTAGATATCGATTTATCTTAATCATTCAATTTGTTTGCCTCAGTTGGTTAGTGGAGCATCTTATGGACATGGTATAATGTTCGTTGTGTTTAATCATAGGCATTGAGAATCCTCTTCATCATTCTTTATTTTTGGTCGGATCAACTGATAGGCTTGATCGATAATGATCCTATGAAATTGATATAGAGACATCTAACTTCTTAAGTGCATAAAATTAGTAAAAACAGAGAATTTTAAAAATTCATAAAAAAGACAAAAAAATATCCTTATTACACATCTAGACAACAACACCCCTCAGTGTGGATTCCGCTTTCGCGGGATTTGGGGAGATCCAGTTGTAGGCAACCTTACTTCTGCTGGTATTCCTACCCGTAGAGAGGCTGATTCTAAGAGATCCACAAAAAAGGATTTTGTGAAAATGATTTATATAAGAAGTAAAAACATTTAAAGGGAAAAATTAGGGCCACATAGCAAGTAGTGACTAAGAAAAATTAAAAGGACAAGATGTTTCAGCTGTAAAACGTCAGAACAACATAACAGAGGACGGTAACATACCTTGACAAAATAAGCCAATAATAGGGTCTCTTTACATCAAGATTCAAGAGGCCAGCCTTCAAATTGTGAACACCCAATAAATAATAAAAAGAAAAAGATAAGAAAAGAAACAAAAAAAAAAGAAAGAAAGAAAGAAAGAAAGAAAGAAAGACCCTCTGGTAACAACCAGCCGCCAAGTGTCTGAAGAAGGCCGGGTTGGGACGTTTTGTATAATTCCATGCTACAGCCTGCAATGATGGGCGCACGAGGGTTGTTAATTAACAATTCCATACTTTACCGGCACGTAATTAAACAATGCTTAACTACGTTTTTCTATGTACTTAATTGCCTCTAATTAATTATACATTGCGGCCCAATTCATAGATCCTGTGATTAATAATCATTTCCACATTTACTAATTATGATATGATATCAGCTGAAAAATACGTAGATCATGCACCTCTGTCCGCAGTTGCCTCCCCACTCTCCCTCTTTCTCCTCTGCCATTATGCAAGACTTGCAGTTTTTTTTAATGATTTTGGTGAAGAAATCTCTGGCCATTTTAAATTTTTCTTAGGAGTGTTCATTGCTCGAACCGAAATTGGACCAGACTGAAGATTGGTCAAAATCGGACCAGATCGAGTCAACTCGATTTGGTTCATGGTCCATGAATTTTCATGTTCAATCCTCGATCCAGTCTGGTTTAGTTCACCTGTCCATCGGTCTGGACGCAGAACCGAATAAAAAAATTGTGGGCTATCAGGGGTTTTCGTGGTAAGATACAACTGTAAACTGTAAGAAAATGTAAGGAGTTGTAAAAAGCTGTAAGGAGCTGTAAGGAGGTGTAAGAAGCTGTAAGGATAGATGTAAGAAATTGTTGAATTATTGAAGAGTTGTATAATATAATTTATGACAATTATGATATATTAGTCATATTTACGACTAAAATTTGATACCATTAGTAAACACAATATTTCTTAATATAATTGAAAGAAAATATATTTGTTTTACAAAGAACGTTTTGGATGAGAAACAATAATATTAAAATAATAAATTAAACTTATTGAAAATAAACCATTGCCTAAGTTAGTCACATAACAATAAAATATATTAAACCCCATAAATTTTGTCGAGAAAATTTCGTATACTTGAGCACTACTTAAACCATTAACTAAGTTAGTTACCAAAAATTTTGTCAGAACACGTGAAACACCTTGGTTGTGGTATTATTCGACATGATGATTACTTACTTAAATGTCTGTTGGGAGGGGAGTGTTCATGACACGACAGTTTAACGAGATAGTATGCTTTAACCTAAGTTTAATTTTCCTCATACCCCTCCAGGTACACGAGGATATGTTCTTCATATATTCCTTGATGATTCTCATTTGTCATATACAACTCTAATTATTTTACATAATTGTTTAGGAAAATACTAGCTGGTTGACTCAACATATCCAAATACTCTTGGATATTTAGCTCCGTACATAGGAAAGGAAACTCATCGTCGTATCTCACAATTTAGAAAATATGATCCACCTAAAGGAGTGAAGGAAAGGTTTAACCATCAACACTCATCGTTACGAACGACAGTATAGAGAACTTTTGGAGTCTTGAAGGGGAGATGGAAAATATTGGCCGACAGAATACCGCAAATGAGACAGGAGCAGCAACTTCAGATAATTGTTTCTTGTTGTACTCTGCACAATTTTATTATTCTGCATAACAAGCGCATATCAATCTCAGCAAGGGAACCACATTTGAAACGACTATCAAATGTTCAATTGTATAATGATAGCAACAAAATTGTCATGGATAAACTTAGGAATGAAATAACTGTAATACTTTCGTCACATTCAGTTATAGAAAATAAATGAATGTTATAGAAAATCTATATGAGATGTAAGAAAATGTAAGCAAATACAAGGATATGTAAGAAGATGTAAGGGGATGTAAAAAGATGTAAGAAGATGTAAGGATTATATTAAAGATGTAAGGAGCTATAAGCTCTTAGCTAAACCTTAAAAACGCAAAATAGAATAGGGCTCAAGTCAATTAGCAAAGTAACCTATATATACTTAAAATTGGAATTTTTGGTTTGCTTTTTGTTGGCTATTCCAACCTCCCAAACTGCCGATTGCTCTGCCTATTGCTCTTTCACCTCACTCTTTCTCTCTCCATGGCTCTTGTATGCTTATAAGTTCTTATTTTTAAATAAAGTTTTAATATCAAATAAACTTTTAATTTTTGACTACAACTGAATGGCCTCAAAATTCTACTTCTATATATTCTATTTTAATTTATGTTGTTTAATCCATAAAAGTTGAAAACTTGAAATCCCCTAATCAATTATTTGTTCAGTTTGATATGGTCTAGTCCGAATTTTTTCGGTTTGGTCCCAGTCCGGGATTTATTTGACTCAGTTCGATTTACGGTCAATGTTCCTCTTCTTATTCGGTCCTGGGTCCAAATCGGCCTGGTCCTGGTTTGCACCGATGAACACCCCTAAGAATTAGTATAATGACTAATTTTAGTTGTCTCTCCAATTGGGAAATTAACCAATCTCCTGTTTGTGAGAGTTGTGTTTTTCTCTCCAATTGTGAGAGTTTATTTTCATGCTTGTTTCTTGCTTTCTTTGTGTGACTTTATGAATCTAAAGAGGACGGATCCGTTATACCTGTTGAGGCGGTTGCTCAATGGATTCCGACCATTCACTTATAATCTTCTTTGTTGAAAGATTATCTCACTCAAGAGAACGACACTAGATTAACATATTAATTTTGATCAAGAAATTGTCGTAAATCTATGTTTCTCTTCCCAAGTTGTACTAGGAAACAACGAAAGTGGGAAGATAGGCGATCAATGGATTTCAAATTAGTATTTTTGATTTTGAGATCTGATTCTAACATTAAAGATTCTATTTATTTTGGCTGAGTATACATAATAAGTGCTGATTGTATTTATTTTAGTCGAGTATACACTGTAAGTGTCGTATGACAAATTACGCTTAATCAATGAAGTGTTCCTTTTCTTTGCCCCCCCCCAAAAAAAAAAACTGAACATACGTATTTTCAGATGTGCTCAACACAATTTAGGGCCTTCAAATACATGACTACGTCTAATTTAATAAAATTTATAAAGTTTATGATAAGACGTTTAATAATATTAAAGGAAATTATGTTATATTTTTAACAACCTCATGACTTAGTTAAACCTTTAGTTGATTCACTTAAATCTTAAATCTTTGATCTAAAAAAATTAACAGCTCAAAGTAAAAATCCTAATAAATTGGTAAAACACTAAACAATTAAATTACTTCTACGTAGTATCAGTACTCCAGGAAATCAGTGCTGTTAATTCTTTGCCTGAATTGTGTTGAGCATATTTGAAAATATGTATTTTTAATTCATATCATATCTATATAACTATATATAAAATTTAGTGATCTTATATATTTATGCCAAATGTAATGCTATTAATGGCTAAAATTTATTAAATTATATGTCCTCTTAATTTTTTTCTCACTCACAATTTATTTTTCAAAACTAACGAGACTTTTCATATTCTTCCTAATAAAGTACTTATAGATGTTATTAATAACTATACTAATTAATGGATTAATAAGATTGTTATTGTATATACATCATCATAGAATTAGAAAGTTTAGAAAACAAAGTATATGTAAACAATTATTTTTACAACACATATATGTAACCTAAACAATCCATAGATTTTGAAATCAATCAATAAAATGAATTCAAATAATGGTGTCTCTTTAAAAGCAAAATTGAGCATAAATAGTAAAAAGATATATACAATTAATTTTTGAGGTAAGTATTTAATACTATACCAAGTGGTACATTATTGATCAGTATTTTTTAAATTTTGCATTTTTTTAGCAATTTAACTCGAATAGCTAATTTTAAAAAATGAGTTTAATTCAATCCTTACATCGCAAGGGGATTAAGTCTAGTTATGATATATTTGTGAATTGGATTAATTTCCGATAATGGTGTAGCATGTGCGTCTTAGTAACATCAAATTCATTGATGTACGGTTCACTGATATACGGTTCACAAAATAGAGCTATGTAGTGGTCCTCAAGATTAATGAGCATGACAATGACCAGAACAATTTTAATAAGATCATTGATTTGCAATTAATCATTTTATTCAAAATACAATAGTTACGTGATTTAACAAATATAATTTTTTTTAAAATTTTAAATATTAAAAATAATATAATTGTTTCTAATTGAAAACTGTAATTTTTTTTGGGTATAATCTTCAAATTGTCAAATCATCATCCTAAACAAAAATTATAATGATACTATAGATTATTATGAGGTATGAATTTTATAATTAATGTAGAAAACTCTTATCATAAAAGACAATTGGTATATGGTCCACCCGATTGTACAAATACAATTGTACAATCGGGCCCACAAATTGCCTATATGTGTGCCACGTACAAAAAACAAAGAAAATCGTCAAATTTCGGCTCACTAAAAGTACCATATATCTCACTTAAATATGCTGTTGTGCATCCAATTTTGCTCACTAAAAATAATGTATAACTCACTAAAATATTTTAGTGAAGTGAGACACAGTTTTAGTGAGCTAATACGTACTTTTAGTGAGCAGACATACCGAAACTAATGTATCTTATGTACCCAAGTTTCACTTAGTAAAAATACTATATAAATTATTAAATGTGCTATTGTACTAAAAAAAAATGTTATTGTGAATCTAAAACTTACTAAACTATATTTTAGTTGTCTATATTTTTTTAGTGAGCTATGATATTCATTTATTGAGTTGTTATATCATACAACCGATTGTATAGAAGCAATTATATAATTGACTTTCAGCTCACTAAAAATGTATAGCTCACTATAATACTTAGTGAGCTGAGACAAAATTTTTGCGAGCTAATGCATACTTTTAGTAAGTGGATAGATCAAACCAATGCGTCTTATGTACCCTAAGTTTTACTTAGTAAAAATATTATATAACTTATTAAAATATGCTATTGTACTAAAAAAAAATATTATTGTGCATCTGAAACTCACTAAACTATATTATAGTTGTCTATATTTTTTTTAGTGAGTTATGACATATATTTAGTGAATTATGGCATATATTTAGTGAGCTATGACATATATTTAGTGAATTGGACTATATATAATTAATTCACTACATTTCTATTATACTCACAAAATATAATATAAACACCCTTATGTCATAGTAAAAAAATGATTGAGCTGTAACATAACCCAAGAACTTGATAATAGTATTTGTTGGCTATCTATACTATTCTTTTAAGTGAGCTATGCTATTTATTTAGTGAGCTACGGTAGATATTTGGTGAGTTATAAAATGTATTTTGTGACCAATATAATTTAGCATGGAATACTAATCATTCATAATAAAAAATGAGTGAACAAACAATATAGTACACAATTTTAATTAGCACATATACTTTTTTATTCATATTCTAAGGCATGATATATTCATCTTTTAGTGAGCTATGACTTATATTTAGTGAGCTATGACATACTTTTAGTGAGTTGGATTATATTTGTATTATACTGACTAAATATGTATAATATGAATGCATTTATGTCATAATAAAAGATAATATAAATATTTTTTACTAACATTGTATTGCTCATTAAATATATTATATAGTTCACTAACATATGCAGTATTGCTCACTAATGTTGTATCCATACATATAAAAATTTGTAGTGATTTTTTTTTCTTATTTTTGTTTATTTTTATAATAAATCTAAATGCTTCTGTTGAGTAAAAACACGGATAATAAATATACAAATTTTCAATTAATATTTATCTTAAAATTAGAATTTTTATACAAATATAATGAATGTAGATCCATAATGTAAATACAAGTGTATACCTTAATATTTCAATGGAAGAATTTAAAAAAATTAGGATTTTTTTAAAGGCATTTAAAAGACTTTTAGGACGAAAAGAATAACAATTAAAAAATAGGCTTTGCCTTTACCACGAATTGAACCATGACCTCACCCATTTGAATAAAACACCATTGCCACTCCACTACCTACTCATTCCTACTATCAATGTTGATTATAATTAATGTTGAACTGGGAGCACCATTTGTATAATTTGCAGCTAGTAGTGGGCCTGAGTGGACAATTGAGTTGTCCATCCAATTATACCTAATAAATTGCGCATAAAAGACATGAATTAGGCTAAGCAAGTCCTAATTAAAAAGCATTTAAATGGGCTCTTATTGTATCACCCAAGCTCTATCATTCCCAAATAGAGTTAGAATTGAGCATATCTATCATTACTAATATAGTTGATAAAGCCATCAAAAACTTTTTGTCAAAAATGTCCGTGTAAATTCTGGCATACATCAATCTTTGTGACTCATTATTCACATATAAAAAAAAAGGGGTCATATAACCAAAATTCATATCGTATCGACAAGAATGCCTTCTTCAAAATCTAAGGTTTCATTAGTGTCACACTCACTTGTTGCTTTCAACTCATATTAACATATTATTTAAAGTGTACTTCTCCATTAGCAAATTTAGAAACCAATAACACAAAGCTCAGCTGCTCTAATCATGGTTTGGGAGGCGATTACGGTGGTTAAGATCAGTGGTGGTGGCGAGATGGTGATCGTAATGGCACATAATTAACAACCCATCACACTACAAAAGGCTCTTGTATGACTTAACTACATTAATTAATCTTATCAAAAAGCAGTCGTATATTAATACAATTAAGTGGGATTAACTTGTAATCACTGTAATATATATCATACACTTAAGAGTGTATTTCCACTTGTCGTGTAAACATATTTTTCCAATGTGTATTTGTCATATAAATGATTTTTAATATGTGGTGCTGATGTGACTTATATGAGTTTGTACTTCTACGAGTATGATATAGACTTTGTGTAATCACTGGTGAAGATGCTTAATTATGGTAATAATATAAATTGCATCTAAGTTTGACCCAAATTCTGTCCATATCGGTCGATGTAGGACCCTCCATGGGCATAGCGGCCGCCAAGGACTTGTCATTGATTTTTAGATAATTAAAAATTAGTTGATGGTTTGGAGCCACTCATCAAATCCACTCGTGCAACAGGGGAAAAGGTGTAAGCCATTATCATGCTTAATGAAAGTGTTTAATTAATTTAATCACGTAGGATCTTAGGATAATCTTTTTATATAGCTGGTGGCTTTTGCCTAAAGTACCATGTGCATGGCCTATTAGTTTAAGAATTGCATTTTTCCTTTAATGATACAACACTTTATAACTAGGCCACTTTGGAGTATATTTTATTCACCATTAATTTTTATTTCAACTATAGTAATACAAAATTATTTTTGGACCTTTCAACTAAACTATCAAGTTAAACTTTTGATCGCGGTGAAGCCAATATATTAGTGTAAGTCCCTCTCAATAATATATATTCCAGGTCTAGCTAGAAAAATAGGAAAAAGAAAAATACTAATAAGATATGAGCCCTACAGAGCATTTTATCTGATAGATATAACTCAATCTCGCACGATTGAAGTCCTAAATCTATCCTTAACTTTTAATTGAAATGGTTGTTTCATCCAGTGTCTAGTGAAAGGTTTCAAGTATAAGGATGAGAAATAATGTATATGAATATATGAACAATTAAGAACTGGGAAAGACCGCCGATAATATAATATGATTTGAACCCTACCTAAAATAATTGGGGAAGACGTAAAGTTAACATCAATTGAATTGATTTTCGCCCGAAATCGACACAGATGGACCATGTAGTGCGAAAATATATATTCTATTTTTAATTTTGAGTAAATTTACGCTATATTCAAGATCAACAATAAGTTGACTTGAACCAACCTGTTTGCCAAGATTGAATATTTGACATTCATGAAATCTAGTTGAATAAATAAATAAATAAAATATGAGAAATAAACTTTAATGGATTTTTTTAAAATTTTTGGTTAAAGAAATGGCTTTAATTTGAAATCTTATTTTTCACATAAATTAAAGAAGATTAGGTACTCAAAACAAATATGATAGCCAAAGACAAATGCTCCTTAAATTGCGCGCGTATGTATAATACTATAAACTGACCTACTGCGAAGTTTTTATTTGCTAAATTGTTCGATGGTATACCTACTTACCTACCATCTTGTCGTTTTGAACACCCCATTAACTTCTTAACACGAATGCTTTAGAATTATCATTATTATTTAGTGTTAAAAATTAAATACCCCTCAACTTTTTATTAATGATACGGTAGAAAATACTCCTAAATTATAAAATTAAAGAAAATAATCTTTGATCATGTCACGTTTTGTTTTTTTCTAATGTAGTATTCACTTACGTGGCTTGTGAAAAAATGACATGACTTTTATCTTTTTCTTTTGCCCTTTATCTGGTTAGAAATTGCATGGCTTGGTTTAGTTATATGTCATATTGCATAAAATGCTATTCATGAATTGATAAATGTTATACGCAAAGAGATTGAAAAATTCATCCCTAGCTGATTATCTGAGGTAATGACATAGGAAAATTAATGTACACCTTATTACCTAAGTCTATCACTCAAATTACACTTAAAATAATATTTGTGTTTTTGATTTAAACCCAACTCAATGTGACTCAAATAAAACCGACTCTATTTTACAAAATTGTCGAATCAAAACATATTGATGTATTTAATATACCATTAATCAATTTGACATGAAACTAACTTGGATAACTTATTCCTTTAAAATTTGTACACAACTTACCTTTACAAGTAATATTGTCAATTTGATGTTAAACTCCCTTCAGTATATTGCCTGATGTCAATAATGCAACAACAACTCATTTTATGCATATTGTCTTATCGGCTATAGTTGGTAGAGTTTTGTGTTAAGATTAGATTGATTTTACAAGGTTAAACTCATGTTTATAAATATTTCACCTCAGTTAGATGCCAATCAAAGTAGTGTCAGATCGAGTTAGTACGCAATAAGGTGTATATCAATCTATCCGATAAGAAGTATGTATCAACAAAATTCAGTAAATATGATGTGAATAAATCTGAAATATTTATGTTAACTTGGGTAAGCACAATGTGAATTCAAATTGCAAATTAAAATTGGTTTGTATTATCTGTGCAAGCTAACAGATCATGTGTTGCATTTCGGTTTGTACTATTCAGATTGACACTAGTCTTAAGCTCATAGTCGTTAACATATATGTCAAGTTTCATTCGTTCTTCACTAGAGAAAAGGCTAATTAAGTCAGTTAGTTTTACCATATTTATTTTAAAATATCTATTGTTATTATTATTATTATTATTATTATTATTATTATTATTATTATTATT
>JACYFF010031958.1:105243791-105261371 GCA_017589665.1 Selenicereus undatus
AGGAACAAATCATAGCAGAGACAGAAAATTTGCTTATTGAAGATTTACAACCGTTAGGGGTTCATGCTGGAGGTATTTTTGATAAAATTCCTCAAACAAACAGTTATATATCAATCTTTAATGCAAAGTATGTCTGCTTGGTGCAACTTTTAAAGTCAACATTCTTTGCACATGATGTGTTCGATAAAATTTCCCAAAGGCATGATTGCAATAGCAAAAATTGTTGCACATAACAACAACACCACCACCTCCCAGTGTGGGTTCCGCTTTCGCAGGGTCTGAGGAGATCCAGCTGTAGGCAACCTTGCCCCTACCGACATTTCTACTCGTAGTTTACAAAATCATTACAAAGGTTGCACATAAGCTGACAAAAAAGTACACTGATTTAGTCAAAATGTTTACGACAGTGTACAAAGGTTTCACTGCAATCTACAAAAGTTTCACTGTATTTTTGGAAAGATACACCAAAAAATAAGAACGGTTAACAGTCGCAAATTCTGTTATTCATATAATAACTATAGGTAAATGAACATAATAATTACTGAGGTATCATTGTACTCAAATTCTCAAAATTAATTAAAGAAATCATGGAAAAGTTTTATTTTCACTTTATAATTAAAGAAGTAACTTATGTGATTTTTGAAGATAACAAGTGGTCTACGGCCTCCGGGGGATCCCAGCATGTCCAACACTAATGTTGGAGCTGCAACTACTGAACTAATAAATTACAAGTTCACTTTATATTTTAACAAATATCATTAGAAAAATGTTATAATTAAAGGACAAAATATTTGTTAATGCAGGTGACATGTACTACGACGTCTGTCGGAGATGGTGCACTTGAAAATATTTAGTAACACTATGAATGTCAAAATTGATAGCATGAGGACACCATCATTTCTTTTTACACAATTTATATTTTGTGGATATTAGAGTTGATTGAATTTATCGATGTTAGAGCTGTTTTGGTGGTTTGTAGATGTGCATGCTACTATTGATTCCTATTTAGTGACAGGGTATTCTTTGTAACTGTACACCTTAATTTTGATCGAATGAACCTTTTATTCAATGAAGTGAATATTTTCCCAACTGCAGGAAACCTTTCATCAATTGCAGTGAACCTTTTGTGCCAATAAGTAGAATTGAGATGTTTTATGCAATTCAGTGAATCTTTTCCGAACTGCAGAAAACTTTTCCCCAATTGCAATGAACCTTTTGGGCCAAGGAGCAAATTTAAGTCTTTTTTCAGACAGATTGGCCGTTAATCTCCTCTCTTTTGAGGCTTTGTCTGAGAATGTTGTGATTGCTATACTAGGGAAAGCTCTGAGAATTGTTGAAAAATAGGGCATTGTTGAGCTATAAGAAGTTCTCCAAGGAGGACCATGAGGATTTCAAGCCTCAAGCTATATTTCTTTTTGTTCGATACATAACTTATCTATGTAACTAGACATATGGACCTTTACTACATGTAATTATACTCACAATCCATCTGGACGTGATCCTTGGTAAGAAGACATGATGGATGGGCTCTTTCAACAAGGGTGCTTGTTGAGAGCAAAAAACTTGTCAAAATTTTTGATGATATAATTCACTTAATTATAACAAAGGAAAAAAAAGTGAACTGACATTAAACTTCTTAAACCCGATATTCCATTTCTCAACATCTCCCATGTACATCTCCAAGTGTCGTATTGCATACACCCTTGAGTCGGGATAAGCGTTTCTTAAAACTTTCATCCACGGTAGTTTCAGTTGCTCCAATTGCAAACTCTCCATAGAAATAGCTTTACCCCTAACTGATTTGGAGATTTTATCAGGAAAGTACTTTGAGAAACACCGAACCTAGGAAAAAAAGGTAGTATACATTTATAATAGGTAATTTCAAAGATTAGAGGATTAGAATATCAAAAGGACAAAAAGGTAATATAGAAAATTACCAAGAGGCTAATACAAACAAGAATAACACCATTGTCCACATTGTTATGACTAATATAATGGATAATCTCCACTTTCTTTGCCAAAAAATTGAAACACACAACAAAGTAATATCCATTCTAAAACACTAAAAATAATATCTGCATATCAATACAGTTATATAAGCATATGTAAGCCACATTGCGATTGTGGTGCAACAATGGAAACGACGAAATATGGACAACACCAGTATTTGCTCCACAGTTTTACATCTTAATTTGATCAAATGAATTTTTTATGCAATGCAGTGAATATTTTCCTAACTGTAGAGAACTTTTCCCCAATTGCAGTGAATTTTTTGTGCCAACAAGGAAAATTAAGTCGTTTTTAATTGCTATAGGTTTGAGGTTGTGCACTGTACGCGCAGTATATGTACCTAATAAGGTACATACGTTTGTAAGGTAATATTTTTCCCTATTAACTAGCTAGGGTTATCAAAAGAGAGAGAAATAATCAAGTATCTAAGTCCCTTTCTTAAGTTGTTATGGAGATATCTTGTTGGCTGAGTCCCTAGATTACAAAAACCATGTGCCATGTCACTGATTTTAAGATATAAAACAGTTGTATTCATTAAAAAAGGAAGAAAAGACCAACACATAGGCTTAATGATTGAATGACTCATTTTAACTCTCCACAGCTTTTATATTAAGATTCTGAGTCTATTGATTCGAGACATGCCCAAGTGAATAAATCAAAATGCTCAAGTATATACAACAAAATGCTTAACTCCATAAATGAGCTTAGGATAGAATAATCAAAAAACAAAATGAGTGATGAAAACACCAAATTAAATATCATCAAAAAAGATTTCCATCTCCCAACTAAAATCAACAAAGATCGAATTAAAAGAAGCTGAAAATCGAAGAGAGAACATAAAAAATGACAACACAAAAAAAAAACAAAATTAAGAAAAAAGTTCGTAAGCCCAAGTCCATAGACCCAAACTTATAATATAATTTGTACCTCTGACTGCTCCCAACCAAAAAAAGGGACCGCTCCCAACCAAAAAAAGGGAAAATATTTCCTTTCAGCACCAAAATAGTTTTCCAATTCTTTTTTTTTTGAAACATCGATTGGATTTTTTTGGGTGGGGAGTTTAATTTGGAGTTTCTGATCTGTTTTATTGAATAAATGTTATATACTCACACAGTTTGAGAAAATCAGACTTTGATTTTCTTGTAACCTTTTTTTTCCAAAAAATAAAGCATACCATTGCTAACATTTTACCTCTTCCCCCCCCCCCCCAAATTGTGGGCTCTTATTAACTGGACTATTTTCTTAAAATCTTTGTAATTTAATAAATAACTTCTCTTCTAATTAATTACCTATTGATTTAATATTAAAATTGATATCATTTGAATTTTTGCAGTAGAGTTTAATATAAATTAACTCTCTCTTTGAACTTTATGACTTTTAAATAGCTTTCTACTGTAAAACGAAGCGTAAAAGTCAATATAAGCGAAACTCGAACCAAATTTATGGTAATAATTTTTAAAAATTTAACTAATTAATGTCAACTTAATTTTTGAATAGATAAGAGTAGACAAGACTGATAACGATTTTCGATATGGGAGACAAAGATAAAAATGAAAGAAATGAATTCACACCAGACGTAACGGGATGGCAAGATCAAGTAGGAGCTAAATTAAGGAAGAAGTTGACTGAAAATTGACTGCCATATTTGGTTGAGTTGGTCAGTACAACGAAACAGATTAAAATTATTGTAAGCTGATAATAATCATTAACAAACGCCAATTTTGCGGCTCCCCGTTTTGACCCGCTGTCACTCACTTTTGTTTACAGGATAAGTCCTGCAGTCAAATGACGTCAGTTTTATCTTTCACTGGAAATTTTTGAGGTTTAGGAGTGTTATGTAAAATCACTGCCTCATTCACTAAATAAATATTGTGGCGCAAATATTCCTCTATAATAAACAAATAAATTACACTTTAATAAATTGAACTAAAAAAATCACCTTGTTAAGCAATTAAACATGACTCAATCTGAACTTTTACAAAATCAAACATGATAAATGTCGGTAATTTCTTATGTGCTTCTAGAAACACATGCTCTTACTGCTCATGTTTATATATTTTTCACGCTTTTATTTATCATATATTAGTTTTTTTAATATGTATTTAATGAAATCATTCTTGAAAATATGTGCTTCTAAAAGTATGATATATATATATATATATATATATATATATATATATATATATATTGATGACGACAATTTATCATGATATACATATTAGTTACACTTGTAATTGCCATCCAACGTAAGCTACAACACACACATAACATGGCATAAGTAATGGCCTCAAATTTATTTATTTTTTTAAAAAAATCTTATTTTGATTAATATAATGATTGTCAAAGCGAAGTGTAAAGCTAGTATTGGGAGTTTCCCCGAGAGAACACTATCACATTGAATTATTCTCCACGAAAATTTGTCACCCCCTGATAATTAATTTGTCCTATTATAATGATTGATCACTTCAGTAAGCCCCATCCATGAACACCACATCTCTTCAGATTCCTTGCGGACAATCATTCACAGCCAACGTGATTCCTCAAAGGTCAAACCAAAGAAATAATGATTGTAATAAGCTGGATAATAATTAAGTATTTTATTACAAATTACTTTTAATGTCTTATTTTAAATAAAATTATATTTTTACGTATTAAGTCAAAAGTGGTACGTAGGATAAAATAGTTCAATGATATTATAACTTATAAATTGTGTAAAGATATTTTTTATTCCAAAATTTTCATATTTATAAAATTATACATACAATAGATATTTGTGGATAGAATAAGTTGAATAGAGTGTCATTTGTACTCACAGTATGCATAGCTAACAAATCCTCCTATTAAAGCTTTATAATTCATAATAAATTATAATAATTATAAATTTGGTAATTTTAAATCATAAAAATACATTAATTTTATTTAAGTTAAAATAAGATATATATCATAACACAATAATAATTAATTTTAATTTTTTTTAAAAAAATAATTAAGATTCAAGACTAGTGGAAGCCTGCAAAACTCAAATTTCAGAGCCAAGTTGCAGAAACCCAAGTTGGAAAAATTTTAAATCACTGGGCCATGTAATAGCTGTCTTCTTGCTTCTTTTAGTTCATCTTTTTTGTAATATCTGACTTTTTAAAAAAAACTATAATGTTATCTAGAGTGACTTTTTTTGTGTAAAATAATGGAAAAGGCATTGCTTTAATAACCAAAAAAAATACAGTGGAATTGGAACTTAATTTTTGAAACCCATTATGCATTGACTGAACTCCCAATTATAATAGAAGTACTAATTAAGATCCCAGCTAGTTGACATATATATATATTATGCAATCTTCTAAGAATCTTGGCCTCAAGCATTATATTAAGAATGCAAGTAGAATATATTTTATTTCCTTTTTTTTCCTCTAGATTTGAAGCACTCAGCTGCTATTTTTTGCATAGCTCTGACAGTATATGAGCATCTCTCTATCTCTCTAAAAAGGGGTGGCTCAAGTGATTATCAGAATTTAAAACTACTTTTAGCCGCCTCCAAAGTAATCATAGGTACATATAATTGGTCATATAATATATATATATATATATATATATATATATATATATATATGTGTGTGTGTGTGTGTGTGTGTGTGTGTGTGTGTGTGTGTGTGGAAAAATGAGCACCAAAAGAATACTTTTTTGTATTAATTGTTAAATATATTGGATTGGAAGCACTCATCACACAAAGCCAAAACGAGTTAGAGTTGCAGCATGTTGATGTTGTTTGAGATCACATGCACTTTTTGAGAATTGAGATGATCTGTTTCCATGGTTGTGTTTGATTATTAGTAGCTATATTGATAATCACTTTGGAAGTGGTGAGGCCCATGAAATGCTGCCTTCTCCCCTCCCTACTTTTCCCGCGTGATTTCTTGTCTAGTCTCTTACCTAAAGTCATCTAACTGGCTATCGATATGCATGGATGGTGAATAGTATGTACAGCATTATCCGGTTGTTGAAGATCTGAGTTCAAATCCTGCGTACCCAGCTATGACACATATTTATCTTTGTCCTCTTGGGGGAATATATATTTCAATCTGAAAGAAAAGATGGCCCTTAGCCACTTTCCTAATGGCCATTCAAGATCATCTGTCTGGTATGTAGCCATGTCAATCGATATAACATAATGTTAACTATGAAAGAATTTGTACTCATAATGTCTCCTCAGCATCTAAGTGATCAGGAATAGGAACCCATAATAGTAAGCAGAGCATCGTTAATAAAAAGCAGAGCCCTGTTAATAAACCTAATAATAAGGACGACATTAGTCCTAATTCATTAGATTTCAAGTTCAATTTTCCACCCTCTTATATATAATACAAGATTTGTCACACTCTTACTATCATAATTGACTTTTGGCATTGTTTTAGGAATCACGTTAACCATTATTTTCTCACAAAATGCATATGGATTATTAGAGAGATCCAAGGGTTCAATTGGGCCAATACCAATGACAACAAACGCAATCAGGTTCATTCTAAAATCATTTGGCAGCAAGAAAAGTTGCCCACCAGTCTTCTATTATGGTCCTTCTCTTTTTAAATTTTTGATGTGCGATTCCAACTCAATCACATGCAACATCCTAATTCATAACAATCTCATTCTCACACACTAAGTTTCTTCCAAACTACATCCACAAGCTCCCCCTTGAGCTGAAGGTTTTGCCAAGATTTCAAGTCATTGTCAAGACAACACCTGCACTCTATATATCCATAGAGTCCACTTGCCACTCTACACTAGGTCTCGATGCCCGCTTTATGACACAACCATGCACGCTATGTGTTCGTGGTGCTTTCCCATGATACCACTAAAGAGCTCACCCATGCCACCAACCCATGCTGCAGCATACATTAGTGTCGTGGTCAGGTTTCGAACCAAGGGATGCCGAGATTAAATATACACATAATATAAAATTTAACGTTAGTTTTGAAAATGAAAGTACACTACTTCTACATTTAAAAAAGATGTCCACGATGGGATGTCATGTTTTAAAAGTGATTCAAAGTTTGTGTGATGTTGTCACAACAAGAATAGAAGAAATACATTTGGTCACAACTCGTCAAAAGGTCAAACTGACTCAAGGTCCAAAAATATTGACCAAAACAAATCAAGTATGACAATAATACTGAGACAGAAAAGTATTGTATTAAATTTTACGACTCATCCGTACCAAAAAAGGGAAAGAAAATCGTATACTAAGTTTGCAAAGAACATAGAGAATCAGGGGGGTACTTGCATTAGATCTCCATAAATAAGATTTTTGAGATCTGAGTGCTTTGAAAATGCTCGATTAATCTCCTACTGCAACTTGCTAGACAACTTTTTTGTTAAGTAGTCTACAAGTAGCTAGTATGTATCTAATATTTAATGCAATCAGTAATTAACTTGTTAATGGGTGTATTAATGTTGGTCAAAAGATGTTTATATGCTTTAATTTGATTATATAATCTTGGCTTTTGCCACCTTCTAAAGACCATGCAGGTACAAGGCACTAGCTTTACTTCATAGTATTAACTGGCCTTTGTAATGTTAACCCCTCTCATGTGCACCACATTGTATATAATTTGACAACTTGCCATGCTTTATAAATCAAGCCAATTTAAAACTATATTTGATGGAAATTTATAATTAAGTTTAACTTTTCAGTGCCGCCATATCAACTTCCTCCTCATATTTCTATATGCAAGGAAAATTCAGAGGTGGGATGGGAGAAACAAGATTTTATTGAAATATATATATATCCTCGAACGATCACTCGATAAAATATTCACTCTTCAGTATTGAATAATGTATATTTTGAAAGAAAAATAAGTCTGAAGACCTGTTTTAACCGATTAGTCAAAGGCATACATGTATGTATAAAGGTGTAGTGTAAAGAATCTATAAGCTCTCTCTTCTACTATTTGAATATTAAAACGTAATTTAATATGTTCAGATGTGACATAAAACTTATATATATTCCATCAAATTTGACAAAGAAGTGTGTTAATAATTTTATTTTGAAGTAGTGATTAATTGGGTGTTTTTTTTTTATTGTGGATAATTTTTGTAACGTCTCCACTTATCATTTGCCACTAAGCTATCTTAGGTTCACCTCTTGAGATCCAAATTTTCACAATTAGAGAATGCTTAATAATCAAGATCTTGTCGACAATGAAAAGGTATTGGGATGTGTTAAACAAGCACATGCATGGCACAAATACATACGTTTCATTGTAAACGTAGATGCGTGGAAGATCCCCATTTCTTTTTTCTCTTTTTTTTCACGGGTTGGTGGGGACAAAAGCAATAATCATAACGAATATTCACCTTTTCTTTCTTTTTTTTTAAAATTTTTGGGTTTTTCTTTGGAGGGGGTAGTAGAGATATTCCGTAATCCTCCGTACTAAGGAGTGACCCTACATTATATTACCTTTAAGCCTTTCCTTTTTCTTTATATCAAAGAGAAAAAAAAGAATCTAGTGGTAGTATTAGCAGTCTTAACAATCGAAAGGTGACATAAAATTCTGAGTAAGACTGCATCTATTCCATGTACTATATACAAATCAAGAAAAATAAATATTATTAACAATTAATTCTTCTCTCAATTATCATCATGATTAACTTATAGGTCATATTCTTTTTTTTGGTCTTAGATCCTCTATTTTACTAGAGTCAAACTACCATTAGTCCAATAAAGGGTACAACTCTCCCATTGCAGATTTTCTCCATTCATAAGACACGAACTCGAGATTTTATTTAAGGAAAAACAAATGTCAAACCACTTAAACCAACTTGTGTTGGTACTTATATTGGACACATAATATTGTGATAATATATTGTATCACTTGTAGTATCATTCTTATTCTATTTTCCTTAGTTTGCCTATACATAGGAGTCTATCTTTAGTAAACTACTTCTTTTACAGTTGGATGTATCTTTTGCCTGACTTAATAGCAGGGGGAGGGTGAGGAGAAGCACCCGGTGAGAAATTCTCTCCCAAGTCACCTAGTTTCTCACGTTATCAGAGCTTGGTTGATAAACAAAGTTCTTCACAAATTCTGTGAAGCCAAAACATGAGTGACAAGAACAACCAGGATCAAGAAAAAGAAACCAAGGCAGAGAAGCACAACATCAACCTTGACCTAATAGATCCCCAATCACCGTACTACTTGTGTAGCTTAGATAGTCCAAGCAATATCATAAGTCCCGTAAGTTTTAATGGAAATAATTATGCAAATTGGAGCCGACTTACTATTAATGCTTTACAATCAAACAACAAAATTGGATTTGTCGATGGAAGCATATCAAAGCCACAAAATCTCTCAGCAGAAGCTCATGCTTGGGAGAGATGTAACTCGATGGTCATAGCATGGTTTTATGACATCATTGACAAAAATATTCATGGCTCTATTGCTTATGCTGAGACAGCCAGATAGATCTAGAAAGATCTTGAAGAACGATATTCTCAAGGGAATGCAATCAGAATCCACCAACTCAAGAGGGAATTAACCTTGACAACCAAAGGGAAACACAGCGTGGCTGAGTATTTCACTAATTTGAAAATTCTGTGCGATGAATTAGAAAATTATTAGGTTATAATTAAGAAGCTGTAATTGTGGTGCTGGGAAGGACATGAGCAGACATCTAGAAGAGCAAAAGATACATCAATTCCTCATGGGGTTGGACTCAGACCTCTACAGCACGATACGATCCAACAACCTCTCTCTAGAGCCACTTCCCAATTTGAACAAGGTTTATGCTTTGATCATTCGGGAGGAACACCAACAGGCTATGGCAAAAGGGATGGACAGTCACAACATGGCAGAAGGGGTTGCATTCAAGGCGACAACAAGCGTGAACAGGGGCGGTTGTAGCAATAATCAACTCAGAAACTTAGGCCGACCAAGCACCTACTGTCACAAGGTTGGACATGAGAGAGAGTGAGAGACCAATGTTTCGAATTGGTGGGATATCCACCAAATTGGGGAAATCGAAGAGGTGTTCGGACAAATCAAGGACGAGGAAGAGGAAACTTAAAGCTTTGGAGCAGCGAGAATGGAGGTCGGGCTGAAAGCCAGAGCCATGGCATGAACAAACAAAGAGTAGGCGAAGCAAAAACAGTACTAAAAAATCTGTTTTTTCCGATGGAAAATGGCGACGGAAAATTAGGCCGACGGACACGCCGACGGAAGGACGGGGAAAGCAAAAGGGGAAGACGGACTGTCCGACGGACCCAATTTTCATCGGAAACTTCAACGAAGTGGTCGTATTCCGTCGGAATTCCGGCGGAATTATGTGGAATATTCCGTCGGCCCACCTGATTTTTTCAACTTCTCTCTGCTCGAGAAAAGCTGCAGGCTTTTTGTGAAAAAATGTCTGTCCGACGGAACTTTCCGGCAGATTTTCCGACAGATAGGCATTTCCGTTGGAAATTTCAAATTTCAAATTTTTTGAAATTTCAAAATTTTCAATTTTTTTGAATTTTTTTTAAAAAATAAGTGGTCCGACGGAATTTTCCGTCGGACAACACTTTTTTCTGAACTTTTTTAAAAAAAAATCGAAAAAGGTGAAGTGGTCCGACGGAAATTTCCGTGGGACCACACCTCTTTAAAAACCCGATTGCTGGAGCAATCGAGCACTCCACACACACACACAAACCTTTCTCTCTCTCTCCGCCATCGCCAGTGCCGCCCTCTTACAACCACCATCGCCGCCCTCTGCGGCCGCCCGTCACCCTTCGCTCCTCCCTCAAAATCGAACCCCTTCACTGCCTCCACTAGTCACCGCCACCTCTACCCGCCGCATCCTCCACCGGTCGCTGCATTCAATGTAGCACTGAGAAACTCCTCATCTTTCAAGTAAGTAATTCAACCTAAATGTTATTAGAGAGAACATTAAATTGCCATTGAAAGATGAGGAGTTTCTTAGTGTTACATTGAATGCGGCGACCAGTGAAGCATGTTTCGATCCCGTCAAACGGTCTTTTGCTGAACGATATTGTGATTTTGCAGCCGAAAGATGCATAACTCAACCTAAATTTTCAAAATATTTTTTTTAAAAAATTAAATTTCCGACGGAATTTGCCAATTCCGTCAGACAACCCGGCCGGATTCTTGCCCCAAAGTACCTGAGGGCCCGACGGAACTGATCCGTCGAACACCCGATATTCGTCAGCTTCCGTCGCCCATTCAGTCGGCACGCTTCCCGACGGCTGTCTCTTTCTGTCGGAATGTGTCCGACGGACGGGAAATTTCGTCAGAACCAGCGGGTCTACGGGACTTTTTCCTACGGCCGTTTTCCGTCGAATTTTCCATCGAAAAATCATTTTTCCAACGGAAAAACGTGCTTTTTCCGTTTCAGTAGTGAAAAGAAGGTCACATTAGGTTTGGTGGCCTCTCTCCGGCCCAATTAGAAGAATTGTATGCCTATTATAAAGAGAAAGAAACCCAGGAAAGAATGACCGATAAGAGCTATGCAGTTATATCAACACAGTGGGGCCTCCCACCACATGACCAACTATATTTACTTAATTAAAGTCTAATTAAGTTGCCGAACCTATTTTTATTACTACTGCTAATGACGTGACAATAATGGTTAAAGAGGTCGGGACGGTGATTGTCACTCCTGAGATTGTTTTGAAAAATGTTTTGTATTCGCCTGAATTCTCTTGCAATCTTATTTCCATTCGATAGTTGACCAAAGATGTTAAATGTTATGTCACTTATGGTGAGCATTGTTGTCTCATACAGGACCGCACTTTGACGAAGTTGATTGGAGCGGGTGACTTAAAAAATGGGGTTCATTTTTTGAGGAATGGCGTGGAATGAGCAAGTTTCATGGCAGTTCATAAGAAATGAGCAGTTCTTTAGCATCAACGGCTTGGTCACCCGTCGTATGGTAGCCTATCCGCGTTATCTAGCTTATTTGGTTTTGAGTTACATAAAGGACTTTGTGATTGCTGCAATGTATGTCTTAAAGCCTATCAAACTAGAAATAGTTTTCCTCGCAGCAATTCTAAAGTTGTTCATCCTTTTGGGCTTATACATTGTGACTTGTGGGGACGTTATCATAACTCCTCTTATTCTGGGTGTCATTATTTTTTTTGCATGGTTGACGACTATAGTAGAGTTATGTGGGTTTTCCTTTTGAAAGATAAAAGTGAAACATACAAATGTCTTGTCAATTTTTGGTCCATGGTGAACACACAATCTGGCATTACAATTCACAGGGTCCGGAGTGATAATGGGGTTGAATTTACTAATGGGCCATTAAGTGAATTCGTTGCTGAAAAGGGAATTCTACATGAGACTTCTTGTGTGGATACACCACAACAAAACAGACGGGTTAAGCGTAAAAACAGACATATACTCAATGTAGCTAGAGCACTCAGGCTTCAAGCCGTGCTTCCCATCAAGTTTTGGGGTGAGTGCATTCTTATTGCCGCATATCTTATTAACCACACACCTACAAAGATTTTGGGGTCTAAAACTCTATATGAAATCCTTTTTGGCGTTAAACCAACTTATGAGCATCTTTGGGTATTTGGATCGTTGTGTTACGCTCACAATCACTCTAGGACACGCGATAAATTTGATGCACAAGGCCATAAATGCATCTTCTTGGGGTATCCACATGGTCAGAAGGGCTGGAAAGTCTATGACCTAGAGACCAAACGAATATACGTGTCTCGAGACGTTGTGTTCTATGAACATATTTTTTCATGGGCCAATGGACGAACTATGTCTACGCCTGAAACTTATCACAATAATTTCTTTAGTCAGCCATTGGTCCACGAAGACACTATAAGCAAATATGCTCGACAATCAGTCCATATGCCTATCCCAATTATACCTCAACAAGAGCTCTCATGTCTGGACCACGTCCTCCGCCCACATTTGATTCTAGGCCAGACTACGGGCTTGTTCAATCCAACCCCATAGATTCTGGGCTTAACTCACCCAGTGGTCCAACATCTAATGTTACACCAGCCTGCGGGCCTGCAGTATTGGACCCACCTTTTGACCCCGTTTCACAAGTCCAATCTTCAAGCCCAGTGTCAAGCACAAGTTGTGATCCGCAACCCACTACATCTGGATAGGGGGAGGTTTCCCGCACTCAACTTGTGTCTCATTCGTAGCAGAGTAGGCATTCGTCCTCGTATCTCAAGGATTTTGTATGTCATGCTATTACCTCTCAAGACCCCTCAATGTCACCTCTCCAAGATGCTTCTTCTGGTACGCCTTATCCCATTTCCAATTTTGTCTCTTATGATAATTTCTCTCCTTCTTATCGAGCTCTCTTAGCGGCCATCATTACACAAGATGAGCCTAAAAGTTTTCGACAAGCAGCTAGTCAACCTCAGTGGCGTGATGCAATAACTCAAGAGATCCGGGCATTAGAAGACAAGAAGACTTGGGAGTTTGCTCCCTTGCCTCTTAGGAAAACCGCACTTGGGTGTAAATGGGTCTACAAGATTAAATTTATTACAGATGGGTCAATTGGAGAGGTACAAAGCTCGATTAGTAGTTTTGGGCAATCATCAAGTCGAAGGCATTGACTACAACGAAACCTTTGAGCCTGTGGCACGTATGGTTACAGTTCGTTGAATTCTTACCATAGCCATTTCTAAAGGTTGGGGCTTACATCAAATGGACTTGCATAATGTCTTCCTTCATAGCGATCTAGATGAGAACATCTATATGAAACTGCCGCTGGGTTTTGCACCACCGTCTCCTCGTTTGGTATGCAAACTTAAGAAGTCACTTTATAGGCTTCGGCAGGCTCCGTGACAGTGGTACTTCAAACTCGCCAAAGCTTTACAAGAATATGGGTTCAAACAATCACCTTTGGACCATTCTCTCTTTACTTATAATCAGGGTGGAGTATTTCTTGCCCTTTTGGTCTATGTGGATGATTTGGTGTTGACTGGAAATAGTTCCTCTCATTGTGCAGCCTTCAAAGCTTACTTGAATGCTCGCTTTAAGTTGGAAGATCTAGGCTCTTTGAAGTACTTTCTTGGCATTGAAGTTGCTCGATCCCCAAAGGGCTTATTCTTGTGTAAAAGGAAATACACACTAGACATCCTAACGGAAACGGGTTTGCTAGGGGCTAAACCCTCTTTATTTTCCATGGAACAAAAACTCCGACTCTTAGCTGACTCTGGTGTTCCCTTATCTGATCCATCTCGGTATCGGCGTCTCATTGGACGTCTTATCTATCTTAGCATTACTCGTCCGGACATTACTTATTCTATTCATATGCTTAGTCAATTCATGCAAGACCCATGTCAAGACCACTCGGATGCTGCCGTTCGTGTGCTACGTTGTTTGAAATCTAACCTAGGCCAGGGTATCTTGTTATCTCCTACTACTACTTTCAATCTGCAAGTATATTGTGACTCCAATTGGGGAAGCTGTCCTATGTCACGACGTTCTGTCACTGGATATTTTATTCAACTTGGCACATCCCCTGTTTCCTGGAGAACTAAGAAGCCAGATACAATCTCGCGATCGTCAGCTAAAGCAGATTGTCATGCTATGGCCCATGCTACTAGTGAGGTTGTTTGGTTGCATAACCTGATGGCCACTATTGGTTTTTCTATTCCTCTTGCTACTCTACACTGTGACAAATAGGCCACCTTATATATCGCCGCCAATCCCGTTTTCCATGAACGTACGAAGCATATCGAGGTGGATTGTCATTTTATTCGTGAAATGCTAATTTCTGATGCTATTGTTACTTGCTACACTCCTACCACGGATCAACTTGTTGATATCTTTAGGAAAGCTCTTGGCCAACAGCAATTTTCCTATCTCCTTAGCAAGTTGGGTGTTGCTCATCCACACACTCCAACTTGAGGGGGAGTATTGGACACATAATATTGTGATAACATATTGTGTCACTTGTAGTATCATTTTGATTCTTTTTTTCTTAGTTTGTCTATACATAGGAGTCCATCTTTAGTAAACTACATCTTGTACAGCAGGATATATCTTTTGCCTAACTTAATAAAAGGATGAGGGTGAGAAGAGGCACCCGATGAGAAATTCTCTTTTAAGTCACCTAGTTTCTCAACTTATATATTATATTATAACCTAAGCTTAGTAACTTCGATCAAGATTGGATTGAAACTGACAAAAGTGGCTTATGTTCTATCAAAAAATTTAAGTTGATCCCAAGGGCTAGAATGTATGATGAGAAGGCGCATAAAACATTTCTAATAATATATGTATAGTCATCTAGAGTAGAAAAATTATTAACTATAATATCTCTCTCCTCTTGGCGATGGAAGTATATATACCTTACTTGGATTAGCAATTAAATATGATTAGATTAATCATATTGATCGCAATTAAGTGGTGGACACAGAGAAGGGAAAAAAGGGAAGTATTAGATTCATGGTTCTAGCAATGATTAATTATCAATATCAAGTTATATTTGGTAAGTAGGAGGCACTTTGTAATTAGTTGACTGATCAGTTTTGTCAAAAAATTTGATGAGGTGTAGGACGAATTTAGGGCGATGCTTATTTCCTCACGTGTGAACGAAGAAAGGAACACATTCCCTTCTGTGGGTATAGTTTTTAAATTCGTGGATTGAAAATTGCCCTTGTAAAGGGCACTCTATTACTATATTTTGACAGGACAAGGGGGGGAAAAAAGTTTGAGGAAATAGGATCGTGCTAATATAGTTCTAACATCACATCTGTGTACGTACCTTCTGATAAATCCTGGCCATGCAATTTTAGGGAATTCTCACTCCAAGTTCCTAATCAACTTTTTAATTTGTTCTACAATTTATGTATGATTAAGCATTGCATTGAGCAGTTTCATGTTTGAATTTTCCTCTTCCTTGTGTACTCACCGAATTTCAAATTAATTGATTCGGAGAAGTGTCCCTAGAACCTACATATATTGCATCCAATAATCTTTAAATCTTAAGCTTATAACACAAGTAAAAATAGTCCATAATACACAACAATGTCGCCCCAAATGACCCCCAACCCAAAAAAAAAATCCCGTTCAACATTTGAAATGTACAATTTATTGGAAGCTAATCTATTTAAATCACGCCAAAGAAAGTAAATGAAAAAAGTTTAATCTAGACATATACATAGGCCAATGCAGCGAGATCTGTACTAGAAGCCCACCTGAATTAATAGTCAATATATTGATCTTTAACTATTAGATTAAAATCTCATAGGCATTATGCAAGAGACAGACAGCTTAATTATTGCACCCATGAAGTCATGCTATCACTAATTTGGGCATAAGCTGGCATCTCTGGTGATTCTTGTCAATAAACACTGTCCAGCTCCACTGCCCGGATCCAAGCCCAATGGCCCCTTGTCCAGGGTGTTGGCGTTAGAGTGCCAATTGTCGACAAGTACACAGGCCCGGCTCCAACTGAGTGTTTCTTTAATGGGCCATTTTTGGTCTTGTTACTTTTCTCTAATCTCTTAACCCTTTTGTTTTGTAGTGGGGGGGGGGGGGGGATCAAATCTCATTATCTAGTTGTATGGCCCCACCAACTTCAAATATTTTCCACCAGAATTTCTCACGAAAATGAACCCCTACGGCCCTACATGGTCAATTGATCAATTACCTATAATTTTATTTGAACGGGACGCACATAACTTAGGAAGAATCGTACCCTAACCTTTCTTTTGGAAACCAATGGTTCTACCGCTAAGCTATCTCCAAAGTTTCTACAGAGCATAGCATTATACGCACACAATATATACAAATATACCTGTGATATATACTATACAAAGGGAATTACACATAAATCCGATCTTTTTTGGAGGCAATAAGTCTCAAGGAATTTATCACGGGAGCTAAATTATAACACCCACTTCTTATTTGTGATTTAGTAATATAGATTTTCAGGGTTGTGACTTGTCAAAACTTACTAGATAGTAAATACCCAATTGCTTTCATTTCAACCATATTCATGTTTCATTTCACTCTTTAGTTATTTGCTTTTATATATACTAGTTTGGGCCCGTGTTTTGCACGGAGTATATTCAAATAGATATTCTGTAGATATATTATCGAAATAATAAATAAATAGTTATGGTAGACATAATTAATATTATAATTTAGAGGAGATAATGGAAAAATTCAATGAAAAAGTTAAATATACAGCAACTTCATGCATAACTAAGGCCCTGTTCTTTTGGGTGGGAAATGCACCCAACCCACACCCACCCACTTTTTCCCCCCTCTTCCAACTCTTTCCCACACTTAAAAAAAAATACCACTCCTTCCCACATTCACCCACGTTTTCCCACACCTACATAAAACAACCATTTCTCATATTTAAATTTTTTTTTATAATTTGCGTAATTGTGTGTATGAATAATCTGATAGCAATTATGAGCAGTTTTAATTTTTCGGATGTTATGGAACAGTTTTGTTTTTTTCTTTTTCATTAATTTTTTAATTTTTAAAATTTTTTAAATTTTTTAAATCCATTTTTTTTTTTAAATTTTTTAATTTTTTAATTTTTAATTTTTAAATTTTTAAATTTTTAAATTTTTTATTTTTC
>JACYFF010031958.1:105261471-105286499 GCA_017589665.1 Selenicereus undatus
TATATATATATATATATATATATATATATATATATATCTCTGTGTCTGTGTGTGTGTGTGTGAAGAAGAAGAAGAATGCATCGAGGGTTTGTTCTTTTCGTTGAGAAATAAGGGATGAGAAATTGGTGAAGTAAGTTGAAGTGCATTGAAGTGGGTATTTTTTTGTTGAAATTGGTGTATTTTTTATATGATAAGAAGAAGTTGGTTAAAATAGTAAGTTGAAGTGTATATTTTTTTATTGAAATTTCTAAAGTGGGTTGAAGTTGGTATTTTTTTATTAAAGTTAATAAAGTGGGTTAAAGTTAGTAAATTAGGATTTACCAACGGAAAAAACAAAACCCGAATGGGCATGTTTTCATTTGTTTCGGATTAGTGTCGAAGGACTAAAAGTTTGTATTTTTCATCGGTCTTCACACAAATTTAAAAAAAAAAAATCTTCGTCACATATTTTGAAACTATAGTATAAATGATAGGTATAGGAGGCAGGGCTGGCAAAAATCTGTCAGACCCGATTACTTGAATTCATCCGACCTGAAAAAAACTGGATACGGTCACAAAATTTATGCCTGAATTCAAAATTCGGACAACCTGTCATGTCCGAATTTAAATCCGAATCGAGTTCGAGCTTAAGCATGCGGGTTCGGGTTGTCCCGATTGTTTAAGCCATTTCGGCTTTGGACAAATTCGGACAATCGAATAACTAGGTTCAAACATCTGACAACTACGTTTATGTGTAATTTTAGTCCAAATTCTTTACAAAATTTTATAAAAACTCCGGACAACTTGGTTCGGACACTAAAAAATCGGGTTCGGGTTTGGTCACCCAAACTTTCGGTCCGAACATCCTAAAATCATAACACAAATTCGGATATTCCATTTTCGGGTCCGAACATCGGACATTCAGGTCGGGGTTCGGGTCTAGCTTGTGTGTCCGACTTATAATCCGGACAGAGTCCGCGTATAAAATGTTTGTCCGAATATCCGATTTGTCCAAACCCGAACCTAAATTTTTGCTAGCCTAAATAGGAGGTTGGAGAAGGCCCAATGATGAGGCAACAAAATTTATGGTAGTATCGTTAATATCTCCGGGGACAAAACTTTCAACAACTGCTATGTTTATGTGCAAAGGAAATGAATAAATGAGCTATGCTGGAAAAATAAAAACAAAAAATAAAAAATGGGCATAAGAAAGTGCAATATTTATTAGTTATTATCATACCTCCTTTATATTTCGAGCATGTTTTTTTAATTGGGAAATATGGGTTGATAATAAGTAAAGTTGATTGTGATATGGGTTAAAGTAAATTAAAGTGGATGTTTTTTTATTAAAATGGGTTGAAATAGGTTGAAATTGGATGAAGTGGGTTAAAATTTTTTAGTATGATAGGTAAAAGTTTGTCAAAATCGTGGGAAATCGGTTGAAGTTGGTTGAAGTTAATATTTTTTTATTAAAGTTCGTAAAGCAGGTTAAAATAAGTTTATGTGAGTTGAAGTTAATTGAAATTAATAAATTTAAATTTACCAATAAAAAGAAGAGAGCCTTCATCCGTCATTCAAAATGATCCATGATGTTACTTTACTTCGCCCGACTCCTCATTCAGCAAAGAAGATGAAGAAGATTTCTAATTAGGGGTTGTGGGGGTCAAGAAATTTCGTCTAACAGGACGTTTAGTTAATAAGCGAATCAAGTAATTTGGGGGCCGCGCCGGGGTTTCACCGTATTACCTTTTGAACTTAACAAAATGACATCATGAATAGCAGTGACACATAACGTAGGCCGTGTTCGATAACAGTATTTTAAGTAGTATTTAGTATCTTGATCGAGTCAATATATTAATTAGTAAATTTTAATATTTGATAACGTAGTATTTTAACTAACATTTCAATTAGTATTTAGTGTTTTAACCAGCGTTTCTGAAATGCTAATAGTATTACTTTTTGGTATTCAGAAGTAGCGTTTTAAATTTTTTGGCCAAAAACTATATTTTGAAAAATTTATATTTGAAAATTGTCTATGTTCTTTTATGTCAATTTACATTAATCAACTAACCGAACAGCTAAATTTACTTAACACATTTATTTCAACCGCGCATCTAAATAGTCATTCGCTAACTGCTAAATTAGAAACGCTATCAAGTATCAACTTCCTAAACAACTATTCGCTACTTAAACATCTAATTTTGCCGAATAGAGCCATAACATTAATACATATTTGAATTTCTTATTTACCTAATATATTTTTAGGAAGGAAGAATTTTGTAATTTAGAAAGGAACTACTAGGCAGAAGTTCATAAAAGTTATTTTCTTTAATTTTTGAAAGACACTACATAAACCTCTAACCACTAACTCATCCACCACTTTACCAAATATTTACAAGTAATTGCCCACAACAGTTTCACCATAAAAAAACTAATCTTTACTTCTCTATTACCGAATACAACCTTTCTTATGATACACCACATTATTCACAAAACCATGATAGGAAATACGAGAGACAAATTGAAGTGGAATGTGATTTGTTGCATCTAGACCTGTCAAAAATTGACCCGACCCGAAAATCCGACCCGAACCCGCCCAAAAATTTTGGATTTTGAACACGATTTTCTCGACCCAAACCCGAAATAAACCGATCCTGAAAAACCAGCAAATTAGCGGGTCAAACCCGACCTGAACCCGAACTCGCCCGCTTGACCCGAACATTATATCCTTAGTTTTTTTTATTTTTCTCTTATTTATCTCTTTTAACAATAATGGTTAGTCATTTTTATTGAGTATTTTGAAAAGATATTATATAGCTATTGCATCTATTTACAAATTAAACAATACTAACCTTGTTTTTTCTTCTCCATTCTCTGAAAATAAAACTGTACACAACTTTTAAATGAAAAAATATTTAAAATAGGTATAAAATTGTATGGAATAACTATCTAATCTTTTTTAAAAATTTAATTTAAAAGAACACAAGTATTAAAGATGCGAAAGTCATACCATTATATTGTTAGTTAAACAAATCTAACTAATTTTTTAAAAATTAATTAATTTGTAATAATTTAAATTTTTGATGTATAATTGCAAGATAATACCTTGTACTTCTTTTATTTGATTTTATTTGGTTTTCTTTCTGACTAGTCTTGAATTATGATACTAACGGTAAAAAAACGATTAGTTGTATTCGTATTGGGGTCGGTCCATTAATAAAGTTTTATTTGATTGGACATTGGTAGGTTAGTTAATAAAAATATTAAATTATTAAATAGATTATTAGCGGTGAAACTGCTACAACTCATTAAAATGCTCTAGACGGGCTACCCAATAAATGTTCGACCCACTATTAATCTTCTTTCAATGTATAGATCGATCTACCCAAAATCAAGTGGGGTTTAATTCTTTACTTGCCCTTATAAGATGTTCATATATTATAATAAAATGTTTGAATATTTTAATGTTCTTTTGAGAAATTACAATTATTATACATTTTCATTAAATAATGACAATTTTGAGTAATAAATATGCAGAATTTTTTATTTTAAAAAAAGAAAAATAACTCACTGAAAAGGCGCTCTAAACCCTTTGGGTTGATCCGAAACCCGTAAAACTGAAATACACCCGACTCGTATTTTACTCGAACCCGAAATATACTCAATCCGTATTTTACTCGAACCCGAATACACCCGACCCGTATTTAACTCGCCCGCCTGAACTGACAGGTCTAGTTGCATGCATAAGATTCATTCAGATTTTCTTTCTAAGGTGCTAAAATTGTAATGAGTTTCAAACAACATGCCCCCAATTAAAATTTATGTTGATTTTGAGATTGGAATTAGTTAACCTTCAAATCAAATAATAATCAACGATGTGATTGTCCTCGGGGCTTTAATTAGCCTTCCTTATACCTATAACCACAACACCTAACCACTTTACTCAGCTCTACCAACTTTTAACCAAGTTGGTCATTGGATTTGGATATGAAAATATGTCATAGACATTGCATGAGTGTTCATCTGAAATTATCTTTATTTATTTTAATTTTTGACCCCCTACATAAATAGAGGAAAATCTATTTGTCTAAGCTTTTTTTATTATTATTTGTATGTTTTTTTAGATTATGGGTGTTTGGGCGAATAAGAGGAGTTTGCTATTCTTAGCTTTGACAATATTTTGTCCGACTTATCTGACTTTATTCCACTCAAAAGTTAATGTGATTGCAATTTTTAATAGTTCTGTTCAGTCAGTAATTATACTACATGCGCCCCACTTGTCGAAAAGATGTAGAAACTATTCATTGATTGCGATATGGATAAAAAGATTTGAAAGCTAGCTATGAATGATGGATTTCCAAAATTTATTTTTCTGGCCATGGTGATGACCTTAGTTAGGCAAGAACTTAATCAGTTGTGTTATTGTAATGATAAAGATATTGCTAAAGCTATTCTCTTACTTTGAAGTTTGTGGAACACTTGAAATGCATGTGACAAAATTTAAAGTGAGTTTTTCTCATTTATATGGATTTGATGGCTTGTTCTTTTCGTTGGGAAATGTGTGTTGGTAAATGAGTGAAGTTGGTTAAGATTGATAGAGGTAGGTTAAAGTGTATATTTTTTGTTGAAGTGAGTTGAAGTAAGTTGAAGTGGGTTGAAATTGATTGAGGTTGGTAAATTTGAATTTATCAACGAAAAAAACAGGACCTTAATTTTTGTTATTTTTACAAAGGTAAGTGGTAAGAAGTAATCAGGCGCCTCTTCTCACAAGAGCACGCCCCATCGAATCATCAACCAAAATATTCTGACACTCAGTTGTGGTTGGACAGTCCCATGTTGTCAGCTCAGAAGATGCATGTCCCAGCTTGGCCATATAGTCAGCTACCATATTCGTCTCTCGAAAGAAGTGTGAAATGCTTACATGATCCGTAAGATTAAGGTAGGTAGAGATATCGTGAAGAAGTGTCTGAAGTTTCCATGGTGCGCCCGAAGTCCCTTGAAGTGCTCTGATGACGAGAGCGTTGTCCCCTTCGATGAAAAGATTCTTGATACCTAGTTTCGTTGCTTCGTGAAGCCTATCCCGTAAAGCACGTGCTTCAGCCATCAGGATAGATGAATCTCCATAAGCAGTCACACCTGTCTTGATGAGCCTACCGGCCCAATTTCGGATGATGAAACCACTTGTTGCTGAAGAATGATGGTGGGATCTATCAAAATTAAGTTTGACAGATCCCCGAGGAGGGGGGGATTCCACCTCGCAATAAAGATAGAGGTGGAATGTGATGAAAAGACCCCCGAAGAAGAAAAACCATCCAACATGCAAGTTCGGATTTGCCATTCAGCAAAGGCTTTTTTTGCGGCTATAAGAATGCGGACCGGGCTTATCGCTTCCCCTTGGAAGACCAAGGCATTCTGACCTGTCCAAATGCACCATAGTAGGAAAGCCATTTTTAAGATATCTTTAGGGTTCCTGCACTGTCTATAAATTGTGAGTAGTCTGTGGTGAAGGGATTGACCATCATGTGGGGGCAGGGAACATGCCCAACCATGTTGATGGCCAAGGGACCACACACGAGAAATTATAGAGCATTCCTAAACTAAGTGATCACTGGTTTCAATATCATCCCCGCATATAGGGCATGCTGGATCAATGTTCATACCCCTTCGCAACAGAGTGCCTCATGTAGGTAATGCATTATGTAGCTTTTGCCATAAAAAGATTTCGATTTTAGGCATGACATCAAGTTTCCAAATCCAATTATACCTCCATTTAGGCTCAGTGGTATGGAAGGTGTTATGGGCCATCCATGTAGCTATCTTGGTGCTGAATGCACTTGAGCCGTGGGACCCCAACAAAAAGAATCTGCCATCGAAGAAAGTGGTAGAGGAATGCCAATAATTTTTTGCACTATATTTTCTTGCATTACTAAGGAGCGAATAGTTTTGACATCCCAACGATGATCGCTTGTGATTACATCACAGACTTTGAGGTTGGGAGAGGCTAAACTATAGGGTTCAATATCCAACATATTTACAAGATTTAGTTATCTAGCGAGTTGTCCCACCAGAAGCTAATATTAGTCCCATTACCCACTTTCCACCTTATCCCTTGCCTGATCAGTCCCCTACAATGTAATATGCTTCGCCAAATTGGGGAGTTCATACTTTTCTGTTTACACTCCAGGAAGGTGGTGGTGCGTAAATACTTCTGCTTCATGGCCTCAGTCCAGAGGCCATGGGTATCTGTCAGTAATTTCCAAGCTAGCTTTGCTTGAAAGGCAAGGTTGACTGCCTCGGTTTTCCGTAACCCTAACCCCCTAAAGATTTTAGGTTGGCAAATTTTGTCCCAAGCTATCATTGGGATGCCGTGCTCCTTGTTGGACCTTTTCCAAAAGAAATTTTTGCTAACTCGGTCTAACATAGAGGTCGCCTTCTTTGGTAATTCAAAACACTGCATCGTACGTGTCGGAAGGGATTCTAAATTTTTCTGAATTAATACCGTCCAGCCTGCTTTGGATAGTGTATTCGCTTTCCAAGATTCCGTCCTCGCTGTAGCTTTTCGTAAAACTTCCGAAAAAGTGGAGGATTTGGGCTTGCCTTGAAAGACAAGGCGACTGAGATATTTTGCCTAAGGAATCACTATGAGAGATATTGAAAACTAAAGCAATTGTCATCTTATGAGCATTAGACGCATTTTTGGAAACAACTAAAGCTTGGAAAACCCCTTTTAAGGGCACTAAGATGTTCCAAGTATCACATAAATTGAAAGGACTAAAACATGCAGTCAAACCTTGGGCTAAATCCACCTTTGGCAATTTTCAAGACAAACTGCGCCACAACCTTGACAGAATTAATTATGTAGAAAGTAAACTGATTGATGCTTGTAAAGCCTGTCGAGAGCTACAAATTTAACCACTACTTCGGTTATTATATAATTTTTATAGCATAGGGAAGTAAGGATCGATCCACGAGGAAAGATTGTTGTAAATCGCTAGCTTAATCCTAAGTGATTTTACTAATTCAATTTATTAAATCAAAACTTAATAATTCTAAAATAATTAAAATATAAAAAATCTAGAAAAATACCCAATAATGCTCCTAAATATTATGAATCATATTCTGAAAATAAAACAGTAAAAAGATTTCCTAAATAATCCAGAAAAACAAAATCAGAATAGTAACTGAAATATTAATAAAAACTCAAAACAGCAATTAATAATCAGAAAAATAAATATTAAAATTGTCAAACAGTAAACTAAAATATTATACTTAAACTGGACAGGTTTATAACTTCAGAATACTGTCGGATTAATTTCAGGAAAATTAAATCAGAAACTTACTGCAGAATAAACAAGCAGAAAATTTAATCTGAAATTAAAAATGAAATAATCTGGATAAATATAAAAACGAAATTAATTAGTAAAATTACCCTAATTCTAAGAAACAATTTTCTTGACTTAGCAATACCTAATAATCGTGAATTAAAATTAAAAATCGAAATTTTCAGAATTAATTACCTAAAAACCTGCACATACCAATTTCACAAAATAAATCTGAAATATTATCAAATAATTTCCAGAAATTACGAAACTGAATATGGGCATATTAGGACACTATATAAACCCTAGGAATTAATTAAAATCAAAAAATAATGAAAATAACTATTTTTAGTCTAAGTTCTAACAAACCGGTAATTAAATACTAAAACTGAATATAAATCAATCTAAAATTATCACCACTCTAAAAATCAAAATCTAAGCTATATAAAATTACCTAGACACTCCTAAAAGACTATACTTTTGGGGGGGGGGGACTGAAATTATATTGAAGCTAATAAAATTAGAACAAAAATCAACAAACTAATCAAATTAACTCTAATCAACAAATAATGATCAAAAGTTATCAAATTTATGAAGGATACTTAGTATAATCTCAATTCACCATGAAAATTAATATTTATCATTAACACACAAGTTAATTTCATTCATGAGTTAAAATGTAGAAGAGATCCACTAGCGGTTTTTCCCCGTTTTTCCTTAGATTTTAGTTTACTTAGGTCTAGCCCTAATATAAACCCTACTAATTTGATAATCTTTACACCATCGCAAAAATTTAACCAAACTAGAGCATGAAGAATTAGAAAAACATCATTTAACACTTTGTAACCAATTTACCAGCAAATCAATTTAACAAAGATCTAAAGCGAGTACCTAATTAAAAGAGATGAGTTTGAGTCATCCATGATTAATTAGGATGATACCTATGCCTAAAAGATTATAACTTTTACGTATTACAATCTTTTAAACTATCAATCGAAATCGTATTTAATCAACTAGCATGCATTCTAATCGATTTAACATAAATTTCATAAACGATAAACACTAATCGCTAAAGAATCATGAATAGAAATCAACTAGGCATTAAAGCACAAAACTTGTTTCAAAATAATTAATTTAGCATGGCTTCAAGAAGATTATACTAAGCACAAAAAATTACTCACTCATATTAAAAAAATAAAATCACAAATAACCAAAGGGTTCATGTTTAATAATTAACTAAACAAAAAGTAAAACCAAAGTAAAATATACTAAACACAAAGAAAAAGAAGAGGTTTGATGTATTATGATTGGTGGGGGGTGGAGGAGATTGATTAGCCGAGAGGTTTTCTTAATGGTGTGAGGAGATGGGATTGATGGAGTTAGATGATGATGGGGGGATGAAATGGAAGATGCCGTGGAGGGAGGGTAAGCGTGGGCTGCCTTCGTTCTTTCGTTTTGAGGGTTTTGCGTGGGGAAGCTGGTGAAGGAGATGAGTGAGTCGTGGGTTGTGATTATGGTGAGGCGTGGAGATGATGCAAGATTATGATGGGATGAGGTGTGATGGTGGGGAGTAGAGGGGTTGCCGTGGAGATGATGCATAGGGGAGTGTGAGGAGGTGTATTAATAGGGTGGGGGTCTAGGGTTTTTATTTAGGTTTTCTTCTCCTCTTCTTCCTTAGATTTTTTCTTCTCCAAGACTTGTAGCTTCTTACCAACTCTTGAAATCCTAGCCCAATATAATAATTATGAAAATAATAATTCCCATAATTATTATTTTTGGACCGTCGTGTAGCCAAGTGTATAAAACTCGAGCTTCTACGTCATCTCTTCTCCCCTTTATTAAATTAGCACTAACCCTGAAAAATATATAAAACAAATCAAATTAATCGAAATTATATATATAATATACTCAAAATAGTTATAAAAATAATGTATGATTTTTGACTTAACAATGCTCCTCTAAATCGTCGGCTTAATGATTTGCTCAATCGCCTCATTAAACAAAGAGAAAAAAATGTTACTGTTCAATCAGAAGTTTTGGGGGCGATTCGCAAGGAAAGATTGGCTGGTCAATGGTGATCGAAACTCTACTTATTTTCAATGGCAGGCTAATCAGCGACGAAAACAACAAGACATCACCCGCTTAAAAGGCGAGATGGGCATCTGGCTAGAAGACCCACAGGATATTCAACAAAAATTCTTGACCTTAATAGCAACAAAAAGGTATTGGACAAAATGGAAGTCCAGGCCAAGGTTTAGCCTTCAAGATCTTTCTTTATCTTTCACTTCTTCGTCATCCCATCTCAATTGCACTCAAATGGAATTCCTCACCTACATTGTTTCATTAAAATTAATTTCGATGGATCAAGATCTTATCAATGGCAGATGGCAAGATTTGTTATCAGAGACTATCGAGGGTTTTTTCTGAAAGTTGGTGCATATAATTTGACTGATGTATCTATTCTTATTGGAAGCCATAACGATGAGGAATGCTATTTTGATTATGATTCAAGCTGGTTTCACCCACTTTATAGTTGGAAGAGTAACATGATTCATATTAAAGGTGTTAAAGAGGGAGTTCATGTTCCATGGAAGGCTCCCTTGTGCATGATATTCAACACTTTATTGAAAACTATAGGAGGTTTACTTTTTTCATCAGTTTGAAGATGGTGATGTGATTGCTGATTGGATGATTAAGTTGACTTTTTCACTTCCACTGTATAAGGTGTCATCTCATAATCCTCCATCTCATGAGTTTCTACTTTCTCTCCACTTAAACCTTTTTCAAGAAAACAATTAAGAAAAAGCTCTGCAAGTGCTCCTATATGCATATCATCTCCTTTTAATTATTATTTTTTTGTAAAAAAACCATCTACCCCATTGGCTTTTTTTTCCCTTCCTAATGGTAGATAAAAATAAATATTAATTTTATACGCTTTTTCTCACCAGAGTGACTGAATTTTTAATATGTTACAGAATATAGTTTGTATTATCTAAACATAAACAATATTCCTACGACGGTTGCCTATGATCCCATAAGTTATATGATATTTTCTATCCATGTACAGTCATATTGGCAGGTTTTGATGTGTTTGTACTTCTGTAACTTGTACGAGTACATATTTATGAGAGTATGATATAATAATTATTTACCAACTTATAGACAAAAAAAAACATGTTCTCATGAAGTTCACATATAGAGTTGGGAAAGAAAAAAACACATTTCCAAAACACAGTTTCCTAAAACTTTTCCAAACAACCTGTTAGTTCTCAAGATACATATATTTTTCCTCTGAAAACATGTCTTTCCTCATAAGAAATTACTCTCTAAAAGTAGAAAGAAATTCAGTTATTTTGGAGTTGGATTTCCTAGTGGTTGCAAAACTATCCGACGTTGTAATGAGTCATGTGAATTCATTTCAATTTTACCCTACCCTAACTAACCACCTAACGTTTCTGTTTACGGCCCCCTTATTTGGCGGTTTGCCTTAACCATCTCCCCAACCCCCTCCTCATTCATTAATTGCCTTCACTTTTCCCTTCCCTCTATATATGTCAATCCTTCCCCCACTCCCCATTAACAAAAAAGAACACAATACTCGTTACTAGGAATAAATAGAGAGGGACCAAAAAAACAAAATGGAGGTGAGTTTTGAGAATTCCGAAGTTCTTTACATGTCAATAGTTGTGACAGTACTTTTAATTATTACTTTGTACTTGAAGTTCAAGACCAAGACGGTCTACCTCCTAGACTATGCATGTTGCAAGCCTCCCCCCTATTATAGGGTTCCAGTACCCAGCTACGTCGAACACTCGTGGTTAATCTATGATCCAAAGTCGGTCCGTTTTCAAATGAGAATTTTGGAGCGGGCTGGCCTAGGGGATGAGACTTGCCTCCCCCAGGCCATACACTACATTCCACCTCAGCCCACCTTAGCCTTAGCTCGAGAAGAGGTCCATCTAGTCATCTTCTCTGCAATTGACGAGCTTTTGGCCAAGACTAGGCTAAGACCCAATGACATTGATATCCTTGTCACAAATTGCAGCCTATTTTGTCCTTCGCCTTCTTTGTCATCCATGATAGTTAATAATTACAAAATGAGAAGCAACATCAAGTCCTTTAGCCTTTCTGGAATGGGTTGTGGCGCGAGCCCCATTTCAGTGGACTTGGCTAGTAGGCTTCTCCAAGTCCACCCTAATTCAAATGCCCTAGTAATTAGCACCGAGATTATCACCCCTAATAGCTACCTGGGTTCCGAACGGTCCATGCTAGTTCCTGGATGCCTCTTTCGATTGGGGTGTGCCGCGATCCTGCTCACCAACAAACGAGCCGAGCGAAGCCGGGCCAAGTATAAGCTCCTCCACATAGTCCGGACCCATAAGGGTCCCGAAGATAGGGCCTACAAAAGCGTGACCCAAGAAGAAGATGCCGAGGGTAAAACTGGAATTTCCTTATCCAAAGAATTGATGATAATAGCGGGCGAGGCCCTCACATCTAATATCACCACACTGGGGCCACTAGTCCTACCCCTGTCCGAAATGGTCCGGTTCGCCATCAATTTCTTGGCCCAAAAGATTAGCCGGTCCAAGAAGTTAAAGCCCTACGTACCCAACTTCAACCAAGTCTTTGATCACTTTTGCATCCATGCGGGCGGGCGGGCCGTGATCGACGAGCTCCAAACGGGCCTCCGGTTATCGGACCACCAAGTGGAAGCTTCTAGAATGGCCCTCCACCGGTTTGGGAATACATCGTCATCTTCGATTTGGTATGAGTTGAGCTACACTGAGGCAAAGGGGAGGATGAAAGAGGGAGATCGTGTTTGGCAAATTGCATTTGGAAGTGGGTTTAAATGTAACAGTGCAGTGTGGAGATGCAATCGGGATATTAAGGTAAAAACTGATGGATATGGACCCTGGAGAGAGTGCATAGCTAAGTATCCTGTCCATGTTCCAGAACTCTACAAGTGGTAAGGTTTGAAAATTTTCACCATGCTCTTTCCTACTACACCTCACTACCTTTCCATACCAATTATTGAAACATTAAGACATTCAACCTTATTTTGTTTCTCTTTTAAGCTCTATGTTCTAGTATTTGAACTACTTTTAGCAAAGTAGTTCCTCTTGATCCCCATCACTTTTTATTACTACTCTTTGTAGTGTAATAAACCCTTTTTCTATTTTCTAGTATTTTTTTCCTGCTCAAACGACAGTGAAAATTCTTATAGAACTGGATGTTAAATAATTTTTCTTAGGTGACATCGTTACACCAGAGATCAATTGTAAGTCGAAGTTCCAAGGGCACATAAATGTTAAATTTTACATACTATTTAATAAAAGCAGCTTTTCTACAACGGTCTCATTTTAAGTCGTGAATTTGATTTTTTTCATTTAATGCATGACAAATGACAACTCAAAATCTAGTGATCTCACATTGTACTTTTTTCTTTTTATACTGGTCCATTTATCCACTCAAGATTACACTTATCCACTTACAAGATATTAAGATATCCTAGTGTAAGAAGGCATGACAGAAAACAGGTATTAATTTAAATCTAATATTGTCTACCGATAAAGGTGGTCCGGTACTTTATTGAGAATAAAGATTAGAAGGGTGATGCCACATGTGTGGTACCCTAACCAGCCCTACAAAATCCGTTGGTGGTGATCTTTCTTTTTTCATCATAAATTGCTGAACTACTTGTGTGGACTTATGGTTGATTCACCAGCTGAAATTAATGTCCACCCTCCCAGGGAGGGTGGGGGGCTATATCAAACGTTCTAGCACGTATATTATGGGAGGCGAGATTTTGTAAATGATAATTAATGTTATTGTCTAATTATGTTATATTATATATGTTTTTGTTACAATATATTATATTATATATGTTTTTGTTACAATATAATTAAATTACTACAAGCGCATAACAAAACTGTAACTAGCAATCGGTGAATACGAGTCCATTCCACAAGGAACTCACTTCCAATTATCAGAACTAATCTGGACATTCTATTTGTAACGCTCCAATCATCTGTATCTGTGAATATGTATAGTAAGGGGACCATGTCCCACATCGTCAGTTTGAAAGAAGGATATCAGATTTATAAGTTCCATTCCTACAAAGCATATCAACAAGGCCTTCCACTTTTGGGTTTGGTGGTTTGATTTGTATGCCCAATTGTTGGACTTCCCTTGTTAGTGGGCTGTGTTGTGTGGTTCTGGGTCGGTTCGTTACATTTGGTATCAGAGCCAACTCCCTTCCGCAATGTGTCGGCCACGTTGGGACTTACTATGCAGTCTCCATGACACTCCTGATCCAGCATGGGGGTGGGTGATGCCACGCATGGAGACCGGTGGCAGTGACGTAGTGGGTTAATGCTCCTAGAAGCCCACATTGCCTAGGGAGGCTCGCGACGAGAACGTCGCGTTCTGTGAGTGGGGGAGTATGTAACATTCCAATTATCTGTATCTGTGAATATGTATAGTAAGAGGACCATGACCCACATCGTCAGTTTGAAAGAAAGATATCAGATTTATAAGTTCTATTCCCACAAAGCCATATCAACAAGGCCTTCCACCTTTAAAACTATAATTGAGAAATCAGAATATTAAAACACCCAAGTTGGAAGTAACAACACAATTACACTTGCAAATCAAGTACTACCCCCATCAAACTCGCCCAAGCTTGCAACAAGAATGGATAAATTGTCAATTTAGCCCATTTCCTTCCTCTCTCAAGGATCGACGACTAATCCCAAAACTATACCCACTGATTTTCATGGGACTAAAGTCAAAGGATTACAAGATCTACAATCTCGAAGCACAATTATAACTTCAATTATTTTCAGGTCGAAATCCTAACAATCTACTAGTTCACTCTAGATAAAGGTTTCGTCTTTCGACGTTCCCGTAAATCCTAACAGCAAATGATGAATGCTCTTTCAAGCAATTCAGCAAACATGTAGTAAGCAAAGTAGAAATCATAAACACGGACATGGGCTAAGTAAGGTTTAGGGCTAAATCATGATTCAACTAACACAATTGGCGTTAATCCCAACCCAATTTGGGGGGTTAGCCATGAAACATATCAAATCAATCACTCGAATAGCAAACATGATTTTCGCAAAAAAACCTAGAAAACAATCATAAGAGAAAAAGAGAATTGAGAAGCAAAGCTGAATTAATCGTAGCGGAAGTAGCAAAACAATCTTCAATGATGATGAATTCGATCCACAAATAACTATAAAATCTCTCTACTAAACCCTAAAAATCCATCTAAGAAAGTGCTACGAAAGAAAAGACAAGGGGTGCTCGAAAAATTGGCTGAAAACTACTTTAGTATCTCGAAATCTATGTGGATCATGCTTCGACGCACGACCGACTGTGCACAATTTTTGGGCTCAGGACGCATGGTTGTGCAAAAGCGCACGACCATCCATGTAACTCTACAGGAACTTTCTGCCTCAGGTGCACACCCATGCAATTCTGCAACTCTTAATTCTTCAATGTTTGGTCTTGCTGCCAACTCCTCGAACCCCTTCTTTGTCCAAAACTTGACTCCTCACTCATATTCCTTTCAATTATGACCAAAATACCTACAAGAAGAGAAACTAGCCCAGACAAGACGATTACGAGCAAAAGAAGTCAAATATGCTCACATTCCTAAATAAATCGAGGAGATATGTAGTGGAAAGCGATGAAATCAAGGGCCCAAAAATAGCAAAGTTGGAAGTTTATCAGTTTTTGTTGTCTAAATTGAAAGAGAATGAATAATAGGTGTAGGATATGTCGTCACCAACTTTAACTTTTTTTGATAAGGTCCTCAACATTAAGTAGTTGTAAGTTGTATGTCACTAATGTGGGAGATATGATGAAGATGTACCACGTACGTCAATCTAGTAGTTTTAAGAGTTGAGACATGAGTAATGCGTTTTTCTCGACCAAAAAAAAAAAAATTCTTTTTTTCTCAGAATGAAAAGTTTGACATTTTAGATTTTCAAGGAGAGTTGAATTAATGGGCTAGAAAACTCAGGCAGAGCACATATCTCAAATCTACGATTGATGGGAACTAGAGTTGATTGTACTTCAAGTATTTCTCTTTATAAGAAAGAATGTTATTATCATAACTAGTATAAACCCGTGATATGCACGATGCATGATGAAACAGATATTTAAAAATATGTATAATTGAAAAAATTAAAAAAATTATCGATAAGCAGTTAGTGGAAAAAATAAAAAGTTGTGAACTTCATAAATAGCAACTGAGATAAATAAAGTCAAACAAAAAATTAATTGAATCATGTAGGATAATTTAAAGATATAGAATTAGTGGTTTATATTTAGGGATGAGAGTTCTACTCAAACCCGCAAAATCCAAAACGAACCCTCTTTATTTATGGTGGGTTCGGGTACAAAAAATGGAGGAAAAACAGGTATGGGGCGGGTGTGCCAAAAACGGGTATAGGTATGGGTACGGATCAGGTACAGGAATACCATACCCAACCCCGCCCCATATCCAAACCCGATTTTTTTTAAAAAAAATTATGGGGCTGAAGCGAGTAGGCTGTAGTGAAAAAAAAGCCCAAATCTGTACCTAAATACATATTGTGCTCTCAGATTCAGCTGACAGCTACTCTACTCTTATACACCTACAAATTGGATATTTTGTAGGGACACAATGCATTGCAATTACGAGTATTATTTTTTAAACTTAATAAACCCGAAGTGTATTATTTTAATTTTGAATATGTAGGCAGAAATTTAATAAGGGGGAAATCCATGTAAAAAAGTATTTTTCATTTAGTTTTGAACCTTTAAAAATTGAACTTAATGAACCCGATAAGTGTCAGTTTTTACAATGTATATGTACCAAAATAAAACTTGAATAACTTGAAAAACCCGATGGATATGGGTAAGGTATGAATTTTTAAAACCCGATGGGTACGGGTGTGGGTATAGGGATGGTTTTAGAAAATGAGTATGGGTGCGGGTACAACTCCACTCGCCCCGAACCTGCCCCACGCCCATCTCTATCTATATTTAATAGATGGCTACCCCGTAGATAATAGGATTATAATATATTCTTTACCATTTTTAAAAAAAAGTAATAATAAAGACATGATTTATTTGGGGAATGTACCTTTTTTTAATAGATATAATCAAAGGCTTTGATTTAATAGGTGATTAACTTTTACGGTTGAGATTACACCAAATAAATCACTCATGTTGTAGCATTTTAGATTTTTCCAAAAATTATAATTTTTATTAAATGTTTGAGATTTGTTTAAGATAATAGGATTATCATATAGTCTTTTTCACATATAAGTGACATTATCAGGAATTTTTTAAAAAATAAAAATTATAAATGGGTATTTTACTTGAATAATGTAGTTTTTTTAACTTTAAAATCTACAGTTTAGATTTAATGAATAAATATAATTGCCTATTTTTTTCCCTAGATAATTTTTTTGATTGAATTTTTTTCCTGGATAATTGGATCGTCATTTATCTTTTATAATGTATATCCAAAATCATGGGGGATTTTTCTTAAAAAAATAAACAGATATCTTAACTTTAAAATCAACAACTTAGATCTATTGCATAAATAATTTTTATCGTTAAGATTACACTAAATCATGCAAATCACACTTGTTGCAGTATTCTAGGGTTTTCCAAAGATTACACCTTTTTTAACTACTCGATATTTTTTTAGATAATAGGATTATCATATATCCTTTATCACATAAACGAAATTATGATGGATGGTTCTAACAATAAAAATTATAAATCTGATGAATAAATAATTTTTAATTGTATAAATAATTTTTATGATTGAGATTATACTAACTCCACAAGTCACACTCATTACAACATTCTAGGGTATTCCAAAGATGGTCATATTTTCTAACTATTGAGCATTTTTTTAGATATTAGAATTATCATATATCCTTTATCGCATATAATCAAAATTATGAAGCATTTTTTTAAAAAATAAAAATTATAAATTATTATTTTGCTTGGATAGTGTGGCCATATAACAAATGATGAGATTAAGGAGACCTTGAAGAAGATAGCGAATGGGAAGGCAGAGGGTCCGGACCAGATTCTGGTGGGAGTTTGGAAGTGTTTGGGGGAAGCAGGTTTAGAGTGGCTATCGGAGCTTTTCAATGTCATTTTTAGGATCGCTAAGATGCAGAGAGAATGGAAGACTAGTACGATCATCCCCTTATACAAAAACAAAGGGGATAGTCAAGACTGTAATAATTTTAGGGGTATCAAGTTGCTCAGTCACACTATGAAGCTATGGGAAAGGGTGATTGAGAGAAGGTTGCGAAGAGATGTTGCAATTTCAGAGAATCAATTTGGTTTTATGTCAGGCAGGTCGACCATAGAGGCGATTTACCTTCTCAGAAGGCTCATGGGTTTGTACAGGGATAGAAAGGTAGATCTTCATGTGGTGTTCATTGACCTGAAAAAAGCTTATGATAGAGTCCCGCGGGAAGTGTTATGGAGCTGTTTGAAAAAGAAAGGGGTGTCACCCTTGTATATTCGTGTGATTAAGGACATGTACGAGGGAGGGCGGACGAGTGTTAGGACACTGGGAGGGGTCTCAAATGACTTCGCTGTTTGTATGGGTCTGCATCAGAGCTCAGCCCTAAGCCCGTTCCTTTTCACCTTCGCTTTAGATGAACTTACTAAAGGGATTCAGGACGAGGTCCCATGGTGTATGCTTTTTGCAGATGACATTGTTCTTATCGATGAGACCAAGCAGGGGGTGAATGACAAGTTGGAGAGTTGGCGGCTTACGATGGAAGCTAGAGATTTTAGATTAAGTAGATCAAAAACGGAATACATGCATTGTTGTTTCAGTGGAAGGAGAGAAGGGGGGCAAGTCACCTTGGATGGGAGACAAATACCAAAGGTAGATAAGTTTAAGCACCTTGGCTCGATCATCCAGCAAAATGGGGACATTGACGAGGATATTAACCACTGCATAAGAGTGGGCTGGCAAAAATAGAAGTCTGCCTCAGGGGTGCTGTGTGACAGGAGGGTGCCCTTAGGATTAAAAGGCAAAGTTTATCGGATGGTAGTCAGACTGGCCGTCCTTTATGGATCGGAGTATTGACCTTTAAAAAAGACGCAGGTCCAGAGGTTGATGGTAGCGGAGATGAGGATGGTCAAGTGGATGTGTGATTTTACGAGAATGGACAGAGTTAGGAATGATGTAATCAGGGACTTAGCTAAAGCGACCCCCATGGAAGAGAATATGAGGGAATCGAGACCCCAATGGTTTGGCCATGTGAAAAGGAGAAGTATGGCCGCTCCGGTGAGGAGGTGTGAGTTGATCGACCTTCCCGATGGTAAGAGAGGAAGGGGTAGGCCGAAAAAGAGTTTGGACAAGGTGATTAGAGAGGACTTGATAGTAATGGGTTTGTCGGAGGACTTGGCTCAGGATAGGAGGCTGTGGCGGAATATGATTAAAATCTTAGATGGCAGATAAGCGTCTCTGTAGCTGCAGTGGCTTAGTGCTGGTAGGGGTCTGTCGTGCTCGTATGCAGGTTTTGCTTTTGTTCTAGGAGTGACAGCAACTACTTAACGTGGATTGTTGAGGTACGTTCTTTCAGCTTTCTTTTAGCTTCGTTCAGCTTCAGCTTCTTTGGCACTGATTTCCCTCTTTAAATGCTTTTCAAGCACTTTCCTCTATAAAACTTTTTCTCAAAACCTTTTCGTGGGGCTCTTGGAATCAACCTCTCTATGGGTAAGAATACTGGTAGAGGTAAGGTTGCGTACAACTGGATCTCCCCAGACGCCGCGAAAGCGGGACCCACATCGGGAGGTGTTGTTGTTGTAGTATTTTGCTTGCATAAGGTATTTTTAACTTTAAAATCTACGATTTAGATTTAATGAATAAATATAACTACCTATTTTTACCCTAGATAATTTCTTTTGATAGATTTTTTTGCCTTGATAATTGCATTATCATCTAGCTTTTATCATGTATATTTTTAAATCATGGAGGATTTTTTTAATGAAAATAAAAGGACTTCTCAGCTTTGAAATCGACAATTTAGATCTAATGCATAAATAAATGTTTTAAGGTTGAGGTTATAGTAAATCTCGCAAATTGCAGTCGTTGTAGCATTCTAGGATTTTCCAAATATTATCACATTTCTTAACTGCTTGGCATTCTAGGATAAATTTCCAAATTGCAGTCGTTGGCCGCCGCTATGCCTGATGCAGTAATTGGTAGCACAATTTTCCCAAGTTGCCGTCCACGTACATAAAGAGCACAATAGAGAAATGTTTTTCCAGTCCCTCCTGGACCATCTATAAAGAATGCACTCCCTTTGTTATTCTTTACATGGGTTATTATTTCTTTATATGCTGCTCTCTGCGCTCTGTTGAGCTTTTTGCGAGCGTTGATCAGCTCAGATGGAATTGGTGCATTTAATGCATCAGTTACATCTCTTGCAGGGTTCATCACATCACTGCAAGAATCCAAGACATCTGACAAATTGTAATCTACAAGTGACTTACCCATGTTCTCCAGATGTTGCTGCACAACTTGGACAGTTTGGTTTAATATCAAGGAAAGATCCTCTTCTGCTCTGTATCTAAAGTCTTCCGACAAGTCTTCATAGAATTGGTGCCAAAGCTTTTCCGGATTAGCTGGTTCACAAAACACGAGCAATGTAGCAAACAATTTTCTCAAAACATGTGGCATTTCAATTGTTGCTCCCTCGTTCATACAAGACTCAACGACGTTGTCTCCTTCAAGAAGTTTATGTTCCAACGCAGCTTCTTGGAATGTAGAACAAACTTTGCCACTCACTGTAAGCAAGTCCTTGAAAGATGCCGATGCTCTAATATTGGCCAGTAATAACCGTAGATAATACCTGTCACCTTCCATGGGGCTAGCATATGTGAGTCTCCCAATCGCAGTACCTCTTGAACGCTTAGCCCACTGTTTCTTTCCTTCATTCCAAGTAAAATGTTCTGGGAATTCATGGTACAACAACTTCTTTGCATTTGTCATTTTTGAATTTTTCTTGAAGAATTCAAGCAACATTGTTGTTTTCCTTTGTCCATTTGCAAGAACATCTTCCAAGACTTCATCAGTTGAAAACTGAATGCTTTGCATATCACGGGTATGCACTAACAATGGTACAACTGACGGTGTCATACTGTATAAGTCGAACGCAAAAAGACGCCATGCAGCTTCAGTGGGTGAAATCCACCTTGCGGATTGATAGCTTTCAATCTCATCATTTTTGGTCTCATTGGTAGATGAAGCAACCTTGAAAGAAACCCTATCATGTCCTTTGTAGACATATTTGTATAAATATTTGACAGCTTTAATTGTAGAACATATCTCGACATTTATGTGACAATCAAAAGTGGCAAGCAGATAGGGGTTGTATGGAATAACCCAACGATTGTCCATATCAAGCCCTCTTATACGTACTTTGTCACCATTACTTCTCCTACGGTAAGCTGGATATGAATCCTCATTGTTGTGGTCATCTCCGAAAATGCTTTCGGAAATCCAAATCTACAAACTTTTGATTTTCCTCTTTCTTCCATACAGGCACAGTTTGGATTGTGGGAGCCACATGGACCATGCATCATATGCTGGATAACCAAAGACCGTAAATATGTCTTGTCACTGCTAGGAAGCTCTGCACAGACATACTTATCGAACTGATCTGGACTTTTAATTTTCCAATCTTTATGCAAAATCACCAATATATGTGCATGTGGAAGACATCTCTTCTGAAACTCAACCACCTGTATTTTTGCTGCAACATCTCCAAAAATTTTGCTGTCCATTATTAGCTTGGATAGATGCTTCAACTTCGAATGAAATACTCTTGCTTCAAGATCGGGTCTATTCTCTGGGCGCTCTCCTCTTTCAAGGTTATCTTGGATCTCTTTCTACTTGGGATTGCATGTCATAGTGATAAACAGATCGGGCTTGCCATACTTTTGCACCAATGCTAGAGCATTTAGAAATCTACGTTTCATGTCACGAGGGCCTCCAACAAATGATGGCGGGAGTATGACACGGTGTCCTACATTGCCTGCACAAGTTTCACCTTGATTAACACTGTCTAGAAGCCCCTGATATAGTTCTGCTCTAATTGCCTTCTGGTTATTCCTATAGAAATCCAATCTGGTGTTCTCCAACTTAACATACATGTCAACTATGTACTGTTGAAATAGCCTTCCCATTTTCAACAGGTAAGTGCAATCTTCTCTCCTCATTTGTAGTTTATATGCATAATATTGCCGGCAAGAAATCCTTCTTGTACTTGAAGAGCCATCTCCACATGCACCTGAAATGGAAGTGGCAAAATAAGAACCTTTTTTAATGGCATATGTGGCAGCTACAAAGTTTAACCACTCATGTTAGAGAATAGTATGCTCAGTTACCCAAACAGAGACGCAAAACTAAAGAATAAGATGTATCTCGAGTTACAAAGATTTAAAACTGCACTCTTTCCATGAAAATTTAGAATGGTAAATAGCTGTTTTACCAAAAAGAAATTAAAGAAGGTTGAGTTAAATTTTCCAGGTTTATGCTACCGTGTGAGACCACGCAAAAGTGGATCCATTGTAATTGTTATAGTTGATGTTGTTGTAAGCTACTTTGTGAGCACATGTATGTATAGATTAAATGGAGTGCTATTCACATAGCCAGTCATATCGCTTATAACAGTTGAAGCAGCACATCATTGTTTACTTTTAGAAAAGACATTTGAAAGAGGTAATGTGGATTGTTGGAACTTCAAGAAGGCAGGCCTGTATGGTTATGAAAATAAACTTTTTTTACGAAGCTTGGGGGCAAATTTTAACGTAGCTAATTGAAATTATGTCAATCATTCTTGCAGCTAAAGTCTGATAACCTCAATACTGTTATGAAATCAAATAGGAATTGAAAAATAATGAATATCCTATCATGTAATGTTGGACTTATTGATTGTGTAGGAAACATAATTTTCATATGATAGAGGGCAGAACAAGTGAGGAGTATGCACCTGCGTTTGCATCAATAATAGCCTCTTCCATTTCTGCTGCAGAATTTGATGCTACAGCTGTGTCAGGGATGATAACTCTCTTTACATTATCAGCTACCTTTTTCAGACCAGGATGCCAACCGCAGTCTCCGAGTGGGAAAATTATAGGGTATTGCAGTGGATCATAACAACCATGATAGTGTTTAATTTGATGCTTCTTGTTTGATTTCCCATGGACAAGAATATGTGGTCCATGCATGCGCGTTTCGATGGTGGGATCAACTAAGATGCCAGCAACTTCATCACTTGTCGGTGCATTGTATGTTCGCTGGTCAGGGACCGAATCATGATTTATCCTTATCGTAGTGTTTTCTTCGATCACATAACTCTGTAACGATCGGAAGAATTTTGCATAAGGATTTTTCTCGACAACCTTAATCAACCTTGCAACTATATCAGCCCTTATTTTGTTGTATACTCCAGAGCGCATTTCAATCTCTTGCTGAGGATCATAGAAATACAACTGCAAATACTTGGGTGGCTGCCCATGAGCAGGTGACAAATTAGGAACATAGTGATATAGCTGCCCTTGCAACTTGAATACATAAATGCCCTTTTCTGATTTATGCTCGGTATTACCACCAATGGAGCTAAACGCAAAAAGATTATTGTAAAGCCTTACATACTGGCAAAAGTGAATCGCGTCGTCATCCTCTGCAATTAAAAGTCTCACCAACTCTTTAGGAGCTGAATTTGCTGCAATTCGTACGCGCCCATTTTGGCAACAGAATCCATTACTTTCATATTTAAATTTCCTAGCTTTGCAATATTCGCATGGTTGCTCCTCAGAGAGAATATAAGGAGACCCTGGTACATTTAACATCCCAATGGCATGCGGAGTTCCTAAAATAAAATATTTCCTTATGAGTTACATATTTTTAATAACCTTTTTTTCTTCATATAAAGTGAAGTTGTACTTACTGTTTGGGCTTGCACTTTTCTTCTGTTTGTTTGAGTTTCTTGATCCTGCAAAAAAAAAAAGAAGGGGGGGGGACAACATTCTTTAAGAGCTATGAGTGCTATGACGATCTGTCAACTGTTTTTGCACTAATTTTATCTGTCCAAATACTAAATGCAAACAGTCATGCAATACACACATTGCAGGATGACCATGATGTTTTGGCTCATAATGTAGGCTATATGGATTAAAAGAACAAAATAGATGCATTCTTCTGCTATATTTAGCTTAACTGGAAACTGTTAAATGACTCAAATATGTCATGTAGCTAATGGTGACATTTTCTTTAAAATAAATGCATATAACTTCAAAGTTGTCATTTGAATTAGGAACATTTTGTTAGTCTTGATTCCTTCGCTCGCCTCCCCCCCCCCCAAAAAAACTTTCTCCCCCTTGTAGAAGCAAAAGGAGGAAAAAGGTAGAACATGCTGTCAAGTATAATTAAGAGGATTTTGCCAACGTTATAAGCCCTACCGTACCCCAAACAAAACAAAAGGAAAGCTTAAAAGAAGGATGGACAAATTATCACTGTAAGATATATCCATTAGAAATATTTTACTGTATTGAGCTTATCAGTGCAACCTCTTTAACGTAAAATTAAAAAAATGAAGAATAAAATCGCATAATTACTTACCAACTTCATTAGTGTTGGTTATTTGACTTTGCTTCCTTTTCCTTTTTGGGTTAGGCTGGTGTGAGCTGGGTTGTTGATATTGCACATCAAGTTGATGGTCATCAGGTATTTCTTGACAATGCTGCATTGAGAAAGAACGTCGTTGCTTAGGTCGTACGAGAAGAACTTCATCGGTATTCCTGGCGGTATCACCTCCACTGGTAGTCGAACTTGAAACCTGTGCATGTTTTGTCCAAGGTTGCCCACTTCTCTTGATAATGTCTTGTTGAGGTTCCATTTACAGTCATAGCTAGAAATCCATTTCCTGAATAACAATTATTTTTCTTCATCAGGGATTGTCATTGTAATACCTGTTTATCATTTACTATTAATTTTGAAATTATCATTGAATTGAGTACTAATCAGATTGTACATCAGCAAGAACTTTCAATCTAAGTTTTCACTTTTATCAATTTATCAATAAAAGAGGACAACACCAGTGAATTTTAATAAAAGAAGAAAAATTCCTTCTGAAAATAACACCATGAGTTAAACATGTGCAAGGCTAAACTTGATCATCACATACCTAAGAAACAACATTTGATTTAACTCAAAATATCAATATCATGAGTACAAGTAGTTAACCATGTTATTAAAGTTGCATTTGATCTCAATTGCAGATCAACTGGGTGTATATATAATATATATATATAGGTATGATGATATAATGAATGACTACTTTCGAAGTCAATAACAAGGTACATTATAGAATCTATCCCTGGCTAAAGAATCTAAATACATAGTGTGTGCAAGTAGAAAAGAGAACAAACAAAAAGAGAACTGCATACCTAGATCTCAATAGTTGGGCATCCAAGAATATTATGATGAATCTTATCAAGCATTCATTTAAGTAGATCACCTGCATAAAATACAGCATATGATGAGTAAATGCATTCAAAAGCTGGTTTTCAACTCTTAGCATAAGTCATAGAAGAAGAACATTAAGATTTTAGAAATTATATTACAAACTACAGTAGTTGACTTCAGCTTGTCAGTATGGAACAGTTAGAAATAAGGGCTATGTG
>JACYFF010031958.1:105330397-105342416 GCA_017589665.1 Selenicereus undatus
GAGATTCAAACTTGAGATTTTTTTACTCGTAAAGGCTTTGACACCATTTTTAAGAACCAACTCAATCAAAAGTTGAAATTAATGGTTGACGGCTCAGGAATAATTTTACAGTCCGACACATTCACTCGGATTCCAAACCATCTCAACAAAAAAATGTGAGAGAGAGAGAGAGAGAGAGAGAGAGAGAGAGAGAGAAATTATGCGCATTTTATATTCTATTTATACGATGACACACATGCGCGTGCATATATACATGTGTGTGTGTGCGCGCGCACGAGTGTGCATACACACACACTTATACATGCACACTCTCTCTCTCTCTCTCTCTCTCTCTCACACACACACACACACACACATATACATATATGGAAAATGATTTATCTTGTTCCAAACAACGAAAAATGTGACATGAAAATGAATTTTCCTTGGAAAAACATTTTTCATGAAAAATGATTTTGCAAGATAACTAATATTGTATAGAGGACAAATATATAATTTTTGTATTCCCTTATTAGTATATATACATTGTCAGACTCTCCAATTGGGGTAAAGCCGTGACTTACTCTCACATGGTATCAGAGCCACGAGCATAACCCTATTTTTTTGTTACTTACTCTCCAAGTGAAAATTTGTTCTCGTGCCTCTCTATCTCTCCTTCGAACCCTACCCATCGTGCCTGTTGCCTTTATCGCTGCCACCTCATATCGAACCCTACTTCTCCAGCCACTCTGCTTCTGACTTCTAGTGGTTTGACGTGTGGTACCTTGCCATCGCCAGTTTCTTCCTTAGCAGCGGTGGCGTGTCTTCCTTTCCTCCACCGCTGCAGTCACCTATTCATGTGTGTACTTCTGGTGTTTCTCCGCTACCAATGTATGGTTCGGTTCCTTCTTTCGAACTGGCGTCTCCGACCGTCCGTTGGTCTCTGCCGACTGTACCTGCTGTCGATGCCTACACAACCCCCGGCTACAGTTTGGCCGACACCTTTTCTTTCCCTCCGCCATCGTCGACTGTTCCACCCTTTGTCGGCTCCTCCGCAATCTGGGTTTGCCTCGCCACTGCCTGATCCGACACTTCATCCATCGCTGCAGTTTGGTGGTAATCTTCCACCTCTTCATCCGAGCTTATTCTCTTGGAATATCCAGAATTCACTACTGTTCTTAGTGTGGAGGACTTTCTTTCTTGGCGAACTCAATTTCATCGCTTTCCTTGTCACCCACCAACTTAGAGGATTTTTTGACGACACTATTGAAACTCCACTAAATTATGTTCTTGATGTTCATGGTATTCAACATCCTAGTCCCACATATTCTGTTTGGCTTCGTTTGGATCAACTTATTCAGTTGTGGCTGTTTGCTACTATTTCTCCTGAATTATTGATCGAGGTGCATGATGTCATTTATTCCAAACAAATTTGAGATAGGCTTTCGCAGCGGTTTAATACTGCTTGTCTTGCTCGGGCTATGGATCTTCATAGAACTTTAACTAATCTTTCGAAGGATTCCAAACAATCTATGGAGGATTATCTGCAGCAAATTAAGCACATTGCCAATTCCTTAGCTTCAATTACGACTCCTGTTTTTGACATTGATTTGGTTCAACTTACTTTGAACGGCTTGGATGAGGATTATCATACTTTAGTGACTACTCTTTCTTATGGGTTGAATTTGATCACTTTTGATGATCTTCGTTACAAGTTAATTCATTATGAGCAGCATCTTAAGTTTTTTAAGTCCAAAGACGTTCTTCATGTGCAACATCAAGCTTTTGCCACTTCTGTTACGACTACTGAATCTGATGCTCCTCATCTCAACAATAATCGTGGACATGGAGGCAAAGGAAAGGGGCGAAACAACAACAATTGGAAAGGAGATAGGAATCAAGGGGGCGACAATCGCAGTTCCAATCCAGTTCAGCAACATTATGCTTCCAGGAGTATGCCTACGGGAATTGCATCTGGTAATACAGTTTTTTCATGGTCTAGTATGCAATGTTCATCTCCTTCTCATACTAACATTGTTTCTGCAGGTAACAATTCATCTGAAGGGGTCTTAGGTTCTCACCCTAATATTGTCTGCTAGATTTGTTTCGCCCCAGAGCATACAACTATTGGTTGCCCCCAACATTATAATTCCTCTCACTCTTCTTCTGTTCCATAACATGAAATCTCGTCAAGCAGAATTATTTTAATGCATTACTAGTGTAGCATTTACACAGTTAGGTTTAAAGTTTATTATCCCCGATCCCGGTTTGGTTTCAATCTTGGTTGGCATTGATTTTAGTTCATAGGAAATTTTGGATTTGTTTTAGTACTTTGTTAGTATTTTAGGGTGACTTTTGAAATTATAGGTTTCTCGTTTATTTTCCTGAGGTGATGATAAATAATTCTAAAAGACGAACCATATACATACAAGGCATTAAAAGTAGAAAAGCCTTCATTATGGTGTTTGATACAGTGTATAATGATAAAGATCAAGTGATCAACTAGGATCCATAATGATTAAGATATGTAGGGAAGAGCATGCCTATTTGCAAGCTCCATATAATGAAATGCTTAACGGTTGTAGCACACAAAACATTACATTTCTTTTATAACATACACAAATATATCTTGCTTGATCTCACCACTGGAAAATTTCAGGAATATAAATGGGGTACTCGTTGATGGAATCCCTCCACGGTCCACATCCGTCAATTTTGACCTTTATATCTCGATTACACTTCCAAACTGCACTGTTGCACTTGAACCCACTTCCGAATGCTATTTGCCAAGTACGATCCCCCTTTTTCATCCTGCCCTTGGCCTCAATGTAGCTCAACTCATACCAAATTGAAGATGACGAAGTGTTCCCAAACCGATACAGGGCCATTCTAGAAGCTTCCACTTGGTGTTCCGATAACCGAAGGCCCGTTTGGAGCTCATCAATCACGGCTCGCCCACCAGCATGAACACAAAAGTGGTCAAAGATTTGGTTAAATTTGGGCACGAAGGGTTTTATTTTCTTGGACCCTAAGATTTTTCGGGCTATAAAATTGAAGGCAAACCGGACCATTTCGAACACCGGCAAGACCAACGGTCCAAGAGTGGTGATATTTGACGTGAGAGCCTCCCCTGCTATGATCATCAACTCCTTAGAGAGTGCAACTCCCAATCTACCCTCGTCGTCTTCTCTTTGGGTCACACTATTATAAGCCCTATCTTCGCCCCCTTTGTGGGTCCGAACTATATGTAAGAGTCTATACTTAGCCCGGTTTTTCTCAGACTGTTTGTTGGTAAGCATGATCGCGGCACAGCCTAATCGGAACAAACAGGCCGGAACTAGCATGGACAATTCAGTGCCCATGTAGCAGTTAGGGGTGATAATCTCGGTACTAATTACAAGGGCATTAGAGTTGGGGTAGACTTGTAGGAGCTTACTAGCCAAGTCCACTGAAATTGGGCTAGCACTACAACCCATTCCAGAAAGACTAAAAGTCTTAATACTACTCTTCATCTTGTACTTATTAACTATCATGGACGAGAAAGAAGGCGAAGGGCAAAATATGCTACAATTTGTTATAAGTATATCGACATCTTCGGGTCCAAGCCCGGTCTTACTAAAGAGCTCATCAATGGCCGAGAAGATGACAAGGCGACCCTCATCACGGGCCAGCTCCATGGTGGGCTCGGGAGGAATGTAGTGGATGGCCGGGGGGAGGCAAGTCTCAGGTCCTAGGCCGGTTCGTTCTAGGACACGCCTACTGAAACGAACAAGTCTCGGGTTGTCCTTGAAGATCATATAAGCATACTCAAGGCAACTAGGTAATGGTGCACGAAAGATTGCCGGAGGCTTGAAGCAAGCATAGTCTAAGAGGTAGATGGGTTTGGGCCTAGACTTATAGTAGTAGAGAGTGGCTAAAAAGAGGGTACAAAATATTGGCATGTAAAAGACATGGGCATTCTCAAAGCTAAATTCCATTTTTTTTTTGGGGGGGGGGGGGGAGGGGCAGTTTTTGCCTTGGACAATTTTGTGTGAACGGATGGAAAGCAGGTGATACTATAAATAGAAGGGAAGAAGCAATGTGGTAGGGTTTCAACTTTTTGTTTTGTTTTAAATTTTTTGGAAGGGATATTTTGTTTTGTTTTGTATTGTGCAAGGAGGGGTTGAACTCATTAATATTGGTGTAGTGTAGCAACGATGTATTCACAATAAGTAAGATTCCTTCTATTCCATAATGACTAGGGGTGGCAATGGATTTTGGATCCGACCTAGATCCATCATATTCGTCCCTTTTAGATGGGTCCAGACCCATTATTTTTGAAGCAAATTGATCTTAAAAAGGATCTGGATCTTAACAGAGTCTAAAGATGAGTCCAGTGCTTTGATTCAGATCCGATTCGTTGGATCTATTAGACCCATTAGTCTTGTAACCTAAAAATCCAAAAAATAAGTCTTTTAAACTTGCTCCCCTCTTTATTTGTCCTTGACATATCGTATATTGCTAGTCTCTATTTCTAAGGATGGACATGTGTACCCAGTGAATAATTATCCAACCCTACCCACTCATTCCACATACCCGTTAGTAATACTAAATGATAATAATACTGTTGTATAATAAATAGAACTAAAATAAATCACTTTTCAATATATTTCTTGTGATGTCATTTGGAATTTAATAGCAAAATTCAACTTCAACAATTTAGATTGAAACTTGACTACTAATAACAAATATCAAAAGAAGTTTGAATCTGAATTTTGTGCTCAAAATGTATTCATATATTTAACATTTATCTTCAATACAATAATTTAGTCAATATATATCTCAACTATAACAATTGTCAGCTATTATTCGCTCTATGGATTTTATAAACTATCATGTCACTTGTTTTTGGTATTTCGATTGCTGGAATATGATTTTGAGGAGACTTGATCGTATAACGTACTACTATAGTTATCACGTCTCATTAGTTTGTACACTAAAGTTATTATTATCTTATATCCTAGGTATAGGTATTATCTTTATTGAAAATTGTGTTAATGTATTTATTGAATGATTACTACATACCTTAAACTCCTAATATGGATTTGCAAAGTTGTGGATTCATTTAAGATCCGTTGGAGATCCATAGACCCAATGGGTCTAGGAATGGATCCCAACTTTTAAGACCCAATGGCTCTAGACCGGATCTAGATCCAGACCCAAAAAATTAAAATGGATATGAATTTAAGTAAATCTGATCCAGATCCTATCCATTGCCACCCCTAATAATGACCTTCTTAGTTGAAAAAACTCTTATTTTAAGAAATGTTTTGTCGTCTTAATTTATCCATAAGATCTCTAGATTAACATTATTATCTCTAATTTTTTACACCAAAAAAAGTATTAATTGAATGTTTAACCATTTAATATTTCGATTTATTAAGATAAAGTTCTCCAACTATGTAATTTTCTAATTGAAGTAGTTAATATGGCAATCTTTTTAAATAAACCAAAATAAAAACTTTATAACAATCACAGTGCAACGAAGGGAGTAATAATAATAACAGTACTGTTGGCCTAATCCAAAACTACTTTTTTGACTTATGATTTGCTTAGAGTCATCCAATTGATGATCAGCAGATCACTAAACGTCGCCCAAAGCGTACTCGCGCGTTTGTCGGGTAATTGAAACTTCAAAAATTAATGATCAAATGGCGATGTGTATGGGGCCTCTGCTTGTATGTGATTTGCTTCTTCAACTTCCAGCTCCCAAGTTCCAACAATTTAATGTAGGGTAGGCGATAGATCGGATGGGATCAGATTATGATCAATATGTTTATAAAGTGGCGCGGGTCGGGTTATGATCAATTCATTGACGATTTAGCCCGGGTCGGGCCTTTTATATAAAAAAAAGGGTTGGGTTGATCCATGGATAATCTGTTTTTGACCCGTTTGAAAATGGAACAAACTTACTTAAAAATTTGTGTATAATAGTCATTATTATGTATAAAGCATTAGTAATAAAGTTAACTAATTGCATCATGTCAATTAGTGTGGCACGTAAATTGAAGAAGTAACATGTCACTAAACAGCTCATTAATGGGCTGACTCGGTCTGATATGTTAATGCACTTTAGTAGGCCGAACCACCATTGGTCAGGTCCATCATTGACCCGATTCTTTATTAATCCTATTTTAAACGAGTCGACTCAATGGATACTTGACTTATTACCTACTCCTAATTTAATGTTAATTGACTAGCTTCAGCCATGCTCTGCATGGGGTCTCCATTTCAATTTTTATTCTAGTGTTTAAAATTTTATTGTATCTTCACATCTCATTATTTGCTTTAAAAAATATGATAATTCTCATAAAAATTTGATTGCAAAATATTTGTTAAGTTTTTTTCTTTTTTTGTTGTGGAACGAAGTCAAGTAGATTCATTTCTCAAAAATAGATAATTACTAATTAAGAATTTTTCAATTATAAGTTACTTTAATTTGTTCTTGTAGTATATACTAGTTTATTTTTATTGATTGTAACAATTGTGATACAATTTATTATAAATTAAAATCAGTTTCATATGTAACTTTGATTTAGAATCCAACCCTCTAAGAATTTGCCATGTAGCAAATCACAGGTTCATGGGATTTATAGTTGGAATTTTGTTAATATAATGGGAGGTGGCATTATTAAATCCAACTGCAAACTAATTGAAAGACATATCCACAAATGAGATAATGGGGAAATTAGGGGTTTAATTCGATGGAAGAAAAAAGGGTATGCGTTTGTTTTCAGCATTTAGTAGAGGGATTAATCAACAACTACTTGGAGGTTAGAGAATGGGACTTGATCAGAGAAAGACTTCCCCAATTGAAGCCAATAAGTTTCACGATCAATCCACAAACAAAACGTTAGTGTCGATGATGTTAGACTCTTAATTACGCTAGCATTACTAACTGTTTTTTGTTAGGGTAATCTTATTCGTGGACGTTCAATTATTAGTTTGAACTTTTGACTCGAGATATTTTTTGAATATGCATGGTATCAGAATCTTTCTAAATAAGAGGGTTTAGACTCGAATCTCAACAACCTCCAAATTGCAACTTCATTGCAAGAGTCAAGATTTCTCAATTATATGATCCAATTGTCCTCTTCTGTTCTTCATGACTTGCAACTTCATTGCAAGAGTCAGGATTTCTCAATTAAGACAAAAATTTTGACCAAGTGAATCTTATAGTTATATCTGGCAAAAGTGACCTAAATGAGATGATCCTAACCGAATGATCTGAAACTATACCCGAACTGATATTCGAAATAATTAACCCTAAGTTGACCCAAATTTAAATGACCCAATCAAAACCCTGATCCGAACTCAAACCGATTCTTGTTGATCTGAATATGACTCGATCCAAAACTGAATTGAACAATCCATTTATTAGGTCTACTAACAGCATGCATAACATAACTAAAAAGAATGTGTTTTTCAATACACCAAAGTTTTAATACAAAGTATTAACATCTGCTACCAATGAAATCCTTTCGTGTAAGTACGAATGGGTGTTAAAAGATGAGAGATGGAGAAAGTAGGAGGAACTGGAGTGGGAGGAGAGTCAATGAAGGCAGCAGAAAGGAGTTCATTGTTTTTGTTCAAAATATTCCTCAAAATCTTGATCAATATGGTCTCGAAGGGATCTTCCAAAGGGCTGAAAAAGTGAGTGACACATGTATTCCACTAAGAAAAGGGAGGACAAACAATATGATATATGGCTTTGTTAGGTTCTGGAGAGAGGAAGAAGCAGTGAAGAGTATCTTCATCCTTAACAATTCCACCACAGAGGAAGCAAGATTAGAGTGTGCGTGGCAAAATATAATAAAGGGAAAATCAGAGGAAGAAAATGGAACAATAACAGCAGAGAAGCACAATGGAGCAAAAGGACAACTAGAAACGTTTGGAGGAGAAAGGAGCAGAATCATGACTGGAGAAGAAAGGTGCAGAATTCAGATGGACTGAAAGATCCTAAAAGTACGAGCAGCAATCAAAAAGAGCAACAAAATGAAAGAATAATGAAAGGAGAATTGAGTGTAGAATTCAAGGAATGGCTCAAAAGAAGTTTTATACGCACTTCAAAAGAACCAAGGGATCTAGGAGCTTTAGCAACTGCACTAATAAGTGATTTTAGACAATGCACAAAAGTTTGCTCACTAAGCAAATTCAAATTCATACTAACATTCCCATCAATAGAACAAATGGAGGAAGTCTTGGGTAATCACGATGAACTAGGCCATTGGTTCAATAATGTTAAGAGATGGGATGAGTATGAAACCTGTGAAATGAGGAGAGTGTGGATTGAAATATTTGGGGCTCCCCCTCATGGTTGGAGAAGAGAGAATTTTAGAAGAATTGTTGAGCTTTGGGGAAGGGTAGTATGCTTGAGGAAGCCCATTAGCAATTCCGATTCTTTCAAATTTAAATCAATGAAGGTATTAATCAACACTAACATACTCAGGACCACTAATGGGGAGTTAGTCATGTCTATTGAAGACTCAGGTTACAAAATTGTGATCAAAGAGGTTGGTCCTATAGTACAAGTTATTCAGAATGTCCATACAACTTCAACTTCCTCCATGGAAGCTATGGACTCAAATCATAAAGAGAAGGATGATGATGTGGTGTGCAGTGAGTTGAGAAGGAATGACAAGATGGCAAGAACTACTGAGGAGGAAGCAGTGCAAGAGACACTGAATTTTGAAATTAATCTAGAAAATGTTGAGGGTAATGAAAGGTCAGGGGACAGGTCCAGTGGAAACATTAATTCCAACACTAGAACTAACACTGCATGCTTTAGTCAGAATGGATATTCTAAGGAGATTTTGAAATTGGCACAGCATTTACCACCCTTGGAAGTTGAGAAGCAACAAATGAATAATGATTATTATCCTCCAGGTTTTGCAAGCCAAGATTTAGTAGCCGTAACAATTATTCCTCAACCATTGGAAAATGTTGAACAACAAGTGGAAAATAAGGAGGGTCAAAACCAAGAAGAAAGTGGTTCATTATCACAACCCTCGACTTTGAGTCACCTGTCAAGCTAGACCTTGCCATTCATGAAGCAATGGAGAAAAGGAAGGAGAGGAAGAAAAGAACAAAGAGATCAAAAAGAATATTGGAAGAAAGCAAGAGGACACTGAACAGATGAAGAAGGGTGTCAACATCAAGCGGCAACACCTCAAAGAGTATACAAAAGTTGGAAAATGAATCCCTTGATATGGGAAAGCTTTTAGGGATGACAGTCATTGATAATGAAAATGCTCATACTAAAAGGATAACAAGGAGTCTAAAGAAGAGCAAGATAATTGCATGACACAGCAATAAAGATCTAATTTAGTAATGATATTTCCACAACATCAACACACAAGCCATCATTGTGAAGGTGCTCTTGCATTCAAGTTAAATGGGAACTGGAGAAGAGGACATAAGAAACTGGTGGTTCACTGGTATAGTTATCAGGAGCAATTAGATGTTGATCTCAATGGTTGAATCATAGACACAATTAGGCAAAGGAAGTGAACAACTTTATTGTTGAGCAAGAGTTTGAACGTTTGAGGTTTTGATTCGAGCACAAGTCCAAGGTACGTAGAGGCGAGTTGAGGAAAGGGAAGGGTTGTAGTCTAAAATTTTAGAGGCTTTGAATCCATCCAAAGGAAATTTCGATCATATGAGAAGAGTTATACGAGCTATGTATAGCCTCCGGTCTTGCTTGGCACTTTATGAGATGCAATTAATCAAAAGTCTCTGGGGATATTTATCAAACACGTGGTGGGCATCCCAGATTTTAAGATGGGAGAACAAATCAAGGAATTAAAACGAGAGGAAATTAAATTGAGAGTAAAGCGACATTGAGAGCTTGGATTAAGCTTTTGCGACGGCATCAACCAACAACATATGGCTAGCACCTCAAAGAAGGACGAGTTGGCTTCTTGAGGGAGGTAGTTGGAGTGAGGTATGAGCTGCTGTTGATGGTGATTAATGAATGTAGCAGGCATGAGCAAGTTATGATATGCAAGTGCTTAAGCATATCACCACTTGAAAGGAACCTTGGTGGAGGATTTTACTTGGTTGGAAATTGATATGATCCAGTAGCAAAATGTGCAAGTGGAGTTTTTCATGGGCTGTAGTTTATGAGAGCCATTGGTTAAGAGGGGATGAAGGGGTGAATTTATTTTGTATGATTGTTTGTTTGGATCATTTTGGCTAGTACCGAAATAGCTCTTTTGTACTATTTTGTTACTCTTTTGCCATTATGGGCTTAATAATAATCTAAAAAAAAAGTACAAATGGGTATTTGGACGCACCATGTATACAAGCATTGTTTCCCACTTCTTATATATGTAGACTATAATTATTACATTATCTCGACCATCTATGAAAAAAGTTTCCAAACATTGAGTTTCAAGAATATTAGGTGTATATATATAGGTCGTGACCATCGTGTTTGATGATATCGTTTTGAGTAGTGTTTAGCAGTGTTTAGTGTTTTAGCCCAGTCACGTTCGGTAACCTTGTGTTTTAACTAGCATTTCAAGTAGCGTTCAATGTTCTGAGCAGCGTTTTTGAAAAGCTAACAGTATTTGAGTTTGGCATTCAAAAGTAGCGTTTCATATTTTTTGGCAGAAAAATATTCTTTGAAAATTATATATATATATATATATATATATATATATATATATATATATATATCCTTTCAGGCCAATTTATATTAATCAGTTAACCCAACTGCTAAATTTACCAAACACATTTTTTTCAACTGCCCATATAAATAGTTATCCGCTAATAACTAAATTAGAAACAATATTAGCTAACTAAGCAACTATTCGCTGCCTTAATGCTATCTGCTAAACAACTAGTCTATACTATACTATTATATAATAGCAATGTTGTGATGATGTGAATTTTTTCTAAATTCTCATAAATTAGAGTTTTTAGATCGTTGGATGCAATCTCTCTCTTGATCTCAACCGTTAATTCAATTTTAATTATATTTAAATAAATTTCAAAACTTCCTAAATTACAATTGCTTTGCTATGTGGTTTTTTTGGGTATGTTTTCAATAACAAGAAATAAAATTGCAGAATTTTGTTGGAAAAGGCAACTTTATTCATTTTTTGTTAGTTTTCTAGATTTTATGTTATTAATAGAATATACCTTCCAAAGATTTTTTTTTGCTTTTTAAAGAATATTAATAGTTTTATGTTTCTTTGTGACAAAGAATATTAATACTTTTCTAATTTCATACAAAGCATGGGTAACAAATTGCCTAATTTGATAGGGTCCAGACCTTTCAAACATTGCACAGTCTGGACCCTCTAGCATTTGCACAGTGGGTCACTGGTTTTAGGAATTTTTTTTTGGCTTCTTAAAGTATATTGATTTATTTTGCTTTCAAAATAATATTAATGGTTTTAGGCTGTTTCGATTATTGTGAGTTATTGGGTTAGAAAAAATTATAAAACTTTTACTGTAGAATCTACATGTTATTTGAAAATTTTTGTAAATTTTTACATATTTTGGATGTTTAATTTGTGAGTTATGAACTTTTTATTGAAATTGCCCTACTTTAGTGCATGATTTTATCTACTGTTTCAATTACTATGAGTTATTTTCTTGGAGAAAAATTGTGAAAATTTTACTGTATATTATCTATGATACTTCAATATTTTTGGTAAATTTTCATGAATTTCTGATGTGTATCTTGTGATTTATACATTTTTGATTGAAATCTCCCTGTTTTAATGTATATCTTCGGATACTGTTTCAATTTTTATTGATGATTAGCAATACAACATCGTGTAAATAAAAATGGATGAATTTATAAAATGTTGTGATTTCGCTATCCAATATAACTATAATTACATCATGTCTTTCATGTTTAATATTTAAATATTAAATTTTGATACAGTAAATTTAATATATTTATAAAATCAAACTCCTTTCCATCTCCGCCTAAAAAAGGAAATCGAACATAAAAATAAAAAAGAAAGCAAAAAAAAATAAAATCAAA
>JACYFF010031958.1:105342816-105360224 GCA_017589665.1 Selenicereus undatus
ATACACACACACACACGCGCGCGCACACACACACACACACACATACACATATATATATATGTGTGTGCGTGTGTGTGTGTGTGTGTGTGTGTGCGTGTATGTGTGTGTATTCAAATTAACTGTCTATTGTAGCATGCGCCGTGCAAAGTACGAGTCCAGACTAGTTTTATCAAACATGACTGTAATAGGATACATATAGTTCTCAAATAACGTTGACCGGGAAGATCTAACACAAAATTTGTTGCGAGGCATAAGAGAAGAAAATTGAACCATACATGTATGATGTATCTATTTTTTACATGCAGATTTTTTCATGTGAAATTTTTGTAAAACTGTCCCATACGATCCTGTCTTATTTTTCTTTTTCAGGAAAATTGGTTTTAAAAAAAAAGGTTGAGGATTTTGGATTCATACAAAAGATTTGGCATATAAAAAAAATAAAAATAAAAGGGTGCACAGCAAAGGTTTTAAATCAGGCATGCTGACCCCTTTAGCATGCTGTTTCTGGGATGTATAAATCAAACCTTCTACATCATATTTGGGCCTTGCCAAAAAGGCTTTGAGAACAAGCCTAATGGCAGTACTGAAGCTTAAATCCAGGCCTCCAAGATCTCAGGAAGTATTTTTCTAACTTTTTGTCACCTACAATATGCAGATGCACTTAGGGATGGACAACGGACTGAATCGGGTTGAGTTAGACTTAATAAGTAGTTGGGTTGGCTTTTATATTGCATAAATATAAATGGATTGGATCGAGAATCATGCACAATCAACTTTTGACTTATTCTAAAACAGATCAAATTTACACAAAAAAATCTCTATATAATAATCGTTGTTGCATATAAAGCAAGTGGTCCATATAAATTAGCAAGGACGAGTAAGTTGATGAATTTATTGGTTACTAAATAAGTCGTTAATGGTCCTATCCACTCCACCCCAACGTGTTAGATGGGACGACCCATTATTGACCTAACTCCACATTTTATTGACCCTACTCAAATAGACCAGTGTACTAAACTTGGTGATAACCCGACCCAATTATCTATCCTAACTTATTAAGCATAAGAATTTTCCAAATTAGGAAATTTTGTGACCCACATACCACAAGCCCCAAACTCAGTAGGGGTAATACAGAACTCCAACACAATATGATTGGACCAACAATCAGCTAATATCCTTTCGATATACATAAAAAGACTAAGGACGATTATTAAGTTCATAAATATGGAGTTTGAAATTTCTTTTTTATGTTTTCAATTAATTCAATTAATAAAACATTTGAATCTTGCCAAATTAACCTTAATGTTTTCTTTTTCATATCAATAGGAAAATTCCCTTTCTAACTTAGATGGTATTCCTCTAAGAGCTCAAAACTTAGTTGAATATTTTGTGGATTGTTTGTCTTCAAGGTTCACCGAGGTATGGAACTAGTAGATATCAAATATGCTCAAGAGTACTTTATGTCTATTTAGGGTTTGTTCTTTTCGTAGGTAAATTGGAATGAGTAAAATGGTGAAATAGGTTGAGGTGGGTTGAAGTTTTTTTATTTGATAAATTGAACTTGATTAAAATAGTGGAAATGAGTTGAAGTTGGTTGAAGTGGGTTGAAGTTGATATTTTAGAATTGATCCACGAAAAGAGTAGGGCCTTAGGGCAAGGCTATTGATCTTTATTTGCATGAAATACTGTATAGAACTGATTTATATCGATTAGTTTATTTTGCATAAAAGTTTCATTGTGGCAATATGGACCGGATTTGTAGAGCATGTTACAAAATAATTTTCAACTTGAAGCAACCATTTAAATATTCATTTAATCTTTAAATATTGTTTCTACATAATAATACAACTATTTAAGTAAGGTGTTGGGTTTAAATTTTGACAATCTAACGCTATGTTTATTGAGTACTGAAGCATGGAGGAACTTATGCAAATTAAGTTTATACTCCAACTTGAGTTGTTATATCGTCCACCCGGTTGTACAAATGTAATTGTAAAACCCGGGCCACAAAGAAAACTGTCAAATTTGGGCTCATTAAAAATACCATATATCTCACTAAAATATGCTGCTATGTATCCTGTTTCGCTCACTAGAAATAATGTATATCTCACTAAAATATTTTAGTGAGTTGAGACACAGTTTTGGTGAGCTAATATGTACTTTTAGTGGGCAGACATACCGAAAATAATGTATCTTATGTACCGAAATTTCACTTGGTAAAAATACTATATAACTTATTAAATGTGTTATTATACTAAAAAAAAATGTTATTGTAAATCTGAAACTCACTAAATTATACTCCAGTTGTCCATATTTTTTTAGTGAGCTATGATATTTATTTATTGAGTTGTTATATCATACAATCGGTTGTACAGAAGAAGTTGTACAATCGAATTTCAACTCACTAAAAATGTATAGCTCACTACAATACTTAGTGAGTTGAGACATAGTTTTAGTGAGTTAATACATGCTTGTAGTGAGTGGATAGATCAAGCCAATGCATCTTATGTACCCCAGGTTTCACTTAGTAAAAGTACTATATAACTAATTAAAATGTACTATTGTATTAAAAAAATGTTACTGTTCATATGAAACTCACTAAACTATATTCTAATTGTCTACATTTTTTTAGTGAGCTATGACATATATTTAGTGAGGTATGGCATATACTTAGTGAGCTATGGCATATATTTAGTGAGTTGGACTATATTTAATTAATTCACTACATTTCTATTATACTCACGAAATATAATACAAACACACTTATGTCATAATAAAAAATGATTGAGTTGTAACATAACTCAAGAACTTCATAATATTATTTGTTGGCTATCTATACTATTCTTTTTAGTGAGCTATGCCATTTATTTAGTGAGCCATGATAAATATTTGGTGAGCTATAAAATGTAGTACAAGGCAACAAATTTTTGATAGTGAACTATTATTTTCCCTGTTAGGCACAAGATTAATTATAGTGATTACATTTGGTGAGTAGAGAACTGATTTATGATTGCTGAATACAAACTCAATACAAGTGAACTAAATGTATTTCTTTAGTAAGCCAACGACTATATTTAGTGAGCACATAACTCATATTGGTGAGTTGTTATTTCTCATATGTACATAGTAATGAACCTCTATTTGTTCCATTTTTAGCCCCCATTTGATCCATTTTCTCATGCGTTTTCCCGTTCAATTCCGTTAAGGAATGGTCAAATCGGTCTCCTTTAACATACTTTTTACTCATACAACATCTTTCGATATTTTCAGGAACCTTATCGAAGAAACGAAAAGATGAGCAATTTCAGTGGAAAGGAGTGCCAAGGAGGCAAATTAAAGCTACGAAAAAGCGTCGCACAGAAGTCCCGAGGAATCGAACACATGCAGCACAGCTGGACCGTGAAAAACTGATGAAGCAGCCAGCCAGCCAAGTGGCATGACTGTGCCAAGTGGCACGCCAGTGCTACTTGGCCGGTTTTGGCTGGTTTCGCCAGTATTTTGGCACGGTGGCACCGTGCCTCGAGGCACGACTGTGCCACCCCCGTTTCCGCGCCGCGACTTAAATTTTCTTTGGGGCTGTTTTGAGGGGACATTCAATTTTCCATTCAATTTTCTCTTTTCACGTACGTTTAGAGACGAATTTTAGGTTTTATTTGAGAGTTCTATTTTGGTACTTTTGATTACGCTATTGGATTGAAGCTTATTCTACCTTTAATTCATTCAATTAATTCCAGGTTCTTTTCTCTGAATTCTCCTCTCGTTCTTGATTATCAATTCTCTGCTCTTGTTCTTGATTATTTTGGGGTTTGCAATGGTTATGGAATTGAATGTCATGATTGTTGTTAGAAACATGATTGTAGGCTAAATCCTCCAACTTAGGTTGGGATTAACGCCGAATATGTATGGTTGAATCATGAATTAGCCAAATCCCCGCCTCCCCTTTGTTTTGTAATTGCGAATTTTACTATGCACACCACATGCTCGATGAAATGCTCGAAAGAGTATTCATCCTCTTTATTATGGTTGAGGGGAGCGTTGAGAGACGGAACCTTTACCTAGTACGACTTAGTAGACGATTAAGATTTTAATATGAAAATAATTAAGATCCTTATTGGGATTTGAGATTGTAGACCTTGTAATTCTTCAACTTTTAGTCCCATGAGAAGAGGCGACTATAGTTCTAAGATTAGTTTTCGACCCTTGAGAGAGGGAGGAGATGGACTCAATTGACAATCTATCCATTTATGATGCATGCTTGGTAGGGCTAGTAACTGATTCACTACCATATTCGTATTGTTAATTCCAACTTAGGTGTTTACTCTTCTGCCGTTTATTCCATCTTTTAGTTGTTATTGTTTCCCTTAGTTAAGCTACAAAACTCCAACTGTGATTGCCTAGCTTGAGTAATTAAAATAGTTCTAGTAGTTGGAAGCAAGTTCCTCGTAGACACGACTCGTACTTGTCGGTTGCTAGTTACAGCTACGCTGTGCACTTGCGATATATTTTTAACTCAACACATAGCAACAATGAAAATATCATTTGGAAAAACAACCATAACATTTGTGGTGAGCTATAATGCAATATCAGTGAGCATACAGGTCAATCCTAGTGAGCCAAACATTTCTTTTAGTGAGCAAAAAACTGCTCTGTAGCACAGGGCAACATATTTTTTTTATAGTGAGCTAAATATATACCGCTAGTGAGCCAACGACTATATTTAGTGAGCACATAACTCATAATGGTGAGCTATCAATTCTTGTATGTCACAAACCAAAATTTACATGGAATTGAATGAATGCAATCCAGTTCGAAAGTCTTGAAATTAACTCATCAAAACGCAAAATTAACAAACACAACTTTCAATCCCGAAAACAAAAATAGAGATCGAAAAAACACTATCAAACTTGACGAACAATTCCGTTTGATGAAGATTCAACATCAATGGCGACGTTAAGATCAAATCCAACCATTCAATAATTGTTGAACACTAAAGCAATTGAAGCAACGAAGAGTAATCGAACAATGGGGAGAATGAAAGCCGCGATTTCAAAAAATTGAGGAGCATGAATTTTATTTTTAAAAAATGGGTCAGAGCTCAGCAGTTGGAGGACTCAAAATTACTGTTGGTGGGCCCAGATTGACAATTAAGTTGTCCATCCGATTGTACGTAATAATTTGCACTCCAACTTAAGCTTTTGATCGAGAAAATTAGTGAATAAGTTTAGTAGTTTCGAGTTAAAATTAGATCATATCCATGGATGTTTATATTATAAAGCATAACATGGAAGATAAGGGTGATGATGTCTCAAACAGAGGTCCACAACGATGGAAGTTAATGATTACGACCCAAGTAGAAGAATCTACAGCGACTGCCATGTGTTCCCCATTCAGAATGTTAATAATCTACCATACTTAATTGTCCATCCGTACTTCGCACCCACCAACTACTTCCATAAACCAAAATTGGTTAATTTAGGCGTTGCTACTTACTTTTTCCGAGTAGGCTCTCGAATTTAACTCTTTTTATTCATAATATATTTATTATATGGACAAATGTTAATATACAAAATAATAAATACTATGATATAAGGACATTCCTAGTCAGAGTTTTATTTTTTGAAACGCAGGCATGCCACATCAGTAGGAGTTCCATTTGCATTTCATACAGTTTTCCAGCCACTGAAACTCATTTCAGAAAATTAATTGTTATAAAGCCCACAATTTAAACATAATTTATTACTTATTATTTTTTATGTTGTGTTTGTGTTTTAACTTTCTTAACATGTGTGAATGTTTTTTAATTTTCAAAAGTAAGGAATACTTATTTTGTGGACATGAAAATGGAGAAATTGATTTTAATTTTTTTAATACTTTATTTCTATGTTTGTTTTTCAACGAGTGAAAAAGATAGAAATTGAAAGTACAATTTAATTTTTTTAATACTTTATATATGAATTTTAGTTATGATGAAACAAAAATATTAATTATTTATAGGAAACATTTGTAGCAAAAAAAAAAAAACAAAGTTTAAAAGTATCCGTTGCCAACGGATACCTCAACAGTCAGCAAACCAACGGCAACATTAAATTCCAGCTTTTCCTTTTTTTTTTGGGCCGGCCCAGCAAAATGCAGCACTCCATGTGCACGGACCACGGTACCTGCAAAATGATGCGTTTTAATGGTATAAAAGACAAAAAAATGAAACGCATGACAGAACAGTTCCCGGTTCCGTCCCTCGTTCATGCCACGCATGTCCTGAGCTTAGGACGACACGTGTTACACGCCGGTCCCTCCACTAACACGCGTGCAGTAAGGCTGCGGATGCCCTAAGATACTTCTTTAAGTGTCTTATATTAACATAAAAATTATATTATCATCATTTACAATTAAAAAAAAAGTGTAAAATTGAATAGTAAAAATGCGTGTAAATTATTTTTTATCTATAATTTTTTACATGTATAAAATTATGTGTATCATATGTCTTTGAAAATAAGGATGATCTAATTAGAGAATATTTTGGATCGATAATTCATAATAATTGAAAATTTGATACTTATAAATCATAAAACATATTAATTTAAATTAAGATAAGATATTTAAAATTATTTTATAGTACTTATCGAAAAAATATATTTCATGATATGGAGGCCATGTTCTTTTCGTAGGTCCTTTTGGATTTACCAACCTCAACCAACTTCAACCTACTTCAACTCATTTCAACCAACTTCAACCCACCTGAAAAAAAAATACCAACCTCAACCTACTTCAACCTCCCTCAACCCACTTCAACCAACTTCAACACACCTCTTCATAATTACATTCTCATTATTTTAACCCACTTCAACTCACCACAAAAAAAATATACTAACATCAACCCACTTAAACCTATTTCAACCCACTTAAAAAAAATACTAATTTCAATCAACTTCAATTCACCTCAACCAACCTCAACTCACTTCACCCTTTGATCCACTCTAATTTACCCACAAAAAAAACAGGCTCGGAGTATAAACCTCAATACCCTGCTAGTATATAAAATATAAGTACCAAAAAAGGATGGAAATATCTGTCATGGTGTCGGTCTAATTCACTCTTAAACAACCCTATTTAAGATTCCAACATTGACAATAAGTATAAACCAATGGCAGGCATCCACGCGTTGAGCATTCGGGCTCATTTGGAGCCCTCAAACTCCCCCCCCCCCCCAAAAAAAAAACACCAAAACACAACAAAATCTCTTTTAAAAAAAAAAAAAAAGTAAAACAAAAAGTTGAAAACCTACCACATTGCTTTTCCCTTCTATTTATAGTATCACCTCCTTTCCATCCATTCACACAAAGTTTTCCAAGGCAAAGATTGCCCCTTCCCAAAAAAAACAAATGGAATTTAACTTTGAGAATGCCCATGTCTTTTACATGCCAATATTTTGTACCCTTTTTTTAGCCATTTTCTACTACTATAAGTCTAGGCCCAAACCCGTCTACCTCTTAGACTATGCTTGCTTCCAGCCTCCGGCAATCTTTCGTGCACCATTGCCTAGTTGCCTTGAGTATGCTTATATGATCTTCAAGGACAACCCCAGACTCGTTCGTTTCCATAGGCGCGTCCTTGAACGAACCGGCCTAGGACCCGAGACTTGCCTTCCCCCGGCCATCCACTACATTCCCCCCGAGCCCACCATGGAGCTGGCTCGTGATGAGGCTCGCCTTGTCATCTTCTCGGCCATCGATGAGGTGTTTAGTAAGACCGGGCTTGGACCCGAAGATGTCGATATACTTATAACAAATTGTAGCATATTTTGCCCTTCGCCTTCTTTCTCGTCCATGATAGTTAATAAGTACAGGATGAAGAGTAGTATTAAGACTTTTAGTCTTTCTGGAATGGGTTGTAGTGCTAGCCCAATTTCAGTGGACTTGGCTAGTAAGCTCCTACAAGTCTACCCCAACTCTAATGCCCTTGTAATTAGTACCGAGATTATCACCCCTAATTGCTACATGGGCACTGAATTGTCCATGCTAGTTCCGGCCTGTTTGTTCCGATTAGGCTGTGCCGCGATCATGCTCACCAACAAACAGGCCGATAAAAACCGGGCTAAGTATAGACTCTTACATATAGTTCGGACCCACAAAGGGGGCGAAGATAGGGCTTATAATAGTGTGATCCAAAGAGAAGACGACGAGGGTAGATTGGGAGTTGCACTCTCTAAGGAGTTGATGGTCATAGCAGGGGAGACTCTCACGTCAAATATCACCACTCTTGGACCGTTGGTCTTGCCGGTTTTCGAAATGGTCCGGTTTGCCTTCAATTTTATAGCCCGAAAAATCTTAGGCTCCAAGAAAATAAAACCCTACGTGCCCAAATTTAACCAGATCTTTGACCACTTTTGTGTTCATGCTGGTGGGCGGGCCGTGATTGATGAGCTCCAAACAGGCCTCCGGTTATCGGACCAGCAAGTGGAAGCTTCTAGAATGGCCCTGTATCGGTTTGGGAACACATCGTCATCTTCAATTTGGTATGAGTTGAGCTACATTGAGGCTAAGGGCAGGATGAAAAGGGGGGATCGTACTTGGCAAATAGCATTCGGAAGTGGGTTCAAGTGCAACAGTGCAGTTTGGAAGTGTAATCGAGATATAAAGGTCAAAACTGACGGATGTGGACCGTGGAGGGATTCCATCGATGAGTATCCCATCTATATTCCTGAAATTTTCCCGTGGTGAGATCAAGTAAGATATATTTGTGTATTTTATAAAAGAAACGTAACGTTTTGTGTGCTACAATCTTTAAGCATTTCATTATATGGAGCTTGCAAATAGGCACGCTCTTCCCTACAGATATTTATCATTATGGACCCTAGTTGATCACTTGATCTTTATCATTATACACTGTATCAAACACCATAATGAAGATGTCTTTTCTGCTTTCAATGCGTTGTATGTATATGCTTCATTTTTTTTGAATGATTTATCATCCCCCAGGAAAATAAACGCGAAACCTATAATTTCAAAAGTCACCCTAAAATACTAACAAGGTACTAAAACAATTCCAAAATTTCGTATAAATTAATCAATGACAACCAAGATTCAAACCAAACCGGGATCGGGGATAACAAACTTTAACCCTAGCTATGCAAATGCTACACTAGTAGTGCATTAAAATAGTTGTAATTGACGAGATTTCATGTTATGGAAGTGAAACATGTAATCATTTTTGGATACATTTTAAAGTGTATATCATCTTTAAGCAATTTTTACTTGTCAAATTAAGTTGGAGAATGAGTCAGCAGGGTTAACAAATGCTCCACCAAGAAGCAACTTCGTGCTCGCCTCGGGAAAGCAAGTATTTAACTCTTACATTTGCATAACAAAAATTGTGTAGAACACATCGACACAAGGTAATATGGAACCTCTATGTTTTTCCTTTTATCCCCAAACGACACAGAAGTTTCATGCTAGGAATATCATGCTGTTTTACAAAATGAGCACACTTTCAATCAAAGAGTCCCATCCTTCATTTGTTATCATATAACAATTTTCTCTCAGGCAATATCAAGCAACGATATAGAATTGTCAATGTTTTAATCTCTCCTTCGCAAAGCTCGACATACTGTATTTGTAATATCCAACACCAATTTCATCAAATGTATCAAAAAAGCAAACTCAAATGTTTGCCCCTAGTTTTGATACATCTCATGCATGCATTTGGCTCACAAAATTGCTCCTGTGACACCGATGCATGCAAGAGCTGCTAATAGTTGGCTTAGGTAATCCTTAAATTAACCTTGTCACCGACTCACCTTTATATTTTTGAATCAACAACAAAGAAGTTCTAATTGATTGTCTCTCTATTAAAAATTATAATTCATTTTCAAGTGCTAAAATTACTGATAATTTATTAATGCTCCAATTCAAAAGGGCAGCCCGGTGTACAAACATCCCACTTTCATGCAGGGTCCGGAGAAGCTTGTACACCGAGCTGCCCTTTTGAATTGGAGCATTAATAAGCTCCAATTGAAGTCATTAAATACAACAATTTTTGAAACAAATTAAAGCAAAAACTATATGACAATTTTTGTAAAATGGAGGAAGTAATATAGATCTTCTAAATTAGAGATGATCAATCAAACATAGCTTGCCTAATAATAGTTATCCTTATCCATCACTAGGGGTAGTTTGGAAGCCTTATTTCACATTCCCATCAAATGGGGTGGACTTGTAAATTTTATTTTTTGGTGGCAACCGGTGGGTCCGTTATTTCTCCCATCCCCTCTTCTCCCAATATATATATCATACTCCTAGGAGCATATACCCCCACACGCCACATCATCAAATATATATTAAAAAATTAATATATGACAAATACACACGTGAAAAATATATATATATATATGGACAATGAGAGCATATGCTCCGGGGAGCACATAAGAAATTGCCTTCTTCTCCAACATGGCAGGTAGAGATTCATCAAGAGGTCATTTTAACTTATTCTTTTTTTCGGGGACTCTCTATCGTTTTTGTAATTATTGACTTAAATACCCTTGGGTGAAAAATACAAATCATACATTAACAACGCTCTAACTGTCTGATCTCAATGTCTACTATATTTCAAAAAAACTACCTCGTAATTATGATTATCATAAATTATACAATTATAATTGCATTATATTACGTACTTTCAATCAAATATCGGCTTAAAATCAGCAGTATTGAACTTGAACCTAACTACTTGATTGTAGAAACAACTAGTCCTTCAGTACAGCGTGGGAAATTTTAAGGGGCTGAGTCCTATGGGAGAAAGTAGGCTATATATGCATTTGTTGTCAGCATTTAGTAATGAAGTCGATCATGATGTTGCAGAAGATTTACTACGATATTGTTGGTGGTTGGAGGTGTCAGATACAGGCTGCTTCAATCAGAGCCAATAGTCTTCATCTTTTAATATATTTGACCAATTACAGTCTGTATGAAATTTGGAATATCCTAGTTAAGACGAGTTCGTTCTTGGTCCAACTGTTTCTTCAACTACTCCACAACTTCATTGCCTATCTCAGTTAAGACAAACTTCTAGCAAAAAATAATAAAATATAAAAGCACTAGATCTACATTTGTAAGTTTTGGACACGTTATGTATACATTTTTGATAGTTGCATGTAACCTTAGAAAGTAAAAGTGTTAGAAGCACAATACAAGCAGCTGCTACTCTAAGTTAACCAGTTAACACAAAAAGATCATAGAAATCTACAATAGCTCATACTTCTACGCCAACTTTTAAAAGTACCAAATATCGATTTATAAGTAAAAAATGTCACTTGAAATCTCGATAAACATATCTGAATAAAAACTGCTTCATGTTTTCAAGCTATTTCTTCGAATGTCTTGTGATTCTTTTAATAACTGGAGTTTCATCCTCAATGGCCACAACACCAAGTTTCTTTCCTAATTCTAAAGCTTCTCGAGCAATTACCATTGGAGTAGGACAATCTTGTCTTGCTGTTATTTAATTTCCTTATCACGACTTGGTGTTTTGGCAACTTTCATCAATGAGTCTTTCTTTCTCTTTCTCTTCGCAGGAGCATGAGTATTTGACTCAACAGGATTGTCAAAGGGATCAGCATATATTCGAATATCTCTATCAATATCAGTCGAAGAACTATCATCACTACACGGACTGTTAGGCTTATGAGGAGAGAATCTTCCAACAAAGATTGGATGGCACTCAACATTTTCAATAGGATAGAAATTGTTTTGCTACTATGAGAGCAAGCTCGAAGATCTTCATTGGAAACCTCTTTTGGAGGATTTTCCTACTTACCAATTGGTTATTCAACAATATTTTCACTCGAGATGCCATCTTCTTCTCGTGCAACTATATTGCCATCCTCTGCACCAAAACTATGTCGCGATCCTTCTCAACTCTTTTAAGAATTCGTTACAACTTAAGATTCTTTTTTCAAGGTCTTTTTTGAAATTTGACCCAATTAACACAACAATTCTTCCCCATGTTTGGCATTGTCACTAAGCATCTATTATGTATTTATGTTCCTCAAATTTGAGATTCACGTATGTCAAGAGGACATATTAAAGAATATATATATATATATATATATATATATATATATATATATATATATATATATATATGTGTGTGTGTGTGTGTGTGTGTGTGTGTGTGTGTGTGTGTGTGTGTGTGTGTGTGTGTACAAGTCTGTTGAGACTATCTGATACAAAACTTATTGTGAGACACTAAAGAACAAAATTCAACCACATATGTTACTTGATATCTACTCACAAATGATTTCATGCAAAATTTTCATAAAACTTTTCTTACAATCCTATGTTCTATTTCTTCTCAAGGCAAGCCGTCAAAAACAAGGGTTGGTTTCTTACAAAAGATTTCACTTCAAAAAGGGTGCACAGCACAGGCTTACCATCGGGCCACACTGGCCCATCTAACGTCTTTTTGCTGACATCAATGGATCAAAGTAAAATAACCTTCTGGATCACATTTGGGCCGTATTACATTGCAGAAGCCAACATCCAGCCCAAAATCCAAAGAACTAATTTTCATTTTTTTTTGCCTCTTATAATATGCAAATTCACCCATAAAGTCTCAATCGAATTATTTACACATCGAATACTTAAAAATAAGTATATAGACACAATTGAATAAATTGTCAAACAATAAATATATACTGGTGAAACTAATTCATAAAATTCTTTGAGAAGCAAAAATACGTAATTCGTCTGTTCATATTATTATGACTAAGAAAAAGGCAATACGTTTCATTACTTCAAGCTTACTAATGTATTGTACAACTAAAATCGAAACACATACATCACACGTTAAACCATTTATTCCCCCCCCCCCCGGCCAAAAAAAAAAACTTCAAACTAAAAGCTAAAAACAATATGAAGGGCTGTCTCCTTGATCATCCAACCAAACCATTCCCCATCAACAATCAATCAAAACTATGTACTATAAAAGTTCACAAGAATCAACCCTCCAAATTTAATTTCTTTTTTTTTTTGGAACCTCTAGATCTTGACAACATCAGGAATATGGACCGGGTATCGATCAATGCAATCAGCCCAAGGCCCATCATTAGGAGCCTTAACACTTCGAATACACTTCCAAACTGCACTGTTACACTTAAACCCACTTCCAAACGCAATGTGCCAAACCCGGTCCCCCTTCTTCATCCTTCCTTTGGCCTCAATGTACCCAAGCTCATACCACAGCGAAGATGACGACGTATTCCCAAACCTATGCAAAGTCATTCTCGAAGCTTCCACATGGGCGGTGGAAAGTTCTAGATTCTTCTGGAGCTGGTCAATGACCGCCCTCCCACCAGCATGGATACAAAAGTGCTCAAAGGCCTGCTTGAAGTCAGGGATGTAGGGTTTCCATTTAGGGTTGAAGATTTTTCGACCAATCAGAGAGAAGACAAAGACGAGCTGCTCAGATGCGGGCAGGACCAGGGGGCCAATGGTGGTGATGTTGGAATTTAGGGCTTCCCCTGCTATGGACATGAGGTCTTTGGAAAGTGAAACACCGCATTTGCCCTCGGGGTCTTCTTCTTGGTAGACACACTTGTAGGCTTTGTCTTCTGAACCCTTGTGGGTTCGGACTACGTGCATGAGCTGGTACTTGGCTCGATTCTTCTCTTTCCTATGGTTGGTTAGGAGGATCGCCGCGCACCCCATTCGGAAGAGGCAGTTGGGGAGGAGCATGGCTCGCTCCTTCCCTTGGTAGTAGTTCGGGGTTACGATCTCTGTGCTGATCACTAACGCGTATGATTTTGGGTGTACCTTTACATGTTACGTCAACATTGTGAGTATAGTCAGCAAGGCGGGGATTACTCAAAATAAATCGATACTAGAAACCTTTTTTTTAAGTGTATAGATGAAAATCAAACTGCATTACACAAAAGTTAGTTCAATAAAATTTAAAAAAAAATATTAATTATCTTTCTATATCACACCTTATTCGTTTGAAAATCCTTCTAGATAGCAACTTTATTGATTAATAAGATTATTGTTGAATGTGATAAAGGTGTGTATAATATTTTTTATTTTTTTTAATTTTCAATCCTCTATTTCACTGAAGTCGAGTTACTGTTGGCTCAATAAGAAGTAGAACTCACTCATGATAAATTTTCTTTATTCACAAGATTCGAACCCAAAACCTTAATTACTTAAGAGGAATAATTATTAAACTACTTGAACAAATCTGAGTCGGTATAAGTACGTATAATATGGAGAAATGGGAATCCAGTTGTATATCTCATTTGACTTTTCAAATCAACTATATTAACTGTTAACTCCCGTAATAACCAAAGAAGTTTTGATGAAACACAAAATTAATCGACACCTAGCAAGAGATTAAAACATACGCAAGCTTAGTCGAATTAATGGAAAAAGGCCAACACTCATAACATGGATCATACATGTTTATGCGTATGAGACACTATTTAATTTTACTTGAGTGCATTCAGAAGTTTTATTATATGCTCCTTAGTATCTCTTGGGAATACAACAACAACAACAAACTCCCAAAGTGGGTCCCGCTTTTGCGGGGTCTGGGGAGATCCAGTTGTAGGCAACCTTACCTCTACCGGTATTCCTACCCATAAAGAGGTTGATTCCATAAGACCCACAAAGCAGTTTTGAGAAAAAGGTTTGAAGAGAAAACAATTGCAAAACCAGTTACCGAAGTAAAAGAGAGGGGAGGAGGAAAAGGTTCTGGGTAATAAAAAAAAAGGGAGCGGAGACATACCTCAACAAATCGGAGGCGCTTGATGCCATGATATCCCGGACCGCGACCTGCAGACAAGCAAACCACAACCCTACCCACCCCACCCCACCTAGGGTACTGCCACCTACGGAGCCGGTCCCCGACAATCAGGGACCTTAATCCTGACCCGCCACAACCTCCTATCCTGAGCCATGTCCTCCGTGAGACCAACAACTCTCAGGTCCTCTCTAACCACCTCTTCTAGGCTCTTCTTCGGCCTACCCCTCCCTCGCTTACCACCGGGGGGGTTGATACTCTTGCACCTCCGCACCGGGGCGGCCACACATCTCTTCTTCACGTGGCCGAACCATTTGAGCCTCGATTCCCTCATCTTCTCCTCTATAGGGGTCACTCCAGCTAAGCCCCTAATAACCCCATTCGTAACCCTGTCCAATCTCGTAAAACCACACATCCACCTGACCATCCTCATGTCAGCTACCATCACCCTTTGGACCTGCGCCTTTTTTAGAGGCCAACACTCCGATCCATAGAGAACAGCCGGCCTAACGACCGTCCGATAGACTTTGCCCTTCAGACCCATGGGCACTCTCTTATCACACAGCACCCCTGACGCTGACTTCCACTTTTGCCAGCCCATTCTAATCCGCTGGCTAATATCCTCATCAATGTCTCCATTCTGCTGGATGATCGAGCCCAGATATTTGAATTTGGCGACCTTCGGTATTGCCCTCCCATCCAGCTCGATTTCACCCTCCTCTTCTATCCTTCCACTGAAACAACAGTGAAGGTATTCCGTTTTCGATCTACTCAACCGAAAGCCCCTAGCCTCAAGAGTATGCCTCCAACTCTCCAACCTGTCATTCACCCCCTGCCTGGTCACATCGATAAGGACGATGTCATATGCAAATAACATGCACCAAGGCACCTCGTCTTGGATTCCTTTAGTGAGTTCGTCCATAACTAAAGTGAAAAGAAACGGGCTTAAAGCGGAGCCCTGATGCAGGCCCAAACTAACAGCGAAGTCATCTGAGACCCCTCCCGGAGTCCTAACCCTCGTCCGCCCTCCCTCGTACATATCCTTGATAACAGGAATGTACGCGGGCGAGACCCTTTTCTCTTCCAAACACCTCCACAATACTTCCCTTGGAACTCTATCATACGCTTTCTCCAGGTCAATGAACACCATATGGAGATATACCTTTCTATCCCTGAACAAGCCCATGAGCCCTCTGAGGAGGTAGATTGCCTCAATGGTTGCCCTGCCTGGCATGAAACCAAATTGGTTTTCTGAAATCTCTACTTCCTCTCGCAGCCTCCTCTTAATCACCCTCTCCCACAGCTTCATGGTATGACTGAGCAGCTTGATGCCCCTAAAGTTATTACAATCTTGAATATCCCCTTTGTTTTATTTTGATACTATTGCAGAGAAAGAATTGTTTGATTGCCTTAGTTCTTGACTAAAAAGATTGCCTCTTGCCATGAAATATCCACATGTCAAAGATAAGTTAGGCAAGAATATTTTTTCTAAGGAAATAAATTACCACTAAAGCTATTGACTTGTTTGATTGAGTAAGTGCAGCAAGCCAAGGATTGACATCAACAAGATCACGCCGAGAATCACAACCAAATCAGAAACAAGGATAAAATCAAAATCAGAATCCTGAAAATCAGCATCAGAATGTTCTGATCAACAGTTGCCTCCACAGTGTTCGTCCAAGAAGAGGCTATAAATAGGAGAACTGACTCAGCAAGGAAGCACAGCAAAAGCGTGAGAAATATTATACAACATTGAATTTCTTGAGTTGTGAGCATAGAGAAAAGCCTTGCATATTTGCTACAAATTATTGTACTCAATACTTGGTGACTAAGAGTTGAGTGTATTTTGAGGAAAGTCATTAAGGAGTGAACATAAGGAGTTGAAGTGAGGTTTTTCAACTCTTCCTATACTTTAATCAAATTGATTGATTTAAAGTATTCAGGATCTTTAGAGTGTGGTGCTTGGAAAGATTGTGAAGTGTTCATCTTAATAAAAAGAGTTGTGTGTTGAATCCTAGAGTTGGATAACTCTAGGCGGGGACTTAAGCCTGGTTGAGGCCCAACCTCGTTAAAACATCGTTGTGTACTTTGTGCTTTTATACTTTCAGTTTATTTCTAGCTTTAAAGTTTGATTAAAAATTTTATAAAATCTTCCTATTCACCCCCCTCTAGGGCGATTTGACTCTTCAATTGGTATCAGAGCCAGTCCCACACTCTTTGACCTAACAGTCGAGTGGGTGACGATCATGGCCTTTACTGAAAATGTCAATATCGAAGGACGTTCTACTGTTAGACCCCCTTTATTTGAAGGAACAAATTTTTCTTACTGGAAAAATGTCATGCAAATTTTTATTGAATCAACAGACATGGAACTATGGAAAATTGTGAATAGTGGACCATATACTGTGTCTAAGATTAAAAATGACAAAGGGGAAAATATTGATAAACCAAAAGATCAGTACACAAGCACCGATTGGGAAAAACTTACCAAAAACTCTAGAGCCAAACACATCCTTTATTGTGGTCTGGATGCAAATGAGTATAATAGAATTTCTGCTTGTGAGACTGCCAAACAAATATGGAATAAGCTAATTGTCACATATGAAGGGACAAGCCAAGTA